>CM060980.1:18982500-19537500 GCA_030765065.1 Deroplatys truncata | reverse complement strand
TGAATCCACAGAGGAATGTGTTGCGTTTGAGGTGATGCAAAAGCTTCTTACTGTCACTACATTGTATTGTCCTTACTGTCGTAACCTTCATGAGGGCAGCTGTGAGAGGACATGAATTGCTACAGGCCTTGGGTGTAACATTAACACGCAACTATTAAACAAAATAGGCAGAATATTAAATTTAATATTCTAAACTAAGGCGGATGTTGCTGTATGAAATATAATTCTTACGATTTGCAATGTTTAGAATTAAATTCGGTGTTAAAACTTTTATATATCATAACACTTTTCATGAAAATATTCATATTTGTTCAGATCTCATAAAAATTATTTCTTTGATTTAAAAATAAGTCTTAATTTGAAATTTTGTATTATTTTTTACACTTCGGTTTGTATTTCAGTATAAATTAATATCGAGACAGTTTTCCAGAAAAACTGTGTAACACTGCATAGAATATCTACATTCCAGTGTGTAGAATAAGAGGAAGGAATTGACTGAGTTCCAGGGTCATTTGGAAGTCATTTCTATCAAATATGCTTTACTTCTTAAAATAATCCATCTGAATGTATTCGCTGTCAAATTAGTAAAGCACTTGAAAGCAATGACAGTGAGGTACCGCTAAATATTAAGCATGTTCTCCTTTACGTCGTGTGATGTGAAACGATATTTTTCGTTCAGAACATGTGCTACAAACCTTTTGCCGGAAAATACTGTAAAGCTACTTGTAGCGTACTGTAACTAGGCTGAAGTGTAACATAAGTAATCATAAGTTATGGGGAACCTTTCTTTATGCATGGTGTGTATGATACTTTGTCAAATGCTTTTTCGTAATCTTGAAATAACATACGTTCAGGAATATTGTGTTCCCGTCTTTATACATTAGCTGCTCTGCAACAAATATTCAGTCAGAACATAATTCTGCACTTTCTACCTTCGGACGAACTGTTCAATCATAAACTTCAGCATACATTTTGGATTAGTAAAACAAATGGAATTCTCTGAGGAAAACTGAATTAGCCTAATGGGAGGATAAAACTCACATACTAGGAAAGTTATAAAAGAATTCATCTTTTAGAAATAAATAAATAGATGATACTCTATACACTCGGGTAACAGCTTTCAAATAACTGACAAAAACAGATTATAGCCATCTTACTGATCCACAAACCATTAGAAATTTACAAATGGGTGTCTATTATCTAAATATATGAAATGATTATTATGATTAATATAAGCAATTGTAATTACTCAATACATACATGTACTCTAAGTCACAAAGAAGGTTTGAAGAGTTATAGATTACCTACATAGTGATGGTAATTTTTTTCGTGTAATGATATTCTGCCATTCCCTAAAGGGAATGCGCGTTCCTACAAATTTCCTGTATTTCGCTCATTCCTTTTCGTTCGTCTTATTATTCACCTTCTTATTGTAGTTCACGAAAAAAATATATTATGGGTACATTGCCAATTTAATATGGACTTGTAAGAGACCGTTCCTTAAAAGCACACTTCTGGGATTCACTGATAACGTCTCTTGGTGTGCGCAGGAGCCTGTGGGTCCAGCGTTATGTGGAGTCCTAACACAGTTCCGCACTTATGTGCTCTCACATTTAACCATAGTGTTAGGGAGAAACTGGATAGAAAGACAGGAACCTTCTGTCTGGCCGAACTGATCACCCGAATTAATGCTTCTTGGCTTTTTATTTGAGGGCATTTTAAGAACATTGTATACGTGACACCAATCGACAACAGAATGAAGGTGATAGCATTTCAACAAATCAAATAGGTCCCTATCTTTGAACGATCAGTACTACGAGAGTATTAAATATGGAATGACATTAAAAAGTGTTGATACTGATTTGACAAACTGTGTTTGGACACAGCTATTTACTTTGTAAATTAAAAGAAAAAGTAGGTCTGAGGTTTTGGGTAAATATCTACTTTGGGGCATGCTCTTAAAAGAATAAGTATATATAAAATACAAACATATATATAAAGTATGGATCCCGAACGATCACAGCATATAGCAGATAAAAATTAAATACGCAAACGCAATCCAGACTCTAATATATCGGACTAAACATCCTTCTTCAGGCTTAAAGAAATGTAAGTAAACTATACACTCTATCATTCCTCAAAGTCAATCGGAAACATTCTGTTACATTCTATATAATCACAATTGCAAGAATTTAAATTTAGCTATTAATAACTTAATCCGCTTTAATGATTTCTGCTATCAAGCTAAAGCTTCGCTTGTTACTATTATTTCAAACCAATCTATATAATATTTTTTCGATTTCAATAGAGCTCAAAGTTTTGTTAAAAATCTATCTTCAAATTCTAAGAAAACAGAATTTCCAACAATGCCATTGTGCTCCTGCGTTATTAACTGTAATTAAAAATAAAAAATAAACTATAAATGCTGTTATGACTATATTTGCCCAAAATTACTATATCACATAGATAATAATGTGTTAAAGTCTTTATCCTTTTACACTTCCGGTATAGAGACCTCGACGGGTGTCATTATGATAAACAGTTCTCGGCAGTGTCGCAGCAAAAGCTCTCGCCTTGAAGCTGGTATTGGATATGTCCTTGCCTCAATCTAGCAGTTTATTTACTTGTTGGCTTACCCTCCTCGTATGTAGGGCTTACAACCGTGCCTAGGGTCAGAGGTTGCAGACGAACATTGGATCAGAGAATGAAGAACCCGGAACGGAGGACGTCCCGTAGCCAGGTATGAGAGCCAGGGAAGAAGGTGAGATGAAATGAAGGCGAAATATATGAAAGGAAAGGCCAAGATGGAGAAATTGGCGGAATGAACGGCGGGGAAGCAGGAGGAAGCCCGCCCTGAACCCATTTCACCCACCACAAACTCACATGTAGATCCCTGGTATCGACCCGGGTCCCTTTGGTGCGAGCGGTCTAACCACTCGGAAGTTACCAGAGTTAAAGCCTTGCGGATGCTCAGGTATCTTAATCTTTTGCACAAATAAATAACTTATAATATTTCAGATTATTAATATGAAGTCTATATAACACATATTAAGAGATTATATATTTAGGTAGAAGAAAACAGTACAAATATAAATTAATTAACAGGACATTTAAATTTACAACTATTTTAGAATAGCTATCCTGCCGCCTTAAATTTATTAAATCCTAAAAAACCGTAACCATTTTATTTCATCAATGCCCAACAGTTTGACTTGATGAGTATCAAAATTCGGCAACAGAAGCTTTGTGAAGGCATTTCTATAAAAGCTTGACATAATCACAACTAAACTTTTCTGCACAGTCTGCACAGAATATTAGCTTTCCAAGCAAAAGCCCAGTTAATTGCGGTACATCAGATTATTTCCTATACACTTTATGTTAATCAAGATAATCTTTGCATAAATGATTTCATTACACATTTCTTTGCACGTACAAGGGAGATACAGGAAACATGTTTAAAAGGGTGTCGCTGTATGTCTGAAACTGCATGCTCTTTCGATGACGTCGCGAGAAACAACTGAACAGTAACGAGGCTTTAAAAATGTCCAGGTATTGCACAATTCAAAATAGTAATGGATATCTCAGAAATGCCTAACACCACAAAAAAAAATCTGATGTGTTACATTCACATGACTTTCTCTACTCTTGTACAAACTATTTTTACAAACGCTTATTCTCCATCTGCTTCATGTTAATCGCGATAAACATTTGCAGACTCTATCTTATTGCTAATTTTATTGTAGATGTAAGGGGAATATATATTTTCAAGGGCAATATAGAAATACAGTAGCCTTTAAGCACATACATATCTCTTAATAGTTCGTTGCTAAGTGCAGCACCATTCTCTTTGCCACAGATTAATACTCCTTGCATATCCAAGACAAAAAAATGAATAACGAATTCCCATTTGAGAAAATAAGTATTGAAACATTTAAGGGAATAACAAACAATATCTCGAAAATGGTTCACTCAACAACAAAAATGTATATGACATAAATTGTGTATTTTAACGCAATCTACATCTTTTGTGTAGTAAAATTTTGTCTATCTCTTATGGTTTACCAGTTTACCAAAAGTCGTTCACAATGAAGAATACTTTTGGAGACATTGCCAGGAAATTCAAGATACACATTTTATGTCATAAAATTATCTTAAACATATGATATTTTAATCAAAATCGTTAGAGGCATTTTTGAGAAAATTAAAATTTTCGAAAAATGTTCCATGTAAAGGCTACTCTGGGGTGGGAGGATTTTCTTGAAAACCTTCGTGTCGCATCTCTGGAAGATACTGAATCTAAATACCAAGTTTGGTGTTTATCCGACTGTTCGTTTCTGAGTTATGCTGTTCACAGACAGACACACACACGGACATGTTTCCAAAAATGCTTTTTTTGGATTCAGGGGATCTCAAAACGTGTATTTCCGGTGAAATTTCGGTATCAAATTTTTGGGTGGAATACAATACTTCCTCTACTTACTATACGTAGTAGAGAAAGTAAAAAGATTATTTGAAATAAATTGTGTTTTATAAAGATTATATATTCCGTGTAGTAAGCTTAGTGTAGCTCTTATGATTCATCCCTTACAGGTACAAAATTCTACAAAATTCCTTCCGAATGCAGAGGACGATTCTCTGAAATTCAAGGTATACATTTTATTTGTCAAGTAAATTTAATATGTTTTTTTTGTTAATCAAAATTGTTGGAGCGGCTAGCTATCCGGTCACCTACATGTTCGTTTACACATTCCTTCGCACATCCGAGTGGCTGTGAAACAGCTGAACCATGTTGCCACATGTGCTTTTGAAATAAGCAAGCGTTTAGCGGCGAGCATATAATCCAAATGGTAACTAGCGTTTCCTTACCAGAAGGAAACGCTAGCATCTCCTTTTTACGCAAGCGACGACCATGAATTCTACCCCTAATCTCCTTTTTCTTTTGCATAGGCCCATGGCCTGTTTGTCATCATACAGAAGTTGACTCAGTATGGGATATCAGTCCTTCTTTCCATTGCTCTTCTGGTCACCCAAATCTCTTTTTCTTCTTGGGAGTGAGTCTCGAGCTACGTTGAATAGCCTGCCTGCTGTTGATCCAGATGCCAATAAGAGCCTCCACTCTTTCCACTTTTATGAATTTTCTAACCATAATACATATTACATTGTGCTTAATTCGTTGTGCTAAAATGTATTACGAATAATAACCATAAACAAATTAAATATGTCAATTTCAATACAATTTTTAAAAATTATTTACCCCCATAAACAGTAAGAAATTAGTTCTAGCTGTTAGTGTTTTTATAGTGAAAAGCAGGAAGATTTAACCCATTATGCTAACGATGTAGGTATATATCCGCGGAAACGCTGTCTTATTCCGTAGTCATCATCTGCGATTATGTTTGGGTCCATTTTTATGTGTACTATCTCATGAAGAAGTGTACTGGAGTATACGCCTGTGCTCTGTATTATTGGTTTGTGTTTTATTTTCGATAAGGATATGAGTTCGCTATTTGCTAAATACGTAGGAGTTTCGTACCGATATTAATTGTTGAGCTAAGTTTACCAACAGGTCTCCTACCGTTAATGAATATTGACTCCTACTGACTCTCTCTCTCTCTCTCTCTCTCTCTCTCTCTCTCTCTGGTTGCACAGCGGAACAAACAGTAGGTGTCCGCTCAAAGCATGGCAAAATGAAGTTGGGACTGCCGAAGTAGCACCACGTGGGCCCTGGATGCGCGAAGTATGAGTGAAGGATGAAGCATCAAATGTGCCGAACCGGAAGTAATGAGACATGTGTGTTTGACTGTATAGGGGCCCCCCCACACAGCCCGCAGCATCGTCTGCTGTACCTGACCCTAGAAAATAAACTAACAGAAACGGACGCAGGGATTGATGCAGAAGGGAGGTTAATAAACAGACTGATGAATGGGGAGATGAGCTGATTATGGAATGATGAGACACTTCATCATAAGAAGTGAAGACCACGATTAACCTTTTGCTAGACTTGGCGATGTCTTTTAATCCATAAAATTTCTATGTATGAACTCTTTATTTTCCTTTTCTATCGCTTATCACAGATAGGGAAATATTGGATGAAAGTGTATGCTGTCATGCACCCAGAAGTGGTCCCGGGATGATTCCCGGCGACAGCCCACTCTCCGGGTCACCAGGAGAAAGCTAGGGTGGTTCATCTTTTATCACGACTCTCCTTCCGCTCAGTTCCTGTACCCATCATCTTCCTTGTCATCTGCTTCAGGTTGTAGGACCAGGAGATGGTTTTCGGCTAGTTGCGGCTGGGCGGTGACTTGCGCTCTGTAAAGGTTCCTTCACTGACATCGCTGCTCAGTTAGGTCTCTCCTCAGTGTGGGGTTCCGCTCCGGGGGTCTCTTGAGGTTGATGGCTTGTGGACAGGGGCCGTGCGACATCGGATGCGTTATATCTGGAAACGTTAGGGACTCCGTCCACGCTTTCGCCCATCAGCATCCGAGTCTGGTCGCCCATTGGGTCTCTCCCCTCATCCCTGTCTCCCAGGGATCACGTTAGAAGCACAATGTTTCGACTGGCCCCTCGGTGATACGTACCTTTGCCTTTGCACCCAGAAGAAATATAATTTATATATCAATTCTGGAGTAAATTAAACCTCTTATACAATTGACACCATACATAATACATAACTCCGTGATGGTATAGCCCATAAAAGGCTTGGCCTGCCAACCCAATTGCCTGCCTTACGTCGATACATAATATAAACTAATTACAAAGTGGAGAAAACAGCTAAACTGGTCCAGAGCCTGCCCTCCTTAACGTCCACCGGAACGAGCATCACACTTCCCAGGACGTATGAACAACGCCCGGGGAAGACGCCTGACATTATGGGTTCTATATACTGTAAAATTAATTCACACTCAGTGTAATTATTATTATTATTATTATTATTATTATTATTAATTATCGACATTGGAATATTCATGTTTTATTCTTAAGGTAATTCCATTGTGAAATTTGAAAATTCTACATTTTTTAATATAATTTTCTGAATGTTTTATCACTGTATAGTCCCTTAATGTAATTTAAAGTACAAAATGTCAGATGTCTATGTTCAGTAGCTTTTTTGGGGAATTAATTTTTAGTGTTTAATCAAGGCGATATTAAAAACTAGTTGGATGATGCAGTTTAAAAATTTATTTTATGTAACATGGATTTTTTTATTTCCATTAAGTCAGTAAACATTTCTACCTTGTACAATTTTTGTCTTTCATCAAACATTAGAGAAACAAATAACGAAACAAGTTATATTCAAAATTTTATTTTTTCAAGAATTTTTATTATTAAAGAAGTTTTTAGAATAAAGAAATTGACAAGAACAAAACCATATGACCATATGTTAAACCTCTGTGAAAATTGTTGCAAAGATTGGTGGAAAAGTATATCGTATAATTGATTTTCAGCCATTGAAAGTGCGAAAAGTTGCAAAGCGAGAATATTCATTATAAAATGTTGTAACATAACGTTTTAGTTTTTTCCGAACAGCAATTTAATTAAAACTGTCCAGCTCCATAAGTAGAGCTTCATGCTTCTTCTTTTCTTCAGCTTGAAGTTTGGATAGGCGTAACTTTATCCTTGAGGACTTTTAAGCTTCCTGTCAGGAAACGTCGCTCCAATGGAGGCGTCGATTATTCCTAGGTTTTCCCAATCTTCTGACTAGCTGGATTGAATTTCACTAGTTGTTTCCTTGGCACAAATATTTCCTTTGGGCGCTTAGACCAAATAATGCTATGAAGAGCATTTTCTGTTTTTCTGAAGTGCAACTTTCGAAAAGTTCTTTACTGGCCAGTCTAGCATACAAAGGAATTACTTATTTTTACCACTTCACTGTTTAGGGGAATCTTCATAGTTGGAATGTCACGTGGAGGGACTGGTTCACCTTTTGCAGTTGCTCGATTAAAGTAAAACACCAAAATGTTTCAACACCTGGACACTTTTTATGTTGTGGATGTTGATCTGAGGACATATAATGGTACAGTGTTACATAAATTACTGTTTTCATTTGTTTCACATTAGTCATATTAC
Source organism: Deroplatys truncata (assembly GCA_030765065.1). Taxonomy (NCBI): domain Eukaryota; kingdom Metazoa; phylum Arthropoda; class Insecta; order Mantodea; family Mantidae; genus Deroplatys; species Deroplatys truncata. The sequence goes on along the minus strand of CM060980.1, from coordinate 19,529,433 downwards.
TTTTTATACCTTTCCTACATAATTAGTTTCACTGTGTGTCCTTCTTCAAGCTGCCAAGTTTCCTACCACCAATTGTAACACCAATTTTTCTATTATCTATTACAATATTTCTTATACCTGTACCAAGTCTTTTGGCTACATGGTTTCAGCATTCGTCCTTTTCACATGAGGTTTTGAAATCATTTCCACCACAACTAGCACACACGTCCATTTAGGCATATCTTGCCAGAAACTAGTATGAATTAAAACATCCTCTGAAGGAATATCTCCTTTGTTGTTCCCTGAACTCTCATTAGAAAATTTAGAGTTTTCCTTTAGAAACACATCATTACCTTGGGAAATTGATGCACTGCTAGATGCTTGACAATCTTCCACCAAAGAATTCTTGGACTGATCAGTTTCTGGAGTTGATGTACGTCCACACACAGTTTCTTCCTTTGGAGAATTTTCCTTTCAAGTCTCTGGAAACGCCCTTTTGAGTGTCCCCTGTCTCTGTTAAGTTTATAAACTCATGTATTCGTACTGCAAAGGTGACTTAACTCAACTCCATCATATAATACGTAACACTAACTAAGGGACACTAAGAGTGAACTTTTAGGTGAAAGTGACAAAATTTTCTATTTTGGAATTATATCGTATAAATATTCTATAGACACTTGTGAATAATTGTGGCGATACATTTTGCAGTATCTGCAATTTTTAAAAGCCCAGCTACATATTTAAATCACCCTGCGCTCCCTAAAAACTCCACTGGACCCGCCCACTTTCTATTTCTATATGTAAAGCATCATAAGTTGCTAATTTTTGCATATTTTCGATTTATTTGGCCCCATATTGGGATCACATGTAATTGCCTGCTTTGTGCTTCCATCTAGCGCATAAATGCGTAAGTTTACTGCGTAATGAACAAAAGTTCAGAACTTTTAAAAGAAAAATTATATTTTGGTACTGTAGGAGACTATTTCATTAAAATTATCTCCATTTACACATTTCATTCTATTTTACAATATTTTGCAGTTATTTTAATACGTTACTGGTTGTTTAAGGCTTTGTTTATATATATCTTAGAGATCTCTTGGTACACTTTGTTGTATAGGTACCATATGCATTATTGAAAGAAACTTTGAGTGAGTTGTTTCAAAATGTCTACTGTAGTGAATGTGAGTGTTCAAATGTGACTACAAATTAGAGAAAGCATTGGCTTTGCTCAAAAATGATCAGTGAAAGAGCAACAATTGTGGTTTTAGCCCTACCCAGAAGTATTCCAGTTCTCGTGTCATTAAAGACAAAAAAATCTAGAGGTTCCCATTTGAAATAAACAGAAAATTTGCAATACCAGTTTTAGCACACTAACGTTTTTGCCAACAGAAATTCTATAGTAGAAAATACTCCTGATAAATGTGGCATGAAAAAGGTTATTTATGTCATCGTCAGTCACTGTATGTCAACAGACAACAAACCCACTGGCACTGACTCCTGGTGCTTTTACAACAAAAGTATAGCTAATGGTACACAACCTAATACCAGTGATAAAATGTCCATACAGATTTCTGAATCAACTATTTCCAAGATAATGCCTATCTTCCAAAGACTAGAAGGTAATGAGCTGCTGCATAAATGTGTAAGACATGTTACACAAAATCAACATGAATCGCTGCATGCCAGGTTATGGAGGAATGTCCAAAAGAAATATTTGTATCAAAGAAGAGCATTACAATTGCTGTAACAAATGCTGGTCAGAATTTAATATGGGGTGCTCAGCTACAGAAGAAATGAAATCTACTATAAAGAATTCTACAATTTGCGGTGTATCAGATTTGATTATGAAGAGATGCGACAACAGAAGAAAATATGAGTGTGCTGGATCTTCAACTGAGAAGAAGAAAACATCTTGCAGGAAGAGAAAATTACCAAAATGAAAAACAAGGAAGCCAAATAGAAAAAGGATGAGAAACTATATGCCTCTGGGCACTATAAGTACCTGATAAGCTGTAACTTTAAAAAGAATGTGCATTTAGAAATATGTATTTTTTCTTGGTTTTTCATTTTTACACATGAAATTGATTCCTTGCGTTTCAGTTGTGCTCGGATTTGTATGTAAATTTGCACAGCTATTTTCAAATGTGATATTTAAAAATTCAAGGATGCATTTTATGATTGTTTTACTCATTGGCTCACAAAAAATTAATTTATACTAAAAATCAAAGAAGATTTTTAACATCAACTGCACAGAAAGAAAAAAAAATATATTCCTATACAAATAATATCAACTTAAATTAAATGCTTAGATTTCTTTTCATTGTAGGAAAATGTCACTATAATACTTCTCTGACAAATGTGAATGTGCATGGTAGTTTGAAAAGTTTTAGTTTGCTAATGAGAAATATTGAAATGTATTATCTGAGAAACTACTTGAGCTAGAGCTTTGAGCTTTTATACAGTCATTTATCTATTTACCTATTAATTACATGTACCAATTTTCCATTAAATAACTTTCAAAAAAGTTAAAAATTCAATCCCAGTCCCTTAAAGATCAGTCACACCTTGATACAACTCGACTCTACGAGAGGAGGAGGTTTGCTGCTACAGACAGGAAAGGATATGCAGGTGGCCAAAAGGGCACGAAAGTGCAGAAAAAGGATACAAAGGGAATTAGACACACAGGATTATAAATCAGGGAATTATGATATGCAAAGCATACAGTTTACTGTTTCCCAACATAATATTTCAGAAATCTGTGTTTTTCTCAAAACTTTATTTTCACACATTGAAAATAAACCTCGCACATAAACTTTTGTGTAAATACAGGTAAAATTTCTCAGAATATGCAGGAGTAGCCATTGTAAACTTCTTTGTTACAAAAATATGCCTAACACTAATAATAAGTCTTTAAAAATACATTTTTATGAAAAAATGGTGAAATTTAGAGAATCAAATTTAAAAAATTTATCATAAATTACCCAACAAAATTTTTGATCTTTTAAATCATACTGTTTTGTAACTAATTCAAAGCTTCAATTCCAAAAAGTCAATGAATTTTCTGAACTTTTGAAGCGGGTCGTTAATTTCCATTATGTAATATATTAACACAATGAAATTTATGAAATAAATAATAACTCAAAGTATTTATTCAACTTGAATGCAATTTGGTATTCATATTCATCTAACAGGAATGGAATCACAGTAAAATGTTCAGAAATATCCACACAATAATATGGAAATTTGAAAATTCACTCCCAGTATCCCTTAATAAGCTTACTATTTACCTAAAAACTATTTTCTAACTAATTAAGATCCTGCTGCAATGCACCGAGAAACACTACACCACTAAAAACTGATAAATAAGGAAAAACTAGAAAAACAATGCCATGTTCAGTAAAACAAAAACGAAAAACATACAGGAAAAGCGCGGCATAAACACATACTTTCATTTATGTTCCCTGTTAACAGGCTTGCCAGCACATCCAAGTATCCTACAACTACGTACGGGCGCAAATGCTGAAACCAGAAATTAGTAATATAATTTCTAAGCATTGTATATCTGATGTCTACATGTTAAGGGGCGTGGTAGGTAAGTCTTGTGCGTAGAGGGTATTTCATTGTCACGTAGCGCCCAATATAACTGCGCTGGAGTAAAACATCGTTTTGTTGAGGTACAATGTCTGAAGTATTTAATGTGACAAAAACACAATTTTGGATTTTTAGCGATTTCTGGTGAAATTTCACGGATATAAATAGTAATGCATGCCAAAGAACTCATTCACTAGATATTATTTGTATGCTAGTCGCTTTATCTTAGAAGAATTAAAGTTCACACCTATTTTACTTTAGATGCATACACCACAAACTCTTATTAATTAATGGAGTTATATGGAAACCTGTTATACAAGACTGTACAGTCAGGAATATATATATATTTTGAATAAAAAGTGGATTTGTTATAAAAAACTTGTCAGGCATTTTGTTGAGTTACAGTATCGGCTTCCTGCGAAGACAAAGTGTATGTACTTTTTCTTAGCGCAATATTCACGGACGCAGCATTTGGAATCTGGCGAGACTAGTTTTTAGGTGAAAAAAACAGATTATTTCGTACCACTATCCGATTAAACTGCCCCCCTTTTACATTCCCTTACGTGTAAAGTATTGTTTCCTACAGTCTCGTCGTGCGTGTTTAAGAGGATGGTGGGAGAGGGAGTTCTTTGTAAGATTTTCACTTTAAAGAAATGGATTTGTTTTGTTCGCTCTTGCACATAATCAGAGAACCTGTTCTATGTAAAGTATTCATTTTGTAACGTATTTTGTGTATCATAGCGTTGCGTGAAGGAGCTAGGGGATTTTATATTTTTAAGGTTTTAGTGCCCATTAGTTATATCCTGTACGAATGTGTAGATGCGATACGACCACGTTTTGCTCTGCCTAACTTCATGGCTGTCATTTTTGGCAGAATTTATAACTAAAACAAGTAAGGTTCTGTAGTTAAAATTCGCATGGCTTTCTCCGACCACTCTTCTGTAACTGTTCTTAGAATCCTTCTTAGATCATTTCTACTCGAAAACTTATTGTAGCCGCATAGGTTATCTAGGAATGAAAGTTAAAAGTAAAATCTGAATTAAGATTAGTAAGGGTACAAGGAGATTAGTTAAATTTCTTCCGGTATTTCCTAATAAGATTAATAGAAATACATAATTATTAATTACAATATTGCCAACTATGGGGTTGTCTTTCTCCAGTTTCACATTTGTGATGGTGCTTTTTATGTAGGTACACTTTTGTTTTTAAGTTGCTTCAAATAGGTTTATTTTATGCGGTGCGTACATTTTCAACAAGTTCTTGCATGAGTTATGTGTTTCTAGATAGCATACGTAATACTTCATTTCCAAAATTTAATATGCTTTGCTAATTTGTTCTTTGTTATGAGATGTACGTTATGTTTTAGTTAAAACTATATAAGGCAGGTATTATTATATTATTGTTATTATTACTGTAATACTTGAATATCTCTCCTATGATAATTGCTGTCTATCCTAACAATGATTTTGTTTCATTGCTTGGTGTATGTCATTAGGTAGGTATACAGGTTTAACCCCCTGTAAGAATAGCTCACGAGAATTTGCCTTTCTTTTCTGTGTGAGACGTTTGTCTTTTGGCTCAAATACCGTAAGTGCGGTATGTAAATAAGTATTTATTTCTTTTTTGTGCCCATGCAGTCACTGATGTATGCCGCTTACTGCGAAGCCCTCCTCGCTATGTGTTTTTCAACTTATTTGTATACCCTAGAAGACTATTTCACCATAAATATGTATTATATGTATATGTAACCTATATATGCTACGAATATTCGATTTTAGTCATATGATTAAGCAACTCTGTATTCTGCCTACTTCGGATTGCATTCGGGAGGTACCGGTTAGATTCTCGTTGCCCATCCACTCTGACATTTGAGTATTTTATGCTTCCCCCTGGCTGGTAGGCGAATGGTGGGGGATTTCCCTTTCGCGGTGACTGCCTATGTTTGCAATACATAGGTCAAATGAGTGTTTGATTTCGTAATCACGCTGATGCTATGCATAACCATAAACTGAATCTTTCTGTTGTTTTTAGTCAATGTCATATATCCCTCCAAAGGTCTAAGTATTCTATAAACAAAGTAGACCATTGATAAAAGTGTTGTATATGATTTTTATCAGCCGAGGGAGCACTTCTCCACTTTAGAGAAATCTGATGTGTTACATTTAGAAGACTCTCCCTATCCCTGTTGCTTATTAGTGGGTATACCAATTATTTTTTATACAAAGTTTATTTTCCTCCCGAATTCGGGATCAGGGATTCGATTCCCGTCGACCGTTAACTCTGACATTAAGATTTCTTGGATTTCCCTGGTCGGTTGGCTAATGCCACGGTTTAGCGTTGCGCAGCGGTCCTTAAAGTTTCATGCGCATTACTACATCTTTATTTCGACTCTACTAGATCTATTTCTTCGGATGCCTTCAAGGACTTACAAGTGAATGTCTTGAGTCAGTATCCTGTCGAGAAGCAGACAATCTATGGATTATATCAGAATCAGTGTCGCTGGTAAGCCCAAAGTCCTTTATGCAGCTGACGATGGAGGATATAAAATGTGGTGATGAATTGGGTGATAGGAAAATTTGAGGGGCCAGTTTCAAACCTCTATGGAATGCTTTCCAGGCGTAGAAATATTTAACTTAAACCAAATCGCCCGAAAATGCATATTTAGCACAACGTGCATATTACATCATGATATTGTTATAGAGTATTATTCTCTGTTTCTCTATCTCTGCAATGTATGTATTGCGTATTTGGCTTCATAAACACTCTCATTATAGATTTATTACTTCTTAAACCATTATTTTTATTGCACTTCGGTATTATATATACTTTTTCATCCAGGAATAGCGTGTTATTGTTATTCTATTGTTTTATATTATTGTTCTTAGGCATTATACGTCTAGACTGATTTTTATCCAGGAATGTTCAGTCGAGTGTTACTACTAAAATTACTGTTATTATTGTACGTTTAGTCCGCATTTTCATCCAATTATGTATAGTCGTATTTCTACACGTTTTCCCTTTAACCAGATTCTGGTGGTGTTTCACCGATAGATTTCGCTAATAGCTTCCGGGTGTCGGAGTTGCGTTTACACAGGAGAGAAAGGCATTATTCTTTTGAAGGTTTGAGCATGGTTCTGATTTTCAAAAAAGCATGCATTACGCTTTCATTGGCTTGGAATGTCTTTTGTCTTATTCCCTCTGGTATTATATATATAGTACCATTTTCGACTCCTACATTATAAAGCGGGACATAGGGCATGAAATCTTTGAGGAGAGAATAAACAACGAATCTTCCTAAAAACACCCTTCTTGGGTGGGGATAGGCTGCTGGAGAGTGTGCGGATAAATACCTCGCCGATCACCTAAAGGGACTGCAGAGCCAGCCCCTCCGCCAAACAGAACGTCCCTGCATGGAAAACACTCTGGCAGATAGACAGGGACAGCCAGTGCGATAGTGTTCAGAGAAATTGCGTGGCGTAATGAAGGCATTTACTTACGCGTTTCGGTATAGAGAAACTTTGCGTTATTCTGAGTAATACTTATCTAAATTTGAAGTTTGGCTTACCTACACGATGTTTAGGACGAAGTTTAACAACGCTTTACGCTAAATTATTGCATGTGTATTTACGCTAACTACAGCGCTGCATCAAAATCATTAGTTTTACTGTGTTAACTTGCTTTTATGTAATTGGATGTGTATAGTCAAATGCAAACAGAGAATAATCAGCCTAAAATTTTTAAGTACTTTCATGATATTACTACTGCAGTTCTGTGTGTTTGCAGAGTGAATACTGCCGAAAATAAAAATGCTGATTAGTGTTATTAATGGTACTATTTACATTGACTTTTACATGTTGTACTGTAGTTGCTATGTAAGATATCACGCCTCTAGGGTGTTCTGGTTCAGTGCGTATTAAATTTATTCTTAGAAGTTGGAAAGCATTTAATTATGTGAAGAACACTTCCATGAAATATATTTTCACCATGTTAACAGAGAGCCATTTTTATAACATAATCCAAAATTGGTGCTATATATAAAATATACCAGGTGAGTCAGCTGCCCTAATTTATTTTTTAATTTATTCAACGTGCTAAGCAACATGTGTGACTTACCCTTTCTTGAAAGCCTTTTATTGTCTGATTTTTATAACACTTTATAAAGAGATAGATAACTCAGTGCATAAGTGTTTTACGGGGCAGAATGCAATCACCATGTATGTCGATGCCAAAAACATCCTACCCTGACACTGGGAGTTGCAATAGTACCTTTAACTGACTTAACAAACATTTATTCTTTATCACACATTTATACACACCTTTGAAAACGCCCCTGAAGGAACAACTTAACACTGCATCGGTTAACAAAACTACTTGAAAACAAAATGGCAGATTTACACTGTGCGACCAATTCGATTTAAGTCGTAAGCCAGGAAAGTTCGCTGTACAGTCTTGTTAAAAAGTATTAGGTAGATAATTTTACTTCTGTCACAAACTATGGCATATTTCAGTTCATACATTAGTTGAAATGTCTGATGCAGTTTGTTTATTTGAGTTAACACTACCAGCACGAACTCCAAACTCTGTATGAAGCTGCAAAAAGCGTGTAAAGATTCGAGGCGGGGTCTGAGTTCTGGAATTATTTATTCGTATAGCAATCCCAGCATTGGCTGAATTGTATTATTATGGTTGCTTTACCACGGTGCCACTTCAGTTGGCGTTCAAAACCTTAGTGTAAAGTTCAGACTTTTTATTACCCTTTCGTTTATCGCTTTGGGCCCATAATTTGATATTATGATACAAAAAACTCTTTTTAACATTATAAGTGTGTACAAAATAGAATAATCGCCATATTTTCCGCTGACAGGAATTTTATTGTGCTCGGTATTATGTTTGACCCATTCAACCAAGCTTAAAACACTTCACAGATGCAAAGTGACTTTTGCTATGTGCGTCTGCTTCTCCATTACCTACTGAGTATTTGAAACCTTTCTACAAGGACCGTAGCACAAGATTTGTACATAAGTCTAAGTCGATCCTTAGTGATAGGAATATTGCACCGCAAAAAATATAATCCCTACCATCTACACCTACACCAGGCTCTCCATGGCCGCGACCTTCAAGCGCGAGTGATATATGCATTGTGGCTACAGCAGCCAGCGTAACTGGATGCAGAGTTTTTAGAAAATGTTCTCTTCACTGATAAAGGCACATTTCACAATAATGGAACTGTTTACCGCCATAATATGCACTACTGGAGTATAGACAAACCTGACTGGATGTCGGAAGCTGTATTCAAGGGTGGAGCATCAATTTCTGGTGCGGAATATTAGGCGACCAGCTAATTGGTTCGCACCTTTTTGAAGGCAACCTCACAGGACTACGGTACCTTGCATTCCTAGAAGAAGCTTTGCCATTGCTACTAGAAGATGTGTCACTAGTGAAAAGGACATGAATGTGGATCCAGTAAGATAGAGCTCCACCACACTGGTTACTGATTGTAAGGAATCACTTGCACAGAACATATTCACAAAAATGGATTGGCCGAAGGGGCCCAATCGCATGGCCCACTAAATCACTTGATCTCACCCCACTGGATTTCTTTCTGAGGGGTCATTTAAAGGAACCGGTCTACGCTCAAGAATCGCAAAGCCCAAATCATCTACGGGCACTCATACGTGAAGAATGCAGGCAAATTACACCGCACATGTTACAGCATGCAAGAAGGTCTCTCCGGCAACGTACTCAAATGTGCATTGATGAAGGGGGTCGTCATTTTAACAATTTACTTCGTTTATGAAAACCAAGCTCTTTAACAGTTTGTTATTCTGTTTACCCGTGAACTTATTCAATTTACAACTCCTTTGTCGGTAGAAGAATTAAAACATAAGGCTTAAACATGAAACAAAACTGCTAGATTTAATAGCGTCGACATGCGCCTAAAAGAATGAAAGCTAACTAAGTAACACGAATTACAATACTAGATAGGTACAGATTATTAGGCTAAACATGAATCACAATTATTATCTGATTGTAATTCTTGTGTCTTTGGCTCACAGGAGAGCCAATGACAAAAATAAATAAATTAGCATACTAAACTATAGAAAATAAACACAGGAGAAGAAAGAACCGAAACAATTTGATAAGTATTATATTCGAATTCGAAACTAACCTTTGCTTCACCATGCTGCGTCAGATAACCCAGTCCACCAGAACCCATGTATTCTGTTCGTCCCTCTTTGGGAGAGCATTCCTGTACCTCCTTGCAAGCACTATATACATGAAGAGCCGTGTGGTTTGACCGAATGTCAGTAAGTTCAATATATAAAGAAGTTTTATTTATTTCTCTGCTTATGGTTTATTTGCGGTATACCTATATATTAGCTTACAGCTTCTAAAAGTTCTCTTATACAATAGTGTCTATTCCTGCTAAACAGTTTTTAGCGTTTTAGTCCCTCTTATTTGTACATGATAGCCTAATTTTAAATAGAATTCTTAGTGTATTTTCTGTTATTGTTGTTATTATTATTATTAAGCAGCCGATTCATATTTTCCCGAGTCCAGGTTGGGGAAAAGAAAATACTGCCGGAAGGGATTGTGATTATTCCGGTAAAAATGTCTAAAATCGGGAGCAGATATTCTGATTATTATTGTTCTTATTATTCTTGTTGTTGTTTAAGCATTATATTTTAACGGTGCAATGTCCTTTTATTAAAATACTCGGTATATATTTCAGTTCTGCGTCTTACAAAATGTCCCACAAGATTGTTTACTTAGGAATTTTTTATTATTATTATTATTATTATTATCATCATCATCATCATTCCGTTCCGAATGAAGATTTCCCAAACTGTTTCCAAAAAATTAAGATGTGCCATTGATTTTTCGTATAATTTTCTTAGCCATTTGTTATTATTCCAAACCTTCAATTTGTATTGGAGGTGTCTGTGTGTAATTGTAATCTTTGTTACTACTTTCGATACTTAGTATGCTACATGTAGATAATGAAAGTAATGCTTTTTAATATTTAAGGGCTATTTGTTTTATATCCAAGACCTTTTTATGATTTCCCACACCTCTCCATAGTAAGCGTCTAGCTGTGTGCTGTTATTTCTTAAGGATTTAAAGCTAAGTTCTCTATCCCTTCTTTTAGCTTGGTGATTGGGATTTTTATAGAGATATTTATTGAAACCACACTTAAACTTTTTATGAATGAGGTAAAATAATTAATATTTACTACTTTAGTTATCGTATGACTATTAAAATGTTTTCATATTTTCATAAGCAAAATAGTCTGTGTTTTAAAACATTATATTAATATTTTAGCGCAACAAATTTATTTAAAAAACTTCGTGTGTTACAGTCATATGACTTTCTCGCTCTGTATATATAGCTAGCAGGGCTATGGCTCGAGTTTTATTGAAGCAACAATGTTTACCAACAAGCAACTTTGCGCTTGTGTCCGAGTTACAGGAGTTTTATTTTGTGTTATGGACATACAATACTTGACGGTTACGTGCGCATACGTATGTACGCCTGTGTTTATATGCATGTGTGTATGTGCGCATTGTGTGTATGTACGTATACAGATTAAGCATATATATATATATATATTGTCGAAGCCTCCTTTATTTCACCCCATTTCGGGGGTAGAGCACAGGGCCGAGATCTAAAGCAACACATTTTCCTAGCACGAGGTCCGACGGAGTCAAGCTAACAAAATACCTGATACCACCAAAATATTATTAAATCATCATGGCCTAGTAAGGAAGGAGCCGCCTACATAAATAATTCACATAGTAGGAAGTTAGATTTCCAATATATTATACCAAATAAAAGTTATACAGTTTACTTTCTTGTTTGGAGAAGCATCACGCCTAACACACATCTTGCTCTGTTCACTGGCAAGGTTCAAAGAGGACGCGAGCTACACGCTACCACAAGATAAAACCAGTTCACTCCTCCCCTTCTACTACGTCACTACCTGTTTTCATTGCCAACCTAAGCGTTAACCATACAATGTTACCATAACCACATATTCTTACAGTGTTACCAACACCGCATGCCACATCTCACCCTGGCTACCCAATTCGACGTCCTCGTCCAAGCAAGAAGGCATAATAAAAGTATATAAAAATAAATAAATTATATACATCACATAAAGATAGTTTATAACGAAAATAGTTGTTACAAAAATTAGCATCCTGATGTTTGAAATAATTTAATGAAGCAAAAATGTCTATCAAAATAAGTTGAGTATCTTATTGCCTGTTAAAATGTTTGTAATGGATATAAAATAATAATGGAGGCTTGAGTGCCACCGACGATATTTGTTCACATGTATATTAAAGTTTGCGAGTGAGCCCCGCACACGCACATTATACATTGTTGCCACTGTTAAACTGTATTTACATTGCACAAATTCTTGAGATATTTGTTCATGAACAAATCAGCCATAATGAATAAATATCAGCTGCAGAGTCCTTTCTCACTGGCGACGTAATTCAATGATGATGAGGGGGCAATCGCTGTCTGCCACATAAAGTGCAGGTAACAAAACCAGGCAAGAGCTCTCCTTGGTTTACATTCAGCATCTGGCGTGTCTCGTTACAGCAGGGTCATTCCATAGTGGACACTCGTGCACTCCAAACAGCAAAGTATTACTACAACATGAATTATAAACAGGTATAACTTGTGCTCCCAAAACAACAGCATACATAAAATGACAAAATAGTACGTCATTGAAAATAGCATGAACAGAAAATGCCACAAATTTGGCAAAAGTTTACAAAGATGTAATCTTAGTACTGAGAAAAAAAGATTACATACTGACCTAAAAACTTAATTTTACAAAAGGTTACAGGTGAAAGTTATGCAATAAATGTTTAAGAATCATAGTAAAGATACATGAAAATGTCAGAGTGCATAAATATTGCATCAATTATGTCCATTGTCTACACATAATGAAACAAAATACAACATAGCAAATCATTTGGGATTACAAATTAACTGACAAAATGGACTTATCATTCATACATACATAACAATGAAACAAAATCATTCATAATAACCAAATCTCAGATAATACAAAATACTCACTTTAATAACTACCAAACCTGCTGTGAACATTACTACATGCTTCAAAATAAGCACCTTATTAGATACATCAAACTAGAAATATTCATTCTTCACTCCCAATAACAGCACAAATTCTCATTCTCATTTCTGTCCTTCCCTTCTATCCTTATTATTAGTATCATTCGTATGATCATCATACACAGTAATTACTGAGGGAAAAAATGTATTCAATGACATGTCTCATCAAAGTAGCTGCAAAATAGTGCAAAAACAAAGGTACCTAACATAGGCATAAACTGAATAAATCACACTGGCATTTCAAGAATCACACAAACATATCATAGGTTTACACTGTTGCATCCACATCTACAGGATTAAGATGAAGCTGAAAAACAGATGGTACTAAAACTTGTTGCATAAACTAAAAAAATTATTCTAATTGCAATACATCTCTTTTGTAAAAACATCACATATGCTATACTGGGTACGTGTCAGCAACATTAACATCCACATCTCTCAACTCGTCACAACCAGGGACATGCTAGTCCTCCTGAAAGCTCAGAACATTGAAACTTCAAGGGTACATTGCAGCTATCCCATCAAAGCTTACAGTAACTATCACATCTCACTACCACCATCGGGGTTACTCTTTGGCACTCCCACCGAGGCAAATCTTCCATATACTATTCACATAACCTCACACGCAAACACAAAATGTATGCAGCAACTTCTGCAAAGAAAACAAACATCATAGCATCATAATGAATCATCAAATCAAGCCAAAAGAATGCAACAGAACAAAACACATCATTAACAAAGTAGCACTTTCACATAATCATTCCTGGAAGTCCAACAAAATTAAACACACAGTACACATCAAACATATACACTGCAGCATAAGATAACAAACCAAATGATATCCATTACCCAAAACAAAATCTAAAATTTTCATTTCACACAAAGGTGTCAAACCTACAATTTAGCAAAGACATATATAATATACTTCATTCCTGAAAATCAAAGCCTAATTAAGCATTGGTCATAAAACAAAAAATTTTAGCATACCTGTAATCAAATAAAACACCCATATAGTAAATCATAACTGACTTTACACATAGGAAGCAGGAAATGCCATATACAACGTAGTTATACGTACCTAAGTACGATGCACATATATGAACTTTTAATATATCCAGTTCACTTTCTATATAACCACACCCAACTTAATGCACAAAACACGTAAACTATAATAAATTTACTTCACAATCTATAATATCTTCTGATTTACGAAACCACGCAATATTACTCAACAGAAAGCAACACACGTGCTTACATAAAAGTTACAACAGGTAAAATACACCAAAAATATGGTAATGCGTAGAAAGCTAGAATAAGTGCAAAAGGCAATGAAAGCTCTAAGAAATATTAGTGTTTAGCACTGAAAATAGAAATTTTAGAAGCACAAGATAACCAGTGGCAACTACATAAGAAACGTTCAAGATACAACTCAAATTTCCACAGGTTTCAAAAATGCTTCAAACCACGAGAAATCTATAATGAATACTGCAAAAAGTATCTCAGAAGAATTTAAATCATGGCAAAGGGAACAGTGAAGCCAAAGTTAACGACGCTCCACCAACAGAAAGACATTGTAAAAAATTCAAAATGTAATCACAATAACGCTAGAAACACGGGAGTTTTAAGCAAATACTTGTACATGAATTTAAACTACAATAAGACAATTTTGAAAACGAAGCCCATATCAGCAAGCTGAAACTGAAAAGTTACAGATTACATTGAAACACGTGGAGAACCAAAATTACGTGAACAACTACATTTTCAAGGCGGAGAAAAAAATTCTATAGTCCAAAATATTAAATTATACTCGGCGACTCACACCAATTGTCGAAACCTCCTTTATTACACTCTATTACGGGGTGTAGGGCACAGAACCGAGATCTACAGCAACACATTTTCCTAGCACAAGGTCCGACGGGGGCAAGCTAATAAAATACTTAAAATATCTGAAAACCACCAAAATATTATTAAATCATCATGGCCTAGGAAGGAAGGGACCACCTACATAAATAATTCACATATTATGAAGTTAGATGTCAAACCTATTATACCAAATAAAAGTGATTCAGTTTACCTTCTTGTTTGGCGAAGCGTCACGCTTAACACACATCTTGCTCTGTTCACTGGCAAGGCTCAAAGTGGACGCGAGCTACACGCTACCACAAGATAAAACCGGTTCACTCCTCCCCTTCTACTACGTCACTACCTGTTCTCGTTGCCAACCTAAGCGTTAACCATACAATGTTACCATAACTACATATTCTTACAGTGTTACCAACACCACATGCCACAATATATATATGTGTGTGTGTGTGTGTGTGTGTGTGTGTGTGTGTAAAGTATTGCTTTAAAGCGCTGTATTGATGTTCTTGGAAGACAAATAGGTCATTAAGGTCGTGCCCCGCTCGATCCATTTACAACGATGCGGATTAATTTACAAGTATACGCGTTTTAACAATCACAAAGCTTCAGACTATGTAGATGCGTAACATCATTACATGGAATACGTATGTTAAACGCTGTACATTATATGTTAGCAACTTCAGACATTCAAACAAGTTACATAAATTATGCGACATTGTAACAAATTATTCCACTCAGGAGTCTGCCGCTTCAACATTCCGAAATGTTCAAAATATGTAAATACATATATACATGATATATGGATGTTATACAATTACAAGTCAATACCGCCCAGCTTGTGACGGTCAAAGTGTTGTTTTAGCATATTCATCACTTATTTATATTATTAAATCAACGACACGTGCACATGATTTACCAGATGGGAAGGGATTCAGGTTATCCCCTTATCAAACATGCGATGCTTAGGGTGTCGGCATTTTCACGTTCAATGTTGTTAACGCGCAAAATACCAACACAACGAATCTGTTGTCGTCAATGGATTCATGGGGCGAGAGGTAGCGTTTCCTCAGAATAAAACTTTGAAATAATTTAACTAACACTTATTCATATTAACCAATCGACGAACACGGTCTCGTGAAGTACAGCATAGGGAAGGTCTTATCATAATAATTCAAGATACGCAACTGCAGCATCGTTTTTACGGAATTTATTAACGGCTGATTAACCCTTTCGATAAAAAAGATTCGCGGTATATATAGTCCAATCCAATGGGATTAATGGTTCACAGGGATAAATCCTACTGAAATGACCTCAGTCACGATATTCTAGGTAATTTTTAGCCGGTTTGATTTATACATACGTTATGAAGTACAATAAAAATGTTTCGCGTACCAGTGTAATTGAGTAATATGTATACGGCATTCACCTTTCCCCCCGTCATTCAGAGCAAGCCTGAACATGTCGCGAGAATCTTTACCTGTACTTCCTTATCTCGCCATCTAAATGCTTTTAAAAGCTTGGAAGACCAGCACTGTCCAAGTAACGTTATAGCCGCGGACTTAGGGGAAGATGTGTAGATATGTCAGGCACTCGTTGGTGTATCGCGTGGGCGTAACGTCATGGCTCATTATATATATTAAAATTTATTAGCTCCGCGAATTTTCTACTACTTTCTGACATTCGTTTTGCATCGTGGTTGTGCAAAGAGCACGGAACTTCTAAGCAGCCTAATTCCGACACGATGTGTAAAATTTGACCATCGCTTGAGTGCTGTGTTTTTCTTACAGCTATAACGACTAGGTATGTAAGTGTGTAATGAAAGTTCATTTTGAGTAACAGAAGTAGATAGGAGAAAAAGATTTTGGAAGAATTCTTCGCGAAGTGTGAGCAGAGAAGGTCATTCGAATACAACAAATCATTTTTTTCTCGTGGTCACAAGAGAACGGAACCTCAAAGCCATCACATGGCGCCCACTTTTAAAAGGTTTGAATATCCTTTAAGTCTAGAGTATTCCCCTTGTATCTCCAACGAACTGCGTAAGAAAACCATTTCTGTAAATGCTTATCTCGATTAACATTTGCAGATAAAAATAACCCTTTGTAAGAATACTGAGTAGAATAGTGGGTAGAGGAAATCATGTGAACGTAACACATTAGATAGGTTTGGGGAGGGGCTTTCTCTACTGCGGATCTATTAGTATGTAGTAGGACGTATTGTATGGCACTCACAATTTTTATATTCAAATTTCCTCGTGTGTGTGTGTGTGTGTGTGTGTGTGTGTGTGCGTTTGAATGCCATAACCCAAAAATGAAATGTCCAGTAATTACAAAAATAATTTAGGTTAGCATCTTGCGTCGTTCTTCGTGGACTAGTAGTACCTGCTAGGCTCTAGTTCCCGAGGTTGCGGGTTCAAACCCGGCGGAGGGAGAAGAATTTTTTTCAGGCGTAAAAATCCTTAGCAAAAATGTCCAGTCTTTTACGCCCAATATAGAATGGGACGCTAAGGACCATCCATAAATAAAGCTCAATTTAATTTGATTAATTTTGTTAACATCTTGCAAAGATGGGACACCAAGACTTTGAGGAATATTCTCAAACCTCAAGCTACCCTTTACATGAAAGATGTAAATTTGGATTATCTCCAAACGGCTCTAACGATTTTTGTTAAAATACCTCGTGTTTAAAATGCATGGTAAATAAAATATATATATATATCTTGAATTTTCTGGGAATAGTGTGCAAAGCCCTCTTCATTCAGGAGTGTTCTATAATTTTATATTAATGGCAAAACATAAGAGACAAATTTCTGAAAAGCGTTCTGAACATAAGATGTATAGTTCCTTAAAACACAGCTTACTCTGAATAACTTTTTTGTGACATCAACCATTTCCGAGAAATCAGTTTTTATTGGTTTCAATTGTTTGATACCTTTGTCATTATTTTAGTGATGGAACAATTATTTTTATTTGTTATTTTCACAGAAACAACTATAAGTGTAAGGTCACACATTTTGCGTAGGCTAAAAATGTATATCTAATTGTCTTTGAATAACGCTGAAGTGACTTCATTCAGATTGAATGTTATATACTCCGGTGAAACTTGGTAACAATGACATATTAAAAACTTATTTCAGAGAAAATGCAGAGCTCATTCAAATAAACAGTTTGTGTAGTATAGGTGTATGCATTTTTTCTTTTTTGTTTCGTGGCATTAGCTGTTTTGGAAGTATTCCATTACGGAAGGTTAATGTTTCCCAAGTGTGCCATCCGACAGAAGAATCGAAGCTTACAACTTTGTTTTTCTTTTGCTTCGCAAGAGCTTATTGCTACATGTTCTAGACTTATTGTTCTATGATTCTGATTAAGCGTTTGAATGCTACTTCCACGGGTTGTATGTAATTTTAAATGAACACTTCTTTCTTATTTAGAAATAATTTCTTGGCAAAACTGTGTGGTAAGTAACGTGAGGCAGTATTCTTAACATTTAAATGAGTTTAGTCTAATTATATAATATAATAACAGCCTACCTTAAAGCAATATGTGTATCATATAATATATAAATTGTATGTAACAGTCATTGTATTAATGTTTATATTGTTGTATGTATGTATAATAATGTTATGTGAATGTATTACGTAATTTACTAATGTAGGAGCAGTGAGAATGTAGGTAAAAAGTTGCTAACAATGAGGTAACAATTAGGTAACCTTGAGGCAATAATGAATTGGAAAGTTTAATAGTGCTACTTTAATTCTTGGAGCAACAATAATGTAATTTTTGAGACAGTTTATAAATAGCCAACCAACAACCAGATAAAGCTTAAGTTAAATAAAAGTATTCTATTGGAGTAGGA
The DNA here is from genome assembly GCA_030765065.1 of Deroplatys truncata. NCBI lineage: Eukaryota > Metazoa > Arthropoda > Insecta > Mantodea > Mantidae > Deroplatys > Deroplatys truncata. Next base: position 19,510,995 of record CM060980.1, on the reverse strand, counting down.
TTAGCCAATCAGAGACTTGAAATACAGAAATTTACAAATTCAGGCGGTAGAAGTCAGTTGCTAGTAGACAGTGTTCGTAACTGGACGCAAGACGCGTCCTCGAGAAGTTTAATACGTATTCAGTGTTAGACGAAAATTCATTACGGCGAGAATATGGTAAAGTTTACGTGTTATAAAAAAAGTGCAAATTATTAATAAATAATCTCACAGCTCTCCATATCAGTGAGGTGTATTTAATCGTATGAAGGATTAATAAAAGGAGTGAAGTAAAAATTATAATTTGTGTAAGCCTACATTCTTTAGCTACATCACTCCCTGCAAAGAGACACATGTTTCTACAAATTAATACTGACGCAGCCAAGGCAAACCTTGATATATGATATTTGAAGAAAACATAAAAATACAAAGTTGATTCTTAAACATTGGGGCGAAGGCCACCAGAAACTTTGTACCATACGTGCGGCAGTTACTTCATCAAGTTTGGCTTTCCATACGTGAAGCTACACCCTCCTTCAAACGTGGATGGAAGAATCACTTTTTAATCAATAGTATAGTGCAAAAGCTTACATTTATATTGATTAGAGAAAGTTGTATGACTATACCAAATCAAATTTGTAAGTAAAAGGCTTGACAAGTGTCCTTCATTTAGCATACCAACATGTTTTTACCGAGTGCCCTGCATGGTGTTTCAGGGCAATTGTGGGTCTGTGGTTTGACAAACTGTGTATCCAAATATCGTTGTATTAATGGGAGAAAAAGTAGTATAGAATGCAATACTGAAAGGTTGACAAAATAAACCCCAATAGTAATAAAAGAGCTATGATGTCTAAAAACGTTTCCAAACAAAGATGTTGTTCAGCAAACAATTGCCGCACATTTAAAACCAATATCTAACCATTCTGCTGGCAACCTATCTATACTAATGTTATAAAAAGGGAAAATTTGTATGTGTGTGTGTGTGTGTGTGTGTGTGTGTGTGTGTGTGGTAAACTAAAAAAGCACTCAACCGGTTGTGATAACTTCTTCACCATTGCATTCCCCATTTTTTCTGACTGACATGGGCTATAAAACATCTAATTTCGATTCATAAATTTCTGAAAGACTAAAACGGATTTAGACAGCTTTGGAGAAGGAATGCCATGAAGTAGAATGTACGAATGTTAAAACCTCTGAATAATCTTTATTCTAATTCTGCAGATGTATGCACTAAAGTTTACAGATGCCAAAATCTTCTAATAATCCTCACGTTAGAAGTTTTGCTTTGTTTCCTTTGTACTTCTGTTCTAACCAAATTCGTTAGCAGGGCATGCTAAATAATTGTATAAAAAGAGAAAATTGCTAACATTAGAAATCAATGAACATGTATGTTTTATTGATCGGAAATGGTCGCAGACTATATGTGTTTTCAGAATAAGTTAACTTAGCGACCTGGTAGTGTGCAATCCTCATATGACGAGCTTTGCCTCTATTTGGTTGTATGTGTGTTGAATCCCTTCATTATGTGCAAACTATGTAGCTTTGGTGGTAAATATCTACGAGAACCAAAGAGAGCGTGCGTAGGTTTAAAGTTTCACGTATTTTAATTATCTGGGGAATTATTCCACCATTCCGGCCGGTGATTCTTCCACTGCCAAACGATACTTGTAGGCTACACAAAGATTTTCAGAATTTGGAAGACCGTCGGGGGGAGGTGAAGGAATTCAGAAATTCGCCGACGTTTCACTCATCTTGTATAAATATCAGGAGATTCTTCATCTGTTACTAGCCGGGGCTTAGAGATTAAGGAACAAAGGAGACAATTCACCATAAAACCTTACAGATCATTCTGCAATAGTTGCATAAGAAACGGGAAGAGGTAAACCAAATTAATTCGTCATTCGAATTTAAAAAAAACTAACTGTGAATATCAGGTAAGCGAACTAGTTGTATGTAAAACCTTATGTTCTGTGTCATCCCACATACAATTAAAGTACCTTTAATTGAATGATAATCATCAAATTTCCTTTTAGCTTTTGAATAGGGCCGTTAACCCGCAACGCCTGGCGGTTTGTCTCAAGCTACAGGTTCACATTAACGGTCAACACTTCAGTGGCTCGCCCAGTAGCTAAATATGCAAGCACCTGTTATGTTTTAGCTCATATCAAAAATGTGAAAGCCGACAGCTCTACTTCTCGAGCGGCAGAATTCCTCTCTTTTGAATAACATTACGCTTGGATAGGTTTTCCTTAACATTGCGTGTTTAGGTCAGTTTTCTTCAACTCGCCCAAACTTCCCGGGTTACAAAGTCACGCATAGAAAGTTTGTAATGTCAAAACAAATCGCTATCGAAGAGCGCACATTTCTCACTTTTTAAGACCGTGTTTGTTTTGTCTCCATCTTTTCACCTTTTCACGCTTCCCTTCACTGAAAGAACATGGCAGGTGGAGAAAGTGCTCTAGAGAGGATTTTCGAGTCTATTATCTACAAAACGGCCACTTTGAGAGTAAGTGGAGCATAGGAATCACACATGTTAATTTATGGGCATACGATTACTTGGAGCGTGAAGGATTCGTTTTCTTCGGCTTAGGCACCTGTTGACGGAGAACCGATATTTTGACCGCAAATTGCTTGGTATGCAAAAAAAGTAAATGACTTTTGAAAGACCGCTAAATATACCATTATCGCGCAGTTAAGCCTAGCTGTAAAAGGCTCAAGGATGCAATTTCTTGTCATTGATACGTATTTGAATTTTTAATGTTTAATACTGAACAGTTTAGATCTCAAGAATCTGTTTTAGTAAGACTATATATTAATACTGCCAGGTACTGAAACCTTTGCAGCATTTGGTGCATTTTTAATATATTTTACTTCCTATACCACTTACTTAATACAGAAGAGTACTACATTTCACTAAAGAAATCAGTACCGCAGTTTACCCGGAAATGCATATTTTGTGATACTGAATTGAAAAGGTTTTTTTAAGAAAGTCTGTCTATCTCTCTATCAGTGTGCCTTTGTGTGTGTATGTGTGTGTGAATACTTGTGCTTAAGCCTAGCATCATTCAAAGAGATAAAGTGAAGGTGCAAAGTGAAACACATATAACCGTTTTAATGAAACATTTTTGTTTCTTTTTAATTTTCTCAAAAATGGCTCAAAGGATTTCGATTAAAACATAGTTTTAGTTATTGGTATGACAAAATATGCATTTTTAATTTTTCGTAAATAACATGGAATATTCTCTTTTTATTATTTAGTTTTATATAATTGGGATACCATAAAGAATAACCAAAAACTTAATACAGAAAAAAGACTTAAACAGCTCATTAATATATATCATTTTTGTCAATATTAGGGATTTACGAAATATGCGTTGAACGAGATTTCCATTTTTAAAGTTTATTATTCATTCTTTTTTTTTCCGGTTGAGCTTTTGCTGATAAGACTTGCGATATATACAGTTGAGTGCTATTCCTACATGTAGCCAAGTTACAACCAAGTTGGTGATCGCTAATCGGAAACTATTTCTACATCGATATTTATCACGATTAGCACAAAGTGAATTGAAGAATCAGCATTTTATATGAGTATATATAATGGAACTCTCTGGGCTGGTAATGAGTAGAGGAAGCCGTGTAAGTATAACACATAAGGAGCTTTTGGTTCCATTTACTCCTGAAGTAAGCACTCGTAAGCACTTCTATTGCTTATACATATTGTGTGTAAAAAGAGGTATCAGAACATAATTCCAAATTAAATATAATACTGACTTTCGGGTGATCCAGGATTCCTTATGACTACAGAGGTTTGTTTACAAGATTATACTCAAAATATCTCAGCAATTGCTGGATCGCAGGCTATGTTTCATGCATAAGAACAGGCCTCGGTAAAGTGGAGGTTTTTGGGAGCGTTCCAAATGTTAAAGCAGTGAATAATATGTGGTTAAAAGAATGGTTAGGTTACTCGTTAATCATTCAAAACCTGTAGAGTGTAGGTACTGGTAATATTCTTTTCGATATTGGAATACATTTAATAATCCTTTTACAGCATTTAATTAACAAACTATCTAAATTTCACACCAACTTGTGTCATCATTACGATTCGAAGTTTTGGTCACAATTTCATTGCAACATCCGAAGCTCCTTGCTGCGGGTAACAGTATGAGGATAATCGTCGACGTAGCCCACCGAAGCTCCGGACAACAGGCAAGAGCATTATTACAGGGAAAATAATATGCCACTTGTCACACCCTCACATTTCTAAGTTGAAAGACGCTTATGAAGAAGTAATGTTTGGCTTGCAACACTGTTGTTTGAATTCACTTAAAGTAAAGATCACCTTCTCTGTATTTTCCATTTTTTTTGTAAGAAGATTTAATTTTCTTGTATCTGGGATATGGAAAAGCTTTTGAGAATAGAAGTAGGCATTTGGAACTATAAACACGAGACCGGGTCCGCCTACGCAGAGATCACACCCGCGCTAACCCAGGATTACTCGTGGGCCTTTCCATTAGGGGCGGTACCTATTTTATAACCCGCCCCCCTGTCTGGTCAAGTTTAGGCTAGGACTCATCCTGCCCACCCTTCCAAACAGGGACGGAAGTGGATACGACACTTACGCGCGTCAGGCCAGCAGGGCGAACCCTACTGTGGGAGACTACCGAACAACCTCGGTGGGTCCGACAGTTTCTAGCAACCGTCTACCAGCTATCCCTCATGGCTGGTGCCGGAGAACCTCGAGGCGTCTCACAACTCCGCCTGGGCGGATAAACCAGCCAAGCGTACCCAATCACCCATGGGTGTCGGGAACCACTGCCCCGCCGAATCCAACCCAATCCGAACAACTCCCTTGCGGGAGGGGCTCGAATGTTCGGCCCGGCGTACTTCTAGTAACGTCAGAAGTACCACGAGTGCTAAGGGTCCGCAGCGCCCGCACCACGGCAGCTGAAGAGGTCGGAACCACCGCCTTACGGGGGCATTTGGAACTGTCTAAGATCCTCATTAGTCGATGCTTGAGACACAATCACCTCAACTTCAGCTCTCTGACCTCACCAGAATGGTACATCTTGGCCAATCGATATTGCAGAAAATCTAGATCAGTGAAGATCTGGGAATCAAGACATCGATGCCTGTACACGAGATTCCAGGTTGAGCAATCTGCAGACGATACAATTTACTTCAGGATTTGGATAAAAGCTGTTTTGATTTGGGTACCCTTCTACTATAGCACCAACAATTACCAAACCTCCACCAAAAACTACAAGAATCATGCACAGGATATCACTTGAGATAACATCACATTACTGGAAGCCGCATTCATTTTGCCACAGCCGCTCCTATGCCCGAAGTCCGTAACGAGGCAAGAGGTTCACCAGTTTGCCGCAGTAGGGAAAAGGCAGGATGTTCACAGCAAGTACCCTCCCCCTCAGTCACCTTCAGCTGGAAGGTTCATCCTGGACCAGAGACAGGGAGAGAGAGAAATTCGCCGGGGTTGAAGCAGTAACACGAAAACAACACACAGGAACATACTTGGTTCAGAAAACAACGTGGAGCTATACGTATGGTTTTGGCTTTGTTTAAACTAATCTACCCTTTTTTTAACTAGATTTTCCAAATTATATCCTGCAGACATATAAGCTGTATTTTTGAGTACATTATTCCGGGTTAGAAGCGAACACTAAATTAATATTTATTCAGGAGAAGCATTGCTAAACAATAACGAATTTCAATTTCCATTTAAATGGTGACTTAATTTTCGAAGTTTAAATTTTTCAAGTGCTGACGAGCTTTATCTTTCTCTGCTGTAGTTACACACACATGTTAACTGTTTTTATGTGTTGAATTTCAGAACCGAGATGTTTTCAGGTTACAGTACGCTTTGTTCTTGGGAGTTTTTCGTAATGCTAATTTAAATTTAAAGTTTATATGGCTATGTAGCTGTATAAGAACTTTTTTATAATACTGAAGAGCATTAAAGCCATTTGTTGAACTGTGAAAACGAAGGAGAAGTGAGAGAGGAAAATAGTAAAGTGCTTGAAACAAAGTATACCACATTTATCTATACGATTCTGTGACGTGCCATATTCCATTCCTAGTCATGGCAGACTTTTAAGTGTAGGTTGTGAAAAATCTGGCTTCTGGATGGGCAAAAGTGAAAGCTTAAACAAAAATTCACTGATGTACATCACCACGTTTCCGCTGGTCCAAGGTTGTGGTGTGGTTGAACTCTTTTTTACATTTCGATAATTACCCAACGCTAAAATGGTCAGACTGCTCCGACGTTTTGTATTTTATTAATGCTACATTACTAGCAGATTTAGGGTGACAAGGTTTTTTGGTCGTGCTTCTTCTTGTTGGTTTTATTTAAGTATATATGTACAGGATGGACCATTTAATTTGAGACTTACGATATCTCTAAAGCTAAGGGTGTAGAAAGATATGCCTTGAATAACAAATGTTTGATATTAGTAAAGTAAACTAAATCCCCTTAGTCATGTCTTATTTGGATGACGTTGTGATCGTCATTTTAGGGTCAATTTCATTTGACCCTAATCGTAAATTTCCATTTAAAAATTAAATTTCCTCTAAAATGATTATCGTAACATCCTCCAAACAAAGCAGTACTGATGACATTTACTTTCTCCTATAATATCAAGTAACACATTAAAGACATTTCTTTCTACAACGCTCAGTTCTGGAGATATTGTACAGTCTCAACTTAAATGGTCCACCCTGTTTGTAAACATATAACTTATTCTTTCCTTTGTCAGCATGCCCATCACCGTGGTAATATTACATGCATCATGTAATCTGTTTACATTCTATATATACACGACGGACCATTTAAGGGTGGACTACATATATATATATAGTGTAAGTGCAGTTATTTACCTCGTTCATAAGTTAAGATCATGTTTTATTATCATATTATTGGCTTACCTTGATTTCTTAAAAAACACGAACTACTTTTATTGTTAAAATTACGTGGTTTAGCTATGAAGTATTACACACGCTACCTGCTTTAGTCCAGCTCTTACAAGAAAACGTTAATTGAGTCGGGATATTTTACGAATTGCACATTTGGATTTTTACGATATTTTTCAATCAGCCAAATTTCAACTGTCTGAATTTTAAGGTCCTGAAGCGCTATTGCAGCGACGTTACGTAGATTACGAGCGAGTTTATTATTATATCGAGAGCTTACAATTACTTTCCACTTCTCAATTTACTATAGATTTCGCATCTGAATTACGCGACTTAATGGCAGGTTATTCTACTCTTTTCCAAACTCTTTCTATTATTAGTAGTTTTGTAAATGAACAGACGATTCAGATTTCTACTATAACATCTACAAATCAAGTTGACTCGCAATTTTTGTCGAATGGATTTAAACATTCTTCAGTTATACGAGTACCTTCGACAGTTGAATTTTAAAACTACAGGTGAAGCATACGGCTCAACATTATTATATTGTTGTTATTGATGCATTTGCAGCATTACGATTTATATAATTTATTTCTAAAATGTTGTGATCCTTTTGCTTATACGGGACGCTTTCAAGCGGAATTGTATACGTTACTTCTGGATGCCGTACAAGGGACTTTTCATTAAAATTGCCTTGACCAAACAATTGCCTTTAATCTTATTATTTTATACATAAGGGGTCTTGAATCAGTACTTTCAGCTTATAATTATGCTGTGCAATTGGATTCAGAGGAGTTTCTTGTGTTTGTGCAGTAAGTAAAACGCTTCGCACGAATGTTTCAATTGAACGATTCCGAGGAACAAAATTATAGTTTTATGCTACCAGGATTAGCTCTCATTGTACCTGTATTTTGCTATGAATACACATACTTTTCAAGAGTTAGATGAACTACTTTCATGGTATCATCAGATGTATATTCTGTGCCAACCGTCACTGCTACCTACAGCTGTAGTATCTGCAGCTCCGTTGAATGTGCCTTTGACTCACTGGACTCGATTTCATGATTCAACTTCTCAAATTGTTTCACCTTGGTCAGTACCATAACAAAACACGCGTGAGTAGCATATTATAGGGGAAGCTGGCGCAGTTTTTTGCGTTTGTATGGGAAAGGATAGGGAAAACGAGGGTATATGCTAGGTTGAGAGACCCTTCAAGGAGGAAAAATGCGTTTATATGGGGAAGATAGGGATTGCGAGGATCGATGCTAGGCTAGATAGAGGTTGAAGGAGTGGGGATGCGCTTTATACAAGAGAGCTGGGAAATACGAGGAAAGATGCTATACTAAACAGGGTTCGAAGGGGGAATATGACTTTATATGGGAGAGATAGCAAACCGAGGAGAGGTATTAGGCTAAGAGGCTTGAATGATAGAGTACGCGTTTATATGCAGAGATAGGGAATACGAGGGTCGATGCTAGGCTAGACAGGGCTGAAGTAGGGGAATGCACCTTATATGACAGAGGTAGGGAATATGAGGAGAAGTGCTAGGCTAGACAGGGTTTGAAGTGTGGAATATGCGTTTATATGGGAAAGATAGGAAAAACGTGAACAGATGCTAGGATAAACAGATGCTGAAGCAGGGGGTATATGGACATATATACAGGAGAGATAGGGGATACGAGGAGAGGTACTAGAGTATTCAGGGCTTGAAGGGTAGAGTATGGCTTTTTATATGAAGAGACGAGGAAAACGAGGGTATATGCTAGGTTGAAGGAACCTTCAAGGTGGAAAAATACGCTTATATGGAGAAGATAGGGAAAACGAGGAGAGTTCTGAGGTAGTGCAGAGACTGAAGGAGGGGAATATAGGTTTATACGAGAGAGATAGGGAATACCAGGAGAGGTACTAGACTATTCACGGCTTGAAGGGTAGAGTATGGTTTTTTATATGCGAGAGCTATCAAACCGAGGAGAGGTATTAGGCTGAGAGGGTTTGAATAGTAGAGTATGCGTTTATATAAAGAGGCGAGGAAAAGAGGGTAGATGCTAGGTTGAGAGAGCCTTCAAGGAGGAAAAATGCGTTTATATGGGACAGATAGGGAAAACCAGGAGAGTTCCGAGGTAGTGCAGAGACTGAAGGATGGAGGGATATGCTTTATACGACAGAGATAGGGCATACGAGAAGAGGTGTTAGTGTAGACAGAGCTTAAGGAATAGGGTATACGTTTATATGTGGAATATATGCAAACGGGGGGAGATGCTAGGCTAGACAGATAATGAAGGAGGGGATGTAAGTTTATACGGGAGAGATAGGGAATACGAAGAGAGGTGCTAGGCTAGACAGATGCTAATGGAGAAGGGGATACGCTTTATACGGAAGAGTTAGGGAATACGAGAAGAGGTACTAGACCATATAGGAGTTGAAGGGTAGAATATGGCGTTTTATATGGGAAAGCTAGCAAACGGAGGAGAGGTATTAGACAGGAAGGTTTGAATGACAGAGTATGCGTTTATATGGAGAGACGAGGAAAACGAAGGTAGTTGCAAGGTTGAGAGAGTCTTCAAGGAGGAAAATGCATTTATATGAGAGCGGTAGGGAATGCAGGAGAGGTGCTAGTCTAGACAGGTGTTGAGGAGTAGAGTATGCATTTATATGGGAAAATATGGAAAACGGGAGAGATATAAGGATAGACAGAGGTTGAAGGAGGAAGAGGAGAAATGTAGGTTTATACAGTAATATAGAGAGTAATTAGACTATAAAACATTTCTCATCCAACGTTACAACACTTTTATATACTTTTTTCTAAATCTTGCAAACTTTTTATCTGTTAAACAGTAGTGCGCGAGACGGAAAGGGACAAACTGTATATCGGTTTACAGAGAAGTATACGTCCTAACCTATTCCCACCTTGTATGCTCTGGATCTTCTCATTGTCTATTTATTCATATCATCATCTAACATAACCACGTAACAAGACGTAACACAACGTAACATAACAGCATGACAAGACGTTACACTACGTAACATAAGCACGTAACATGGTTCAAAACGTAACACCACGTAACAAGGCATCACACTAAGTAACATAAGCAAGTATCCACGTAACATCACGTGACATGTCGTAACCTGAAACGTCACATGACGTAACAACACGTAGCAACCATGTAACCACGTAACAAAACGTAAGAACAAAACGTAACCAACCCATTGCTAAGGCGATCTAAACTAATCCACCCTTCATAATTTAGACAATAAGTACGAGGGCCTAGCATAGATTAACCTGACCAATCCCAAACGTTCCTCTCATCATCTATTCTCAGTCATCGTCTAACCTAATCTGTCTAACCAGAGATAACCTCGACTTTCTTTTAGTGAAATTGCAATGTTTTAATCAGGTTTTATTATTCGAGAGTTTTAATTGAAAGGTTTATGTCAACATACCTTTATTTTAGTTCGTTGTAGGTGTCTTTCCCCTTTTTATCTAGGCTTGCTCCTAATGACAGGTTTACCACCTTCCCTACCATTTTCTTCTTTTTCATCAGTCGTCAGCTAGTTGCATACACAGCACACGGATAACCTTCATTTTTTGAGATTGTAGACTCACGAGAAAATCTTCATCTTCGACTTACATTCTTTTAAACGCTGGTTGTATTGCTGTAATGTCCATAGGCATATGTCGTTATTCCATCCTGAGCAATAACTGTTTTATCATCAAACGGGGTCAATGTGATTTTATTCACTTGCACTGTGGCAAGAGCATGCTCCCGGGACAGGATCAGATTCATGGGTGTTATGATGAATTCTCCGGTTTTAAGACAGTCAGTATAACTCTCAAATGTAATGTACTGATTAATAGCACTACGTTTAATGCCTTTAATCTTTTTATCATTGAGCCATGGATATCTAGTGCATACATCTTAGGTCGCTGGATGATTTTACCATTAGCCTCATCTTTAAATTTTCTCAACACCTTCTTGTTTAGAGTTGAATAGCATATACGGTTGACAGGGTAATCAGCTGCATCTAGGTGTTCGAGAAAACGTAGGTTGCCCTGGTGCACATCTTCAGTCATCACACGATGAATGAACGAATCAGTATCCATATGCATGAGCTTCAGCTTTTCAGATCCATAATATGGCAGCAACACATCATAATGATAGTGGTACATTAATGTCTTTGAGAGTCCAACAGACTCATACCGATGTATATAGGCTTGTTGAATATGATCTGACGAGAAGCCATATGTACAGCGGCTAGATTAGCAGGATATATTGTTCGACCGATGAACGTATGCTTGACAATTAACTTTTCCAGAGTCTTCTCATTTGTCACCAGTCGTATATCCATACGGTTACAAATGTTTTCCATTGTTTTTCCAAACATAACGTTGTTAACCAGTTTGTAGAGGTCCTTCTCAAAATAATTTGCAGCTTGTTGTTGTAGTCTGTTGTTAAATTACACATACGGTTTTAGCCACTGTGACTGGCGGTATTGTAGGACACGATGAATTTTTTGTTAACCGTAGTCCATGCTTAAGTGCTTGCTTTAAAGCCATGTAAAGTAGTACATACTTCTTTCGAGGTCCAAAATGAGGTATCATTTTCTTTGTACTCGAGTCTTAGGCTTCATATGCTCAGGCAGGAATGGTGAATCTTTATGCAGATCGTGAAGTTCTGGAGGATACTCGATATCGACTTCTTATATATATATCTTTCTAAGTTGATTTTTTCAGGTGATATCCACTCAAATCCACCATAAGGGATGGCGTGACACATGGCCCACCCATATTGGTTATTAGCGTCCTTATATATAATGAATTGGGTTGGTCTGGACGGATCATACTTCTCCATGTAGACGTTGTTTCCTTCGGCATAACGGTGGGAGACTTGACATAAACCTCCTCTTATGCCGGATTCTACCATGAGTAATTGGTCATAATCCTGTAACAATTTCAGCTGAATTCCTGTATACAGCAACATGGTGTCCCATGTAAGTCCTCGAGATATAAAATGATGAGCAGTGTCGAGATTATGTGTTTTGAGGATTTGATCTCTATATGTCTCAAAGATATCAGCTAGAAAGGTACATCAGAGATTAAGTAGAGTTTGCTGTAGTCACCCAGGTTTCTTACATTAAACAGCTACCATTCATTTCTAGCATGGTCGTAGTCAGCATCTCTAATTTCTTCTTCATTTAATCTATTGTAGAAGAAGACCTTAGGAGACAGGCAGGGTTCGTTCAAAACAACCCATGAAGTAACGTAATCATAGGGAAATACATCCTTACGCGTCATCAACTTCATCTTGTCCTCTCCGAAGTGTTTCAGTGTTTTAGGGTACGATGTTAGATTCGTCACCAACTTATCCAAGCTTGTACTCAGGAACCGAAAACTATCTACAAACCGAAGCTTTATATCTCCTACATACATGGAGAATTATATATAGCTTTCTTCAGAGCTAGGGATTACTTCCACCCGCTCACTTGTACATCCCAGCTCCTTAACAATGAAGTGTGAGTCATACCCACTGAGGTTGTGCATAAAGACTGGAATATATTTAGGTGTTTTACAGGCTAAATTACATTCATAATGTAGACTTCCTCGAAATTCACCACTGATGTGATCATGGTCGCGTACTTTATAGTTCTCTTTAGTAAAGGTTTTTCCACACAAGTAACATACTGTAGAGGCGTTGAAATCCATCTGCTGTTGATCTGTAAGTTTCAGATGCATGACGGATTTGTATATATGATTAATTTCCTTTGCAAGGAACGACAGGTATTCCATAAACTTCTGAGCTGCATCAACAACAAGATATGCATAGGGATGCTTAGGAAGGCCAGTTTTCAGATGCTCTTGCCACAGTGCAAGTGAAAAAAATCACATTGACGACGTTTGATGATAAAAGAGTTATTGCTGACGATGTAACAACGACATATGCGTAAAGACATTACAGCATTACAACCAGCATTTAAAAGAATGTAAATCGAAGATGAAGATTTTCTCGTGAGTCTACAATCTTAAAAAGTGAAGGTTATCCGTGTGCTGTATATGCAACTAGCTGACGATTGATGAAGAAAGAAGAAGATGGAAGGGAAGGTGGTAACACTGCCATTAGGAGCAATCCTAGTGCTAGTCTCAAGCCTAGTTAAAAGGGAGAGACACCTACAACGAACTAAAATAAAGGTATGTTGACGTAAACATTTCAATTAAAACTCTCGAATAAAAAACATGAATAAAACATTGCAATTTCGCAAAAAGAAAGTCGAGGCTATCTCTGGTTAGCCGGATTAGGTTAGACGATGACTGAGTAGAATAGATAATGAGAGGAACGTTTGGGATTGGTCAGGTTAATCTAGGTTAGGCCTTCGTACTTATTGTCTAAGTTATGAAGGATGGGTTAGTCTAGATTTTCTTAGCAATGGGCTCGTTGCGTGTTGTTCTTACGTTTTGTTACGTGGTTACATAGTTGCTACGTGTTGTTACGTGGTGTGACGTTTCTGGTTACGACATGTCACGTGATGTTACGTGGATACGTGCTTATGCTACGTAGTGTTACGCCTTGACACGTGGTTACGTGCTTATGTTACGTAGTGTAACGTCTTGTCATGCTGTTATGTTACGTTGTGTTACGTATTGTTACGTGGTTACGTTTGTTGGTTACGTCTTGTTACGTGATTATGTTAGATGATGATAGGAGTGAATAGACAATGAGAAGATCCATAGCATACAAGTTGGGGATAGGTTAGGACGTATACTTCACTGTAAACCGTTTTACAGCTTGTCCCTCTCCGTCTCGCGCACTACTGTTTAACATATAAAAAGTTTGTAAGGTTTTGGAAAAAAGTATATAAAAGTGTTGTAACGTTGGATGAGAAATGTTTTATAACCGAATTACTCCCTGTATTACTGTATAAACCTACATTCCTCCTCCTCCTCCTTCAACCCCTGTCCATCCCTGTATTTCTCCCGTTTTCAATATTTCGTCCATATAAACGCATACTCTACTCCTCAACACCTCTCTAGACCAGCACCTCTCCTCGTATTCCCTACCGCTCTCATATAAATGCATTTTCCTCCTTGAAGACTCCATCAACATAGCACCTACCTTCGTTTTCCTCGTCGCTCCATATAAACGCATACTCTGTCATTCAAACCTTCCTGCCTAATACCTCCCCTCGATTTGCTAGCTCCACCATATAAAACGCCACATTATACCCTCCAAGTCCTATATGGTCTAATACCTCTCCTCGTATTCCGTATCTCTTCCGTATAAAGCGTATCCCCTCCTCCTTCAGCATCTGTCTAGTCTAGCACCTCTCCTCGTATTCCCTATCTCTCCCGTATAAGCCTATACTCCCCTCGTTCAGTATCTGTCCAGCCTATTATCTGTTCACGTTTTCTCTATCTTTCCCATAAAAGTCATACTCTACTCCTCAAACCCTGTCTAAACCAGCACATCTCCTTATATTCCCCTACCGCTCTCATATAAGGCGCATTCCCCTACTTCAGCTCTGTCTAGCCCAGCATCGACCCTCGTATTCCCTATCGCTCGCATATAAACGCCTACTCTATCATTCAAACCTCCTAGCCTAATACATCTCCTCGGTTCGCTATCTCTCCCATATAAAACGCCACATTCTACCCTTCAAGTCCTGTTTAGTATAGCATCTTTCCTTGTAATCCCCTATATCTCTCGTATAAAGCGTATCCCTCCCTCTTTTAGCATCTAACTAGTCTAGCATCAACCGTGGTATTCCCTATCTCTCCCCTATAAACAAATTTTCCTCCTTGAACCATCGCATCTACCCTCGTTTTCCCTATTCTTTCCCATATAAACGCAAAAGTGGCCCAGATTCTATCATACCATCTGTCCCCGTTTTCCATATATTCCTCATATAAACCTATGCCCTACACCTTAACCTCTGTCTGCACTAGCACCTCCCCTCGTATGCCCTATCTCTGTCATATAAGGCATATCTCTCCCTCCTTCAGTCCCTGCTCTATCTCGGAGCTCTCCTCGTTTTCCCTATCTTCTCCATATAAACGCATCTTCCTCCTTGAAGGTTCTCTCAACCTAGCATATACCCTCGTTTTCCTCGTCTCTTCATATAAAAAGCCATACTCTACCCTTCAAATCCTGAATAGCCTAGTACCTCTCATCGTATCCCCTATCTCTCCTGTATATAAGTTCATATTCCCCCTGCTTTAGCATCTGTCTATCCTAGCACCTGTTCACGTTTTTCCTATCTTTCCCATATAAACGTATATTCCACATCAAACTCTATCTAGTCTAACACTTCTCCTCGTATTCCCTACCTTCACATATAAAGCGCATCTCCACTCCTTCAACCTCTATCTAGCCTAGCATCGATCCTCGTAGTCCCTATCTTCAACATGTAAACGCATTTTCCTCCGTGAACCGACGCATCTAGCCTCGTTTTCCCTATGCTTTCCCATATAAATGCAAAATACTGCGCCAGCTTCCCCCTATATATGCTACTTAAGAGGTATAGGAAAACGAGGAGAGGTGTTAGGCTAGACAGAGGTTGTGGAGCAGAGTATGAGTTTATAGGGGAAAGATAGGGAAAACGAAGAGAGCTATTAGACTAGACAGGGCTTGAAGAGTAGAATAAACCTTTTTTATGGGAGAGATAGCAAACCGAAGAGAGGTATTAGACTAGGAGAGTTTGAGTATGCATTTATAAGGAGAGACGATAAAACGGAGACAGATGCAATGCTAGGATAGACAGGTGTTAAAGGTGGAATGTGTTTTGATATAGGCTAGATACGAAACCAAGGAGAGATAGTCAGCTAGACAGGGGGCAGGAGGGTAATGCGCTTTATTAGAGGTAGGGGATACGAAGAGAGGTGCTAGACTAGACAGAGGTTGAGAGTAGAGTATGCGTTTATATGTATGAGAGGTATACGAACAGCAGGAGAGGTGTATGCTAGAGCGATACTGAAGGAGTAGAAATATGAGCTTATATACAGGAGAGATAGGGAATACGAGAGGAGGAGCTAGACTAGTCAGGACTTGAAGTTTAGAGTATGGTTTTATATGGGGGAGATAGCAAACCGAGGAGAGGTATTACGCTAGGAGGGTTTTGAGTATGCATTTATAAGGAGAGACGAGAAAATGGGGAGATCCTATGCTAGGAGAGAGTTGAAGGAGAGGGAAATGTGCTTCATATGGGAGGGATAAGCCATACGAGGAGAAGTGCTAGGCCAGATATTTTGAGGAGTAGAGTATGTGTTCACATGGAAAAGATAGGGATTACAGGGAGAGATGGTAGACTAGACAGATGTTAAGAGTAGAGTATGCGTTTGTATGTATGAGAGGTACAGGAACGGAAAAAGAGCTAATAGGCCAGACAGATACTGAAGGGGTAAGAATGTAGGCTTATATACAGCAGAAATAGGAATAGGAGGGATGGTGCTAGAATTTGAAAGCGATTTTAGACGAGAACTTCATGGAAAGATGTTTCATGTAAATGTTAGGACGCTAATTCTAGACAGCTGTAGCAAGTAAACCTCCAAGGCTAAAAAGGTAACCCGCTCACGTAAAAAGGTGACCCACTCACGTAAAAAATGTTAACCACTCACGTAAAAAGGTGATCCACTCACGCAAAGAATGTGACCCACTTACATAAAAAGGTGACCCACTCATGCGAAAAGGTGACCCACTCAAGCAAAATAGGTGACCCACTCACGCAAAAAGGTGACCCACTCAGGCAAAAACGGTGATCCTCTGACGTAAAAAGGTACCCACTCTCGCAAATAATTGACCCTCGCACGGAAAAAAGTGACCCGCTCACGTAAAATGTGACCCACTCACTCCAAAAGGTGACTCACTCACGCAAAAAGGAGACCTACTCACGTAAAGACGAAACCCATTCTAGTAAAAAGGTGACCCACTCACGCAAACAGGTGTCCCACTCACGTAAAAATGTGACTTACGCCTAAAATGTAAGCCACTCACGCAAAAAGGAGACCCACTCACGTAAAAAGGTGACCCATTCACGCAAAAAGGTGACCCACTCGCGCAAACAAGTGACCCACTCACGCAAAAAGGTGAATCAATCACGCTAAAAAGGGTACCTCTCACGCAAAACGGTGACCCCCTCACGTAAAAAGGTGACCCACTCACGTAAAAAGGTGCTGCAATCACGCAAATAGGTAACCCATTCACGCTAAAAGGTAAATAATTCAGGTAGTATCACGGAGTAGGACAGATTACACGGTTTGGTGTGTATAGCTCCGTATGATATCACGGGTAATTCAGATAGTATCGTGGGTATTTTGGTTAATTCAAGTATCATAGGTATTTAGGCTAATTCAGCTGGTATCACAGGAGGCTAGACTCCAGAGGCGGTACGTATCATAGCTGTGTATGATTTCGCAGGTAATTCAGATAGTATCGTAGGTATTTAGGATAATTCAAGTATCATAGGTGTTTAGAGTCACTCAGCTAGTATCACAGAATGCTAGATTCCAGGAGCAGGGCTTATTATAGCTGTATATGATATCACAGGCAATTTAGCAAGTATCGTGGGCATTTAAGCTAATTCAGTTAGTATCACAGGAAGCTAGCTTCCAGAGGCTGAATGCATTATAGCTGTGTGTCATTTCACTGGTAATTCAGCTAGTATCATAGGTATTTAAGCTAATTCAGCTAGTATCACAGGAGGACAGATTCCAGAGGTCGGTTATAAATAGTTTCGTATTTCACAGACAGTTCAGGTAATATCTTAAGTGTAGGGTAATCAGCATAGTTTCCAGATACTCAAGATAATTTCGATCAGCGATTTGTGTCACAGCTATTTAAGCTAATTGCAGTTGATTCGGATAGTATCACAAATATTTAAGTCATTTTAACAGGTAATTTAGATAGTATCACAGGTATTCATGGTAATATAGAGAGTAATTAGATTATAAACATATCTCATCCAACGTTACAACACTTCATATGCTTTTTCCCAAATCTTACACGCCTTTTATATGTTAAACAGTTAGTGTACGAGACGGAGAGGGATTAACTGCATATTGGTTTACAAATTGAAAAGCTTTGCGCCAACATACCTTTGATTTAGTTCGTCGTAGGTACCTCTCCCCTTTATCTAGGCTCGAGACTAACACGAGGATTGCTCCTAATGGCAGGGTTAACACCTTCCCTTCCATCTTCTGTGATACCAGCTGAATTAACCTAAATACCTGTGATGCTAGCTGAATTACCAGTGAAATCATATGTAGCTATGATACGCCCTGCCTATTGAATCTAGCTTGCTGTGATAATAGCTGAGTTACTCTAAGCACCTATGATACTATCTGAATTACCTGTGAAATCATGTGTAGCTATGACACGCCCTGCCTATGAAATCCAGCCTACTGTGATACCAGCTGAGTTAGCCTAAATACCTATGCTACTTGAATTAACCCAAATACCTACGATGCTATCTGAATTACCTGTGAAATCATATGTAGCTATAACACGCCCTGCCTATGAAATCCAGCCTGCTGTGATACCAGCTGAATTAGCCTAAACACCTAAGATACTTGAATTAACCCAAATACCTACGATACTATCTAAATTACCTGTGAAACCATACGGAGCTATACACACACTAAACCGTGTAATCTGTCCTACTCTGTCATACTACCTGAATTACTTACCTTTTAGCGTGAGTGGGTTACCTTTTACCGTGACTGGAGCACCTTTTTACGGTAGTGGGTGAAATTTTTAGTGAGTGGATAACCTTTTTATGCGAGTGGGTCACATTTTTGCGTGAGTGGGTCACCTTTTTGCGTGAGAGGGTTACCTTTTAGCGTGAATGGGTCACCTTTTTACGTGAGAGGGACACCTTTTTGCGTGAGTGGGTCACCTTTTTTGCGTGAGTGGGTCAACCTTTTACGTGATTGAGTCACCTTTTACGAGAGTGGGTCACCTTTTTGCGTGAGTGCGTCACCTTTTTACGTGAGTGGGTCACCTTTTTTCCGTGAGTGGGTCATCTATTTGCGTGAGTGGCTACCTTTTTTGGTTAGTGGGTCATCTTTTTGCGTGAGTGGGTCACCTGTTTTGCTTGAATGGGTCACCATTTTACATGAGTGGGTCACCTTTTTTGCGTGAGTGGGTCACCTTTATGCGTGAGTGGGTCACCTTTATGCGTGAGTGGGTCACCTTTTTACGTTAGTGGGTTCCATTTTTTGCGTGTGTGGGTCACCTTTTTACGTGAGTGCGTCACCTTTTTGCGTGAGCGGGTTACCTTTTTAGCATGAGAGGTTTACTTGCTACAGCTGTCTATAATTAGCGTCCTAACATTTACATTAAACATCTTTCCATGATGTTCTCGTCTGAAGTCGCTTTCAAATTCTAGCACCATCCCTCCTATTCCCTATCTCTTCTTTATATAAGCCTATATTCCTACCCCTTCCGTATCTGTCTAGCCTAACACCTCTCCTCCTGTTGCTATACCTCTCATACATATAAACGCATACTCTACTCTCAAACTCTGTCTAGTCTAGCACCTCTCCTGGTATCCGCTACCTCTAATAAAGCGCATTCCCCTCCTGCCCCTTGTCTAGCTGAGTATCTCTCCTTGGTTTCGTATCTAGCCTATATAAAACGCATTCCACCTTTAACACCTGTCTATCCTAGCATTGCATCTGTCTCCGTTTTCTCGTCTCTCCTTATAAACACATACTCAAACTCTCCTAGTCTAATACCTCTCCTCGGTTTGCTATCTCTCCCATATAAAAGGTTTATTCTACCCTTCAAGCCCTGTCTGGTCTAGCAGTTCTCTTCATTTTTCCCTATCTTTCCCCTACAAACTCATACTCTACTCCTCAATCTCTGACTAGCCTAGCACTTCTCCTCGTATTCCCTACCTCTCTTATATAAACCATACTCTACCCTTCAACTCTGTCTAGCCTAACACCTCTCCTCGTTTTCCTATACCTCTCATATAAACCTTACTCTACTCCTCAACCCTGACTAGTCATACACCTCTCCACTATCTCTTCCATATAACCCCTGTCTAGTCTAGCATCTCTTCTTGTATTCCCTATCTCTCATAAAGCGCATTCCCCTCCTAACCCCAGCCTAGCTGAGTATCTCTCATTGATTTCCTATCTAACCTGTATAAAACACACACTACCTTTAACACCTGTCTATCCTAGCATAGGATCTCTCTCTGTTTTCTCATCTTTCCTTATAAATGCATACTCAAACTCTCCTAGTCTAATACCTTTCCGCGGTTTGTTATTTCTCTCATATAAAGGTTTATTCTACCCTTCAAGCCCTGTCTAGTCTAACAGCTCTCCCCGTTTTCCCTATTTTCCCCATAAACGCATACTCTACTCCTCAACCTCTGTCTAGTCCTACACCTCTGCTCGTTTTCCTATACCTCTGATATAAACCATACTCCACTGCTCAACTTCTGTCTAGCCTAACACCTCTCCACTATCTCTTCCGTATAAACGTATGTCCCTCCTTCAACCCCTGTTTAGCATAGTATCGTCGTCGTATTCCCTTACTCTCCGATATAAACCCATTTCCTCCTTGAAGCCTCTCTCAACCTGGCATCTACCATCGTTTTCCCTATCTTTTCCCATATATGCCCAAAAAGTTGGCCCAGAACCCTTCTATTGTATCTACTTATGTAAATAAAGAAATATAAAAATGCATTTATGCAGCCGTTTTGTTGAGCATTCCGAAAGTTCTCTTCAGGAAACCCAATCAATTTTTACAACGAAAAATAAAGACAGGCGGAATATGGCACTCTATGGCACTCGTATAGTGCATCAAAGTGATGTTGCCTAGTCTGCCGCTTGACCTTCAACGAAAGAACTTTGCTGTTCTCATGAACAGAGGAGACATCAATTTCGACAGTACTTAATTTTGTGAGACAGGGGAAGAGTGTGTTGCAATAAACAATTGATAGCTTGTTAAATTTCACTGCACACATCATAGTGGTGGGTTCTGGTATGCGGAATATCAGAAAAGGGGGTGCCTATTCATTAAACTGTGATAGAAATGTTTTGAAGCTGCTTTGTTGTCCTCATTGTAGCAGCTTCACAGCCTCAGCCATTGCATTTTATTTTGTTAGAGGATTGAATATTTTACCCAATCCTTAACGTGTAAAACAAATTAAACCTCATGACCGTCATTAAGCGTTTTTTTGAAGATTCCTAGTTTTGGTGGAATCCGAATTTCTCCTCCGGTCTTCATTTCTAAAACTCCGCCCTGCAAATTGTTTTTCAGAAGCTTCAAAACTCTAGCACCTTCTATTCATTTGTTTTGTTCAAGAACATGTTGTTCAGAGTTTGTGTTATAACTTATTCCGACCAAGACCTCTTTTTCTTCCCTTGGAGTTAATTTTCGGCATATTCGGCATGTTTGATGCAGTCTGGAAAACAGAAAATGAAATGTTTTACCGTCCGGTACTACAGTACTTAATAGAGTCCGGTTATACCGGACATGTATGCTGACTGAGAAATTCCCGCCGTTAACTATATGCAATAGAGTTCTAAGTGAATCTGTTTGAGCAGCTTATTCACACATTGTTGTACATTTCCACATAACATTAACATAATTCACATGGCTAATTCAATGCACTGAACATCCGAATCTTACTTGAGGAATGACAGTGCACATGTAGAAGAATAAAAAGTACTTAACGTCTGAACTGTTTGTGTTACAAACTCACACTGCTTCCATTGGTAGTGTTGGACGACCCGAATGAAACCTATCGTATTATTCGACAGTCGCCAACAACAGAATTATTCGGTAGTTTACGTCAGTATTCGATGTTTCATTCGCTTTACCGAATATACTTATCCTTTAAAACAATAGTAACCTTCATTCAGTTGTTTATTCAGCCAGTAAGGATGGAGGGATATAGGGTCCTACCATTTACCTAGGTAGAGTGCTACATCTAAAACAATGAACAACGCACTCACATGAGAATGATTTTACAACCATTCGCCAATATACGGATACTATTACCACCTGATGACAGGTTTTCAAAAGATGATATGGTGCACAGATTAATATAGTATAGAAGAATATACGTATTTACCGATGATCAAAAGATACATGGAAATATAGCTTTGAAGGAATGAACAATTTCATTAGCTTCATTTGCAATGGTTAGGAAATTAAGAGCAGACAATTGCTTAATTCATTTTATGGCTGCCGCAGTACTATTGAGTTCGACGCAAATTAGAATGTAGTATAATACTAATTCATTCATAAGCTTTCACTTATTTTTACCATATGTAAATTAAATTCTAAAATAAATGTCAGAGAATACAATTAATATCACAGCATAAGTTGGTTACAAAAGAATAATAATTAAAGCGAATTTAAAGTTGTAATTATATTATAATGACATATGGTGAATTTTGGAGGTTAAATTACACGTCAAATTGGAGTAGAAAGCATTTTTACAAAACTGAGTATCATATTTCGACTTTTTATGCATTTGTTTATTTCATATACTCAACTAAAACAATTGAATCAAGTTGTTATTATGCTTAAGCACAGCAGTCCGATATCGAATATTATTGCGCAGAAGACCTAACGTAACACAGTCATGATGCACATTATGAATAAGCCCCGCAATTAATAACTGTGAAACGTACATCTTAACTTCATTGATTACTTAACAATTATACTTTTAGGGTCAAAATTCCATTTCCTGCCCACATGAATACATCTTACAAGTAAGACATTGGATATGTATGAAGATGCATATTTAGTTTGTTTTTACTTATGGTATGGAATTAATTTTGCAACATGTTTCATGTTCTTCTGTCATTCTATACTACATATAATATGTAGCTGCATATTTCATCATTTCTCCATGCATTGCGTATATATCTAATTCACTTGTTTTGAAAGTAATATTTTAAATATGTTAGTGACAATAATAAAGGAGACATATTTGCAAACCCCTGGGCTGTAATTTACACGCATTTCAATGTTTTAGCTGAATCCACACAAAACTCGTAAAATGTGGTTTGTGATTAAACGAAACTTCATCAATTCTCAATGAGGTTCAGATTAAACTAAATGTCTTCAAGGTGAAAACGTATTGCTTCCTGAATGAATTTCTCAGGAGTTAGTAGGTGCTTTCATATTTTTCCAATACCTCTGTAGATGTGGAAAAATCCTTCACAGCATAGAAATTTGTGTTAACTGATAAAATTCATAAACTTACCCCTGAGCATTTGCAGAAAATGATCATTGTATACTGCAAGTCAAATTACAATACCGGAATGGTTTCTAAGGAAGAATTTACATTATGAGAACCATATAGTATAACTTGAAGTTAACAACTTCAATGCATGTTTAGTGTATATATTACACTAGTCTGCATTTTCAAACTTTTTGTCAGATGATTTCTTAAAAGTAGATGTTCTTGAATCAAGTTGTTATGCTGATTCCAGAAATAACTTCCGTTTTTTTTTTGTATCACGTTAGGTGTTTACACAAAATAAGAAGTAATGTTTTGACAATTTTACTAATGAGCGTAGAAAAGTATTCAAGTATCATTTCAAACAAGGTAAGTTTTTATTCATGAAACAGTTTAATAATACTCTTAAGAACTCCCCTAATTTATTTCACTACTACATTTTAACAAAACGAGAAGCTAAAGTGCTTCATTTAATTTTTTTCAAACTTTCTCTTCTTTGACTTCCTTGCAGATGCTTGCAGATGACATCCAACAGTAGTCGGCCATCAGAGTTTCATTCCATCTCCCCTGGTACCTCCTCTCCATTTCCTTAATATCTTGGTGAAAACGTTCACCCTGCTCTTCACTATAATGTCCCAGATTTTCTGGAAGATATTCAACATGTGAATGCAGAAAATGCCTTTACACGCATGCTACAGCCCATTTTCTTGAAATATTCCAAAATTGTTTCGAAAATGGCCTTTTAATTAGGATGTTCGTTATTGCCTAAAAAGTTTTCAGTAACTGATCGGAAGGCGGTCCATTCTTCTATTTCTCTCTCATTCATTGTCTTCTCAAAATCTTTATTTGAGGACCAACAAAAATTCCAACCTTAAATTTGTCTTGTATAATGAAGGGAAATTTCTTGGAAAGGTATCTGAAGCAGGGTCCATCCTGTGTTAGAGCCCTTACAAATTGCTCCATCAAGCCTAATTTTATGTGCAGTGGCGGAAGCAATATCTTTATATCTCTATATCGTTGAAGTGAAATTGTGAAAAAAAAATGTACATGATAGAAAAAAACTAAAAGCAGTTCTGTAATGAGCATAAAATAGTGAGTCAGAATTACGTATTAGTTTTCAGTTATCCGATATCATGCAGGCTAGTGTTATAAATTACAGAGCACATTTTAAACATTTTAACAACATAAATGCACGCATATTTTATATATTACAATTCCGATGTCTAGTTAAAACGCAACCCAGAACAGAATATATCTGTACAACATAATGTAAAACGATCGAATGAAAGCCGTACGCATTGCTACGGTTCAACATGTATATACGAATACCAAGCGGAATGAAAACATTCTGTTGTTATATGAAACTATCGTTTACCAATCGATAGTGTAAAACATTCGGTTTGTCTATGTCTACGCCTTGGTTTACACTTGCAGCGTACTCTCAGTGGCACCCAATGAGGTGCGGCAGTGTGGTTAGAACTGTATGATACTACAACCGAGAGAGATGGCTCCACGATAACGGGATGTCCCGGGTTCGATTCCTGGCGGCCGCCCACACAGGCCATGGGTGTTTTGTGGTTTTCCCTGTTTGACGAAGGCGAATGCCTTATCGAGGATACGCTTGCTTCGGTCGGACGATACATTCATTGCTTAATAATACTACAATAGAATTTACACTCTGTAGCCTGAATGTTGTTTAAACGGAATTAAAATGCTAGAAGCTGTTCAATTAAGGATTTGAAGATCACGTACGTTACGTAGGTATACAAGTTTGCTGGTGCCAAGTACATTAGAAAACAACAGGGAGGTATGTGAATGCATTGGGAACATCTTGAAAGCTACTGCAATAGCTGCACCTGTAATATTTATGGCAATGAAATCCGAAGCTTCTACCCTTTATAGTCTGTCCGTAAGGTATACCTGCATGTGCTGGTACAAATTAATGGCACAATACAGAATGAACAACAGACATGCTTGAGCTAGATGGGAATCGAACCAAGATTTTTCTCTTTTTTTTCGCGAGGCGTTTGCGTAGGATATCACTGGGAGTCCTTGAACGACCTTGCATAGAGGTTCAAACACGCGGCTCACGAACTCACAGCACTTCATTCACCGAAACTTTCACGTTAATAAGAGTTACTTTTGTTTCTTTTCCGTTAAATGAGAGATATTATTGTACGCAATTATGTAAGACATTAAAATTTTTAATATATTTTGAGCAGTGATATGCCGATATTAATATTTTTAAAAAGTATATGACGCATTTGAAATAGGAGCTTTAATTCATAAACTAAAAGGAGTGCTTAATCTACATTGAACAATCAGAGGAGCGCTTTATTACACTAATCAGTTCTATTTTTAAATGTAGCTTTCTCCCAACATCATAAAGGACCGAGTTGCATTGGATATCAGGATTTCGTGAAATGTTCTGAACGTTCTTAATTCATTGTTCTAAATACAGAGAGAAAATAAGAAAATGCCATGTTTATGCACATATGTGTATCTGTCCTTTATCACTACTCATAAAAAATTCCAAAGGATTGTGAATACCAAATGTTGTATTCAAGTGAAGCGTTTTTTAAGCTATGAGGGTTAGCCCTTTAGAGAATCAATCCCGGGTTCAATCCCAGGGACCCGCATGTGGGTTTTGTGGTGGACAAAGCGGGTTTTCTCCGGGTTCTCCTCCCGCCATTCATTTCACCAACTGCTCCATCATCACCTTTCCTTTCATCCCTTTCGCCATTATTTCGTTTCATCTACTTCCTTCCTCCCATACCAGGCATCGGGCTGATCACCCATCCTGGATATTCTGTCTGCTCCATTAGTGTCTGCTCCTCCTCAACGGGCCTCTGACCCCAGGCAACCGCCTATAAGTCCTGGGGGTGTAAGTCCTACAGAAGCGGAGGTTAAACAGAGAAAGAAAGAAAGAAAGAAAGAGAATCAATCACACTTCAAGTAAAACTTTGGGGGAGGGGAAGAAAACGCTCTAATGATTAACGAGCTGGAAATGTATTTTCGCAGTTGTTTCAGGCGCATATTTCTTGGCACTGCACATATGTTTATTATAAGAATGGCGTTCATTAAAATTAAACAGTCATAACCTTCCTAAAACTAAAAAATGTCAGTACATGGAACTAGTCCCCCAAAGGATGAAACTCACCTGCGCCAATAAAAACAGTTTATAGTACGACAATAACTATAATGACTCGTACATCCCTCTTTCTGCCGTAAATAGAAGTAATCTGATGGAATACAATACTGGTATTGTATCGATGTCATCAGTTTCGAGCCCATATCGATTTATAAAATCCTTCAATAAGGCCTAATTCAACATGACGGCGCATGGCAATTAAATTATGCAGAACTTTTAGTACGATTAATACAGTTATAATGACCAATGCACTCCTCTTTCTCCATTAAATAGAACAAAGGGCCAGTCACAATGAAAATTTTACATAAACATAACGTAAGCATAGATGCTTGTTCATGCTATCTTAATACATGCATCCACATTGTCTGAAGTTAACATAAATATAACTGTAAAAAGTGAAACATAAGAATGTGTAAGCTCCAAGCCTTCATGTTTATGTCCACATCAAACATAAGCAACTTACCAATCAGAGAGATAATTTTCACACATCTCATCACGTGATCATTCTGCCATCTTACATCAGATTTTTCCGTTGCAATATGTTGACTCGCTACCTGCCTTTCTGCGTAAGTTCACAGGCCAAGGATCACCCAAATATCTATAACAATCGCAACAAAACTAATTGTGATCAGGTAGTGATTTTGTGAGTTTAACGTTCTTTAAATGAATAGCTAGCGCTTGTTCATTTGATACATTACACAGCCTCCTTTGCCTTATGTATGTACTGTCGGTGGTCCCTTAGCAGGTCCCCATATTAGCTCAGCCGTTTCACGCTCTCTTGCGATTAGCTACTGTTTATGTTTCCGTTTGTCACTGTGAATGACAACTTATAGCGATAAGTTTATGATTAAGTTTTAAACTACTGTGTTAACGCTTAATTTTCCCTTCATTCTGTAGCGGAGTCTGCACCCAACAGGGCAAGCAAGCTAAATAACAGGAATCAATATAACCAATAATGTAATGTAATACTGTAAAATAATTTGTACCATAAAATGTAGGCATACGTAAGGAAAATTGTAATTAGTCAGGAAGCGAGCATGCAGCAGGGTTAAACATTCACCAACAAACACACGCTAAAGAACACAGGTTGGGTAGAATTGCGTCGAGCTTAGAGAGAGAGGTCCGAAGAATTCCAGGAAAGTCAAGAGAGTTAGATAAGAAGTCAGCAATTAGAAAGAGAAACAACAGTAGTGAGTGAGACAGAGACAGTGGGTTTTACCACAGGTGTCAGACAATGATGTAATGCCCAATTATGCAATTGTAACACAATACAACAATTAATTTGAAACACAACTAAACAGCCACAAGCAGGTCAAACATCACGGAAGAATGGCTAATAAATCACAATGTTTTGGTTAGCACTATTCAATGTGAAATAAACCCAAATCGACTAGGTCACTTGTATTTACGAGAATATGGAGCTAATTTTTACTATCTTATTTTTCGAAAAAGGTTGGTGTGTGTGTATGTGTCTGTGAACAGCATAACTCAAAAACAAAATTCGATAAACACCAAACTGCTATTTAAGTTTCAGTATCTTCCAAAGATGCGACACAGGGGTTATCATGAAAATCTCCACTCCAAACTATTCTTTTCAGGAACACTTCTGGAAATTTCTGATTTTCTAATAAATGCCCCAGGCGATTTTGGTCAAAATACCATAAATTAAGGTTATTTATATGAGAAATAAAATGTGTATCTCGAATTTTCAAGAAATAACCTGACTTCTTCATTCGGAAGAAATTTTGTATAATGTTGTATAACTTGTGTAGCATTTCGTGCCAGTGTTTCCAGTTGTGAGCGGTTGCTGAACAATATACTAGGTGTAAATGTTTTATCCAACTATTTAAAATTGATAAAGAAATTGGTTTAATTACTAAGTAACAGCAAGTAACTGTTTAGCCTCCAACATTAAAATGTTGGTAACGATAGCAAATCAGCATTCTGAATTAATGTGGAAGGTGAAGTAGGTAAATATCTTCAAGTTATTTGCTCCACGCTTTGGGCGTCAATTTGAAGTCGGTAGTTGCTTCACGTATGAAAATTCAATTTGAAGTAGGTTGTATTTTAGGAGTTGTATTATATTTTCAACTGTTGGGAGCCGAACTTGAAGTGCGTTGCAACCGTACGTATAGTACTCGCTTTCTGGTAGCCTTCGCCCCAAATGTACTTTCCGGTGGCCTTTGCCCCCCCCAAAATGTTTAAAAATATTAATTTTGTAATTTTACTGTTTCTTTAAATATTATATATTTAGGTTTGCCTCGGCTGCGTCAGTATTTATATATTTTAGAGACATGAATGTCTTAGCAGGGAGTGGTGTGACTGAAGAATGTAGGCTTACACAGATTATAATTTTACTTCACTCCTTTTATTAATGCTTGACACGATTTAAATAACACTTCACTGATATAAAAAGAGAGACGTGAGATATCTTTATTAATTACTTGCACTTTTTAACACGTAAAACAGTTTTCATCTAACACTGAATACGCATTAAATTTCTCGAGTACGTGTCTCGCGTCCGGTTAGGAACACTGTCTATAAGCAACTGACTTGATTTCTACCGCCTAAATTTGTAAATTTCTGTATTTCAAGTCTCTGATTGGCTATTCCTAATCCAATAGAATACTTTTATTTAACTTAAGCTTTTTTCTGGTTGTTGATTGGTATTTTATAAACCGTCTCAAAATTTACATTATTGTTACTCCAATAATGACTAGTAGCATTTAAACTTTCAAATGCATTATTACCTGAAGGTTACCTCATTGTTAGCAACTTTTAACCTATTATTCTCTCAGTTCCTACATTATTAAGTTACCTAATACATTCAGGTAGCATTATTACACATGTATACAATAATATAAACATATACAATGACTGTAATATACACTTCTTACGTATAGTTACATACACATATTGCTTTAAGGCGGGCTGTTATGAATTATATATTATATAATTAGGCTGAAAATCATTTAAGTGTTAAAAATACTGCCTCAAAGGATAAATAAATTGGTTAAAATGGAAAAGGGAAATAGAATAAGAATGGTGTTTAAGAACTTGGTTTCAATGTACGAGCGCAAAGTCTAAATTGATAATTGGCGTAAATTAGAATGAAGAGAAGAACGAGTAGAAATATCACGCAAGACATTTTTAGACACAAGAGACCGCATATGTTGTTACTGCCCTAAAATGGGCATGTTAACCGCAGAAAAAGCTGTGCAGTGACGTGTAAATTACTTTTGTTCACACGAAAGATTAAGTTTGAATTTAACGGACTAGCAGCAGTAATTACACATTGATTAATGAACATGGTAACTTACGTGGCAGACAAATGAAATTAAGCAATGAGATCTCAGGAGCCCAAAAGTTCACCTAAAAGGGTATCGGGTATATCAATCAACACGCGAAGTTTCGTAATAAGTGGCCGAACACTCCAAGATGCCGGGACCACACACATGCATTATATTAAGGTTCAAGTAGCTGTACCACCCTTGGCGAGCTGATGACAAGATAAATAAGTGAATAATTATTGCTTCTGGCACATGTTCTTCTCCCCGTGGTGTGATACCATACTTGACCGAGAGATGGAGACGCATTACACGTCTTCCTTCTCTGTACACAATGATTTATAATTTCCACTCAGCTTTCAGCTGCAGGTTAGCTGTTTGTTTTCTTCTTTTCGCAATTAAAACGTGCCATAAGAACTTCTAATGGTACTTGTTGGCTGGTTCTTTCTCCAAGTTACACAAATTACATTTCATTGTTTTATCTATAGATTAGTTCCTATAACAAAGCGAAATACAATGATTAGTTGTATGATAAAACGGTTGTTATTAATGACTTTATATACAGGATCTTCGAGAATGACGTTAAAGTGGATTAGCTATTGCACCTAATTGTGATTTTAATTAATTCAGTCTCTTAATAACGTTAGAAAGATTTAAGCAGCGGAACATACTTTCAATCCACACTTGGACAAGAACGTCCGAGAAACGTCTGAATGGAATATTGATTCTTTGCTTGCGAGGAGTCTTTCACTTCTTTCACCGTAAACATCATGCTTGGCATTTACCCTCAAGAGGAAAGGTCTAATAGAATCAGATCAGGACTTCTCACTGACATTAACAGCTTTCACTCTAGTTATTTCGTCCCGTAACAAGAACATGGTGAATTTAACAACACTGCGTTTTAAAAACAATGGAAACAATGCTAGAAAGTAGAAACGCATGAAAACAATACCTCTGAGTGGCCAAACTAATTAAAAGTATTTTCGATTCATTACACGTCGTACATACCTGCTTAATAGAAGTTTAAATAACCTTTACTATTCAGGCTTAGAGACCTGCATAAGAGAATCACTCTAATTTAGAATTTATAAATTAAAACAAGGGGAGGAAAAATATGCTCAGGATATTGTCTTAACTCATAAGTTACGTTTTACATTTTTAAAAGCATAGGTAGTTATTTCACGTGCTCCTATCTTCCTAGTTTTAATCTGTAAAACGTAGAGTGTTTTGAACTGATAAATCTAACAAAGGATGTTATTTATGATTACAAATTCCCCTTGAACTTACTGAAGTGCAAGAAAGCGATTAGCGCTGCATCAAAACTGCATTTTGACCTTATAAAAGTAATAAAGTTTACTCTATGCTGGAGTGATCTGCGATTCAATGGAAGGTTTGTATTCACAGAGCATGTAGAAACTACTGCTGCACCCAGGATTGTTCTCTTGTTTTATTAAAGCTAACCTGTCACAGACAGAGTCGGGATTTATCTTAATATGTAATTTGAATATACGTGTCCAAATGTTGTAAAAATATATATTTTAGCATATGTTAGAGCGGTAGAATGGAGAGTCGAGAAGATGTTAAGTATAACGATGGCTTGATGAGAGAGCTCTTATAACCTGCGAGACTCCGTGGAATTTATATATATATATATATATATATATATATATATATATACATATATATATGTATAAAAGTAACTGGCAACTGGAGAAAGGGGCGACGAACATTTAATCGCCTCAGAAGACCACCAAGTTTATTAAGCAGTTTAAATATTTTCGGTGGATAATACACGATCTGGTAGCTGCTGCGCGAAATTCATGCGCAATGGACAATTCTTTACAATAATTACTTTGTTTATATTGGAAATAAGCACTGTTATACACTACCTCATAGTATATGAACGATATCCGTGTCGAAATTCATACATATTCCATAGGACTTCTCTAAAAATTCATGTAACCATTTATACTTTCAAGACTTCCTGCAATAAGTATGCCTGTAGGTTAGGCTAACATTTAAGCGATACAGCAGTATTGGCTTGGCCTTCCAGCCGTTGTTCATCGGGTGAGTCATAACTGGCCACGTTGCTATTACTTATACGATAAACATGGAGTTTTCGCCAAATTGAGGCATAAATGTTTGGACGCAATATGTAGGAATTTTATTCACGATCAGTTTGTAATAATTATACCGCTAGGAAATATTGTTATAATCAACCATTGTAGTTCAATAACTACAGAGTTATTACTCTTTATCAAAGGAATATTTCAATACACATATTCTTTATGCTGTTCAAAATGCAGCACAACCTTAGTACTTTACCTTTACGCCATTAATGCCGTTACATTTTGCACTTATTCACACAATGAACTACAAATCTCAAGTCATGAAGGTTATAAAAATGAAAATTTTTTATTTCTGTTGTTGTGTATTGGCTTATTTAATTTCGTTTTAAACCGACTGTGGTATGGCTTACCGTGTCAGCCTCACATTCAAGAGGTTCCAAGTTCGAATCTCAGTTAGGGAGAATTACCTGGATAAGGTTTTTTCTGTATTTTTTCTCCCTTGTCCTGAGAAAAAGAATGTTGGTTAACTCTAAGCTCTAAGGACCCCGGGCCCATTTGAGCATCATTTCAATAATTTCGTTCATTCAGCTTCCTACCCGGTTAAAGGGCGTTAATTTATCATCAAAGAAAGAAATATGGCATCGTGATGGCTAAATAGTCCTTGTCGACCAAAGGCCATTAAAATAAAGGCTTAAATGTCTGAATTATATGTATTACTTTCATTTTGCCTTTCTTGTTGTTGTTGTTGTTCTTCTTCGGTGTTTCCGCCTAGGAGTTCTATGTTCTACACCTCCATAAGCCTGCTTCATTTCATCAAGTGCTAAGCCTCTGTCTTACATTGCTTTGTAGGTGTTATTTTTTTCAACTTAGCGCCGGTCTTTCCCTTCTTCTTCTTCCCAGTGGTTGCCATTTCGAGATTTTCTTCGATCATCTGTAGTCGGGCATTCTCTGTACGTGGCCATATCACTGAAGTGCTTTATTCTCTGATGTTTTGGAGCATTTTATTTCCATTCGTCTCTATAATTCCTCATCTCGCACCTTATCCTTCCTTATAAGCTGTAAACATCGTCTCAGCTAGTCTATCTTCACTGTCCTAATTCTATACATGATTTTTTCTTGTTTGAGGTCACGTCTCAGCTCCCATTCACAGGTCTTTATTTTAAAATGAAAATTATACTGTAGAGCATAAAAACCTTAGGTACTGTGCAAATGTTATCATAGCTAATGACATTGAGAAATTCACGGAGAATATTACATTCAAGTTCATCAGTATGTGTGCGTTGGTTTTTAAATTCCTGTACGGAGAGGTGATAAGAAGGAGGGCGAAGATGTCAAAGATTCTGAAAATCTTCATAATTTCATTCCTTCTCGTTGCTAAAGATGGGTAATATCTGTTGTATCGCTGTGTTCCATTCGCGTTTGTTGCCTACTTAATTCTACAACTATGCGCTCTAGGATGTACTTTTTCTTTCTTTTTAATGATTGCGTTCATGATTCTGGGTCCTGTTTGACTTTTATTTGGAAATGGGAACAAATTTTGAAGTTCGATACTTACATAAAAGAGTCCTTTTTATACATCTTATACAGGTATTATCTGCCTTGTTTAAGTTGCCGAGAAGGCTACCAGCTTTTCTCAATACTGGCATGACTTTTATTGACTTTATGTGAATGCAGGGAGAAACAAACGGGAGTGCATCGCGCGACGCATTGCAGACTGCTTTTAACAGAAATGCTTTTACACTTTATTTTGTTAGATTCAGCGAGAATGAAGAGAACTACACAAGATATTTGCAAAAACCTCCAGAAATGTGGTTAGTCACGATAGTGTCTAAAGTATATAATATGGTAAACAAAATCATTGAGAAGATAAAATCTAATGATGCTTGCATGTAAAAGTTGTTTGGGACCGTGGAATTTCATAAAAATTCCCAGGATTGAAATGTACTTTAGAACCAAAGTTGATCCTTCATTGGCTTTTTATTTTTTTGAGCTGTGTAGTTCTCAGTCAGTCAGTCTGTCAGCCAGTCAATCAGTCAGTTTGTCAGCCAGTCAGTCACGTGATTATTTTATAATTATATAGTTTGGAAAGCTTGAGTAAAATATAAGAAGTTCGATTAGTTTATGGAGGATGGAAATATAATTCGCTCCCCGTATACATCACGCATCTAGCGACCACACGATGCTGTCTCGACCTCTCGGATCCTACTCACCCTTTGCTGAATTGTCATATTACTTGCCTCGTTTACATTTTCCGATAAGATTGCTAGCTTTACTGGATGCTGACACCGTTTTCTTGAATGCAGGATGGAACAAGCAGAGTGACCCCGGCGAAATGCACCATAGGGATATTGTTAATAGTCAGACGAGCTAACAACTTAAACTAGACAAATATCAGTACACAAAACTTGCAAACAGGTCCAAAATAAAAGTCCAAAAAGGGATGAAAGTCAAAAACATATACAATTTAGAAGTCAGTAGAATACACGCTGCCCTTTCTGAAAGTGTATCTTTAGTGTTCCAGAGGGCCTCAAATGTTTACTTCTGCTGATATCTAACTTTTGGAGTGAAATCAATACTTTCTAACTTGGATTCTAAGTGGTAGAGAAAGTATATAAACATTGCTAATTCATACTTTAACCTGTCCAGTATTTAATATAAGAAAGTGTGACAAGCTTTAAATTCCACAAGTGTGTCACATTTACTATTTGGATGCTATAATCAGTTTTTCCAGTTCCGATTGGGCCGTGCAATCGCCAGATGCGGGTTCCAGTCGCGTCTATTTTGTTTGTTTGTTCCCCTCCATTTTCCACACTAAAATGGCGAGTGCATCCTTTGTGTCAAAAATATTACATTACACGGTCTTGAAGAAATCTTGTTCACAGCCAGATTTTAAGTATGTACTGCAAGCAAAACCGGTAGAGCAGCAAATGGCATCTGCTCAGGCACACTTGGACTGTATATTGCACTGTGCCACACAAAACCTTTAAGTAGTTTCTAAAATCTCCGAATTTTTATTCATTATGCAGCTGTTCCAAGGAAGATTTGTAACGTTCATTGCTAGGCAGAGATGAACGCTTTGTATAGGTTAACAAGTATTTTCTTCTCCGTGTTCTTTGCGATTTTCACACAAGGCGCATAATTTATTCGAATATTGGTGCACCATTGAGTGTTATTAAAACTGTTTAATTACTTGAATGGGGTAATTTAATATCGAGCTCACAAGGTTGCCATGACGCCGCATGCGATGAATCACGTGAGCAAACAAATTAATAGCAGCCAAATTAACGGGAGAGAAAATTGTCATGTAATATTCAGAAGAAAGAAACGATATTGCAGTTTAAGTATTCTGTCGCTTTTCAGATTTTTACTTTAATGATTGGAAAGTTGCACAAGTTTTCAAGTGTTTTATGCATATAGTTGACAAAACTATTTTATGTTCATTTAGTAGAGCATAATTTTTATTTATACCTGACATTCCCGCCGACATATGATTCAAACTAACAGAGAAATTAATTTGTGAAGTTGTGAAAGCGGAGGTGTTAATGAAGTTCAGTAAAAACGTTGATGATTCGTGACTTTGGCCAGTTTTTCCTCCGTCAGACGAAAGCATTTTTGCCGCTATCTAATGTATTTTACACATATGTAATTTGATAAACAACACATAAGAGAAAGTGGTAAAATCAATGCGATCTTCAAACAACAATTATAAAAGTAACAGAATGAAATTTCTTGAAAACACAGAATGTGTAAAAATTAGAGTTTTTTGCGGTTAATTTGGCTGCTAGAATAATTTAAAGTGGAGATAAGTACCTTGTGAAGTCACTGTGTATATTTTTATAATATTTGTATTTATCTGGTCTTTCTCGTTTTTTAGCCATGTCTTTCACACACACACATACATATGCTTATGAAGAGTTTTTTTTTCTTTTTTGGATACAGAAGACCTCAAAACATGTATGAAATCTCCAACTCTAATTTTTTTAGCCAATACTTCCTCTACCTATTGCTAGTAAATGCTAGAGAAGGTAAACATTACGGTCAAAGTCATAAACACAGATCATTAAGAGAACAGACATTCCAGGCATGAGGAAATATAAACTAAACTAAAATGCATATGAAGACCAAGAAATAAGATAACGCTTCAAATGATACGTACAGGATGAGGCTCTTAAAGGCCATCTTAAATACTTTCACCAACATCGACGGGATATTTTTGCTAGATACAAGGGTAGATATCTCAGGCTACAGAAGTTTTATTGCAGGGAATTAAAATTAGGATTCCGAGAAAAACATGCTTTTTCAGAAGTTCGCATGATTTTAAATGAATCAGTAACCTTTAAACACAGCTGAAATTAAACTTAAAGAAAATTGGGTGTAACATTCCGTTCTAATGGACATCAATAAATCATTATTGAACTTTTGTGCATTACGAGTATGTAGTCAGAGCTTTGGGAATTCATTTCGGCTATTTATTTTTTAGTCTTTTCTCTAGCAAACGCATTGGTCGAATATACATGACGTGATCAAAAGTATCCGGAAACGTGGCTGAAAATGACGTACAAGTTCGTGGCGCTCTCCATCGGTAATGCTGAAAGTCAATATGGTGTTGGTCTTGATGGCAGCCTTCACTCTCGCAGGAATACTTTCAATCAGGTGCTGGAAGGTTTCTTGGGGAATGAAAGTCCATTCTTCACGCAGTGCGCAACTGAGGAGAGGTGTCGATGTAGGTCGGCGAGGACTGGCACGAAGTCAGCGTTCCAAAACATCCCAAAGGTGTTCTATAGGATTCAAGTCAGGACTCTGTGCAGGCTAGTCCATTACAGAGATGTTATTGTCGTGTAACCACAGCCCGTGCAGTATGAACAGGTGCTCGATCTTGTTGAAAGATGCAGTCGCCATCCCCAAATTGCTCTTAAGCAGTGGGAAGCAAGAAGGTGCTTAAAATATCAATGTAGGTCTGCGCTGTGATCGTGCCACGCAAAACAACAAGAGGTGCAAGCCCCCCAGGAAAAACACGACAACAACATAACACCACCACCACTTCCGAATTTCACTGTTGACACTATACACACTGGCAGTTGACGTTCACCGGGCATTCGCCATACACACACCCTGCCATCGAATCGCCACATTGTGTACCGTGATTCGTCACTTCACACAACGTTTTGCCAACTGTTCAATCGTGTAATGTTGACGCTCATTACACCAAGCGTGTCGTTGTTTGGCATTTTCGTGCATGATGTGTAGCTTATGAGCAGCCGCTCGATCATGGATTCCAAGGTTTCTCACCTCACGCCTAACTGTCACAGTACTTGGAGTGGATCCTGATGCAGTTTGGAATTCCTGTGTGATGGTATGGATAGATGTTTGCCTATTACTCTTTACGACCCTCTTCAAATGTAGGGGTTCTCTGTCAGTCAACAGACGAGGTTGGCCTGTACGCTTTTGTGCTGTACATGTTCCTTCACGTTTC
Organism: Deroplatys truncata; assembly: GCA_030765065.1. Lineage (NCBI taxonomy): Eukaryota > Metazoa > Arthropoda > Insecta > Mantodea > Mantidae > Deroplatys > Deroplatys truncata. The sequence goes on along the minus strand of CM060980.1, from coordinate 19,473,921 downwards.
TACTTCACTATCACATCAAAAACAGTGGACCTAGGGATGTTTAGGAGTGCTGAAATATTGTGTACAGACTTCTGACACAAGTGACGCCCAATCACCTGACCACGTTCGAAGTCCGTGAGTTCCACGGAGCGTCCCATTCTGCTGTTTCACGATGTCTAATGACTACTGACACGGATAATGAGACCAGGCAGTCGGTGGCAGCACAATGCACCTAAGATGAAAAACGTATGTTTGTAGGGTGTCCGGATACCTTTGATCACATAGTGTATGTTAATCTTTTGGAACAGTGGTTCTTTAACGTCGCTTTAATGTCTTAAATAATACACATTCCCGTTACCTGTAGCTTCTTTGATAAACATGATTCATTTTATGCCCGACTCATTTGCGGAGTCTCCTTCCTGCTTGAGTAACTTGGAATTATGTGGCCTCAGTTTCACAGTCGTCTTCCTGCACTGTCTAGTTCCTTACTATTGCTTAATTATAAAGCCGGACTTTCTGTGGTGGTGTGAGTGCATGCACTAGTAGATGTGGCACCGAATATATACCCTTAGTTGTGTAGTTTCTTTTCTGTACCATCTATTTTATTTCTATTGATTTTGTTTGTTGAACGGAACTTTGGGTCATGGCATTCGATATCCAACCAGTATGTACCTGGTCTGTACGCGAAGCCATACTTGAGTTTAGTCAGATTGGTGGTTCGAAATCGCGGCTCCCTAAAGCAATATAGCAGCTACCGCCTGGCTACCTCGCTCGGGCTACTAAAGAGTCCTTTTAAAAGAGTGTCCTATCTTTTGAACTTAAATAAAAGACGTTCTATAAATGATAGAGGTATATTTCTTTTTTTATTTTGGAACCTAATTAATGTCATTACGTCTGAAAGAGAACATCAGTTAAGTGACCACCGCGACTTCGTTGGGTTGCGCGTATGACGTTGACCCAATTTTCAATGACAGAAGAACGTAAATTAGGTCCAACTTGACGAATAACACGCGTGATGTTATTCATAAGATCATTTACTGTGTCTGCCTTGTTGACATAAACTCGAGATTTAACACAATCCCACAAGAAGTAATCCAACGGCGTTAAATCACATGACCTCAGGGGCCAGTTAACATCACCACCACGGGAAATGATGGAACCTCTAAACTTCTCCTTCAAAAGATCGATTGTTTCGAGAGCAGTATGACATGTGGCACCAGCTTGCCGGAACCAGGTGTTTCTGGGATCCATACCATCCAACTGAGCCCAAAAATAGCCCCTTATAAGAGTCCGGTATTTTTCTCCATTGACAGTTAGAGCTTCTCCATCTTCATCTTGGAAAAAATATAGACCAATTATTCCTCCACACCAAAATCCACACCACACAGTAACCTTTTGGGGATGAAGTGGTCGTTTTTGAATCTGCATTGGATTGTGATTGGTCCAATAGCGGCAATTTTGTTTGCTAACACAACCATCCATCCAAAAGTGGGCTTCGTCGCCGAAGATGTTTTTTCGACAAAAATCCGGGTCAGCCTCCAATTGCTCCATAGCCCAGTCAGCGAATACACGGCGCAATCTGTGGTCGTTGGGCTTTAGTTCTTGAGTTAACACCATATTGTAAGCGTGAAACCTCAAGACCAGATGCAGAATTCGCCATGTTGTAGTCGGCGAAATCTCCAATTCTTGCGTTCGACGAGCAACTGATTTGTTTACGTTCTCGCGTACACTCTCACGAACGGCGCCTATGTTTTCGTTGGAGCGCTTACGTCGATTACGTACAGGCGTTCTTTGATCGCTGACAGAACCACTTCTTTCAAATTTATCGATCAAACTCTCGATCGTTCTCTCGCGGGGATGATAATGCGCACCGTAAAATTCACGCAATACACGGAAGGTTTGGCGAAAAGATGATCCATTTTGTTAATAAATTTTCACAATTTCTACGCGTTGCTGAGTGCTGTAACGTTCCATGGCTATTTGTCAATAACAACATGAAAAAATTGACTGCTGTAACTCAATAACAACGGCAGCTATCACATGTTAAAGATAGGACACTGGAGTGGATTCGATCTGGTGAACCGTTGAAAGACCCTATGTATGCTGAATGAGTAAATTAAAGCTCAAAACTAGAATAAATTAGTTTTTTTCCAATTATATTGAACTGAATTTATGCTGCATCAAAGACTAAGGTTTCTTCAGCATCTAAATGCTATAACTGTCTCATCAACGGTCTTTTAAATAAAATTATCGCTGCTGGGTTGCAAATTAGTACTCAGCTGTTCTCAACTGGCAAACAAATTCATTATCTCCTAATCAGTTAATTTCTGGACCCATTTATTGGAACTTTATTGTTCCCCTTCATTTTTACTTCTCATTTCTAATTTCTGGACCAGCACTTTTGAAATAACCTATATATTGAGAGAATATTTATGTATTTATATAAAATGTTATTTTTATGTTTACCTCATGTAACTCATGGCAAATTTCTGATAAGATATAATTCCAGGTTAGGCAACATGAAATTAGTTGCTTGCACGATACGGAAAATAACATATAACTGTTTACATATCATAAGTCAGTTCTTAATACTAATGAACCATGGCGGGGAAAAAAATAAGAATAGCATACGGATTCCATCTGGAGAAACTTAAACATGTAAAAACGAATGTTTGACAACGCCGAATGCTTCAAGAATTTATTTAACATTTAATTTAATGCAATGCCAGAGAAATACTATATAAAATATAAACAACTGTGGCTAATTACTGCCACCAGCTTTGAAAGGGGAATTTCTTGTTCAAGAGAAGTTCCTCACAAACAAATGTTCATGTCATGTAGATCTACAGAAAAGATAATGTTATTAAACAATGGTGAACTAAATTATTATTTGTGGTAATAAAAGGTTAAGCTACGGAAAACCTAGTTTTGTTGTATTAATTATTTAATCAAATTTAAAAGACAAGCTAGTAACATTTATAAAAAAGTCTTCTATGTAGCATTCACATAACACTCTCTACCCTCTATTGTTTATTAATACGTACAGAAATTGTTACGAAAGTTTATTTTTCTATATACTCATTTTAATAAGAATAATCCTTTGCAAAAATAATTGCATAACACATTTTGTTAGGATACAAAGAGAACAGTGATGGTCAAATTTTTAAGAGCTGGACGCATACGTTGGCCTTAAAATTCCATAATATTTCTATGCAATCGCCACAAACAACTAAAAATCATGGGACCGAATAAGAATGCCAAAGTGTTGAACAAATCTAAGCATTAATAACGGATATCTCGGAAATGGCTGATGCCACAAAGAAAAACTATTTGAAATGAATTGTGTGTTTTAAAGACATCTGCATTTTTTGTGCAGTACGTTTTCGTCTATCGCTTAACATTTACCAGTTATACAAAAACCAAAATATCAAGTTTGGTATTTATCCAACATTTCGTTTTTGCATTATGCTATTCAAAGACACACACATGTACGGACCTTTTTCAAAAATGGTTTTCTTGGATTCAGAGGTCCTCAAAACACGTATTTCCGGTGAAATCTCGGTATCGAATTTTTGGGTGGAGTGCAATATCTTCTCAACTTACTATGTACGTGATAGAGAAAGTAATAACGCTAATACAATTAATTTACGGTCTACAATAATAACTTTATTTATGGAAACTCTTTCTTGACAATAGATTTCAACTGTATTTTTAATTTAAAAATGCTGTTGAACTATAAATTTTTATCGTTAAAGTTGTATAGCCTTGGACCAAGTTTGCTTATCGTGATTCAGAGCTATAGTTGCTCAACATGTTCAGAAGTGTATGCAGAATCACATAGTTTAGTTGTATATTTATTTATGCTAATAAGTTCACACATTTTAATGAGTTTTAAAAGTTTCTCATGATTTCCCATTTATACAAAACCATGAAAAGTTCATATGAAAGCACTTAACAAGCTACTAACAAAACATTTAATGTGTTTATTGTCTTATTTGTCAATAACGTATCTTTGGCATTGAAATGAAAACCGTTAGAGTCGTTTTAGAGAGAATAACAAATAATGGGCACTTTTCCATGTGAAGAGAAATTTGGGGTAGGATGATTTTCTTGAAAATCTAGCTTAACTTGCTTAAACGGTGTCTGACTAATAGGTAAAGGAAGTATTGCATTATACCCAAAAATTCGACGTCGATTTCACAGTAAATACATGCTTTGATGTCCCCTTATTCCAATAAAAGCATTTTTAGAAAAATGTACATTTTCGTGTCCGCGCGTGTGTGTGTGTGTGCGTGGGAGCGCGCCTGTGAACAGGCCTGATACGGTGTCCCAAAGCACCCGTATCAGCAGTTTTCCTCTAAAACAAGATACTTGTTGCTCGCAAAAACAATTTGATAACCAAAGCCTAAGTAAAGAATCGGTCGATGGTATCTTCATTTTCCGGAAGAAACCGGAAGTAGGGGTATTCGTGGTCAACTTTAAAATTTTAAACGGGAACATGGTTTGTTTAAGGCATGGTTGGATAGTACTTTTAAAATGAATCAGCTTTTACCAAAACCTTTTACTATCTCTACTACGTACAGTAAGTAGGGAAAGTATTGCATTCCACCCAAAAATTCGATACCGAGATTTCACCGAAAATATATGTTTTGAGGGCTCCTGAATCCACAAAACAAACACATTTAAAAAAAAAAGTCTGTGCGTGCGTGTCTGTGAACAATATAATTCAAAAACGAAAGGCCAGATAAATACCTACCTTGGTGTCTCTCTAGGTGCGACGCGAAGATTTTCAGGAAAATCCCACACCGCAGACTACCCTTTACATGGAACATTTTTCGAAAATGTTGATTTTCTCAAAAAAGGCACTAACAATTTTGATTAAAATATTATATGTTTAAGATAATTTAATGAAAAATAAAATGTATATCTTTAATTCTCTGGGATGTCCCCAAAAGTCCTCTTCTTATGGCTTTTCCATAACTGGTAAACCGTAAGAGATGTTTTCGCCGAGTGAACCATTTCCGAGATATTCGTTGTTATTTGTTTGAATTTTCCAGTAATTATACTTTTTCTCAAATGGGAATTCGTTATTCGCTTTTTTATGTCCTGAACATGCAAAGAGAATGAAATGCTCCACATAGCAACCAGCTCTTAAAAGATTTGACTATCGCTTACAACCTACCTTTTCCCCTTGCACTTACAAGAAAATCAGCAATAAGACTAACATTTCGATATCTCGATTAACATGAAGTAGATGAGAATAAGTTTGTAAAAATAGTTTGTACAAGGGTATAGAAAGCCATGTGAGTGTAACACATAGATTTTTTATATCTTCTAATGTTTAACTCGCAAATGAAGGACAGAGTCCTCGTCAACATTTTGCATCAGTTGCTTGATGGTGTTCCGCTGGCTATGGTTATGGATGTGGCTTCAACAGGATGGCCGACCGCTCACTTTTCACTTAGGGTTCGGCAAGTTCTGGATCAGTTGTTTCTTGAATGGTGGATTGGACTAGGAGTGTTCGATCTCCTGACTTAACACCAAACGACTTCTTATGGGGAAGAATTAAAGACATTGTCTACCAGGTGCGTCCTAAAACTACACAAGTTAGGAAAGAAAAAAGGAGTTCAATCAGTCTTTGGGTCTCTCAGCAGTGATAAACTTCTCCGTACCATCAATGATGTTAGGAGTAGATCACATTGTTGTATAGTACCGGGTGTTGGATATTTTGAACATTTAGAGTGAATGTTCACAATCATTACCCTCCGTACGTAAAGCATTTCTCAGAAGAGATGCTTTTAATTTGTTTATGTTTGTCTTTCATTTATGTTTAAGCTTCTTTTTTTAGGATTTCTTTCATTTTGTCTAGTTGTAGGATGCACTTGGTAGACTATGTCTTTAATTCTCCTCCATAAGAAGAAGTCTTTTGGTGCTAAGTCAGGAGATCGAACCGGCCAACGTACTGCTCCTCCTCGTCCAATCCATCGTCTAGGAAACAACTGGTCAAGAAATTGCCGAGCCGTAAGTAAAAAGTGAGCGGATAGCTATCCTATTGAAGCCACATCGGTAACCCTACAGCCAGAGCAACACCATCAAGCAATTGGTGCAAAATGTTGACGACGGAGTCATTTATGAGTACACATTAGAAGATAGAAAAATAAAATTTTGTAAAGGTTGTTTCATTTTAAAAGTAGTATACAATGATACCTTAAACAACCCATGTTTCCAATTGAAATATTAAAACTCACCAGGAGTACCCCTACTTAAGGTTTGTTCTGGAAAATGGAAATACCAACAATCAATTCCTTACATTGGTTTTCGTCATCAAACTGGTTTTGCAAACAACAAGTATCTTATGGTTTTAGAGAAAAACGGCTGATACGGGTCTTCTGGGACATCCGGTGTACGTCAAAAACAGAACCCGAATAAATAACGCTTGGTATTTAAGTTAAGTATCTTTCAAAGATGCGAAACAGAGATTTAAAAAAAATGTTCCCACCCAAAACCACTCTTTGCATAACAAGCTTTTCAAAATTTATTCTTTTCCCAAAAATGGTCCTAAAGATTTTGATTAAAATGCCACATATTTAAGATATTTACATGATAAAATTATATCTTGAATTTCTGGAACTAGCCAGTGAAATCTTTTCATTCGAAGGAGACTGTTAAACTATAAGATATACACAAAAACTTACTACACAAAAAAGATAGATATTTTGAAAACATACAATTTATTTCTAATAACTTTTTCTGAAATAGTCAATAGTTCCACTTGTTTATTTTCTCTACTACGTATAGTAAGTAGGGGAAGTATTGTATTCCACCCAAAAATTCGATACCGATATTTCACCGGAAATATATGTTTTGAGGCCCCCTGTATCGAAAAAAACTTTTTTGGAAACATGTCCGTGTGTGTCTGTGTGTCCGTCGGTCTGTGAAAAGCATAACTCAGAAACGAACAGTCGGATAAACACCAAACTTGGTACTTAGGTTCAGTATTTTCCAGAGATGCGACTCGAAGGTTTTCAAGAAAATCCCCCCACCCCAGATTACCCTTTACATGGAACATTTTTCGAAAATTTTAATTTTCTCAAAAATGGCTCTAACGATTTTGATTAAAGTATCATATGTTTAAGATATTTCCATGACAAATGAAATGTGTGTCTTGAATTTTCTGGGAATGTCTCCAAAAGCATTCCTCATTGTGAACGACTTTTGCATAACTGGTAAACCATAAGAGATAGACAAAATTTTAGTACACAAAAAATGTAGATCGCATTAAAATAAACAACTTATGTCATATACATTTTTTTGTTGTTGAGTGAACCATTTTCGAGATATTGCTTGTTATTCCCTTAAATTTTCCAATACTTATACTTTTTCTCAAATGGGAATTCCTTATTCATTTGTTTTATGCCCTGGACAAGCAAGGAGAATGAAATGCGCCACATAGCAACCAGCGGTTAGAAGATTTGACTATCGCTGAAAGCCTACCATATTCCCCTTGCACCTACAAGAAAATTATCAATAAGATTAACATCTCGATTAACATGAACCATATGGAGAATAAGCGTTTGTAAAAATAGTCTATACAAGAGTACAGAAAGTCATGTGAGTGTAACACATCAGGTTTTTTAAAGTGGTGCCACTGTTAGGTTGCTTGCAATGTCAAGGAAGGAGTATTGAATTTCAAGGCCAGCATAAAGCGACATTTGACTATCGATTCTGTTTTCAGTATCCTTTTTGTGCCTTCAACGAAATGTGTAATGGAACTATTACTGCAAGGTTCTATATCTATTAACATGAAGTAGTAAGAAAAATCTGATGTTACATTCACATGACTTTCTCTACCCTTTATCGCTTATTAGTGGGTATACAAATTATTCTTACTAAAGTTTGTTTTTCTACCTACTTCAATTTAATCAACTTAAACGTTTCCGGAAACAGCTGCATTGCATTTTAGATACAAAGGGAACAGCGACAACAAATTGTTTCAGAAAAAGGCGATATACGCTGGCTGTAAAATTCCATACTCTTACCATGACATCAGGATAAACAGCTGAAAATAGACAAAACTTTGAAAGAAAAAGTACTGAACATTTCTAACCATTAAAAATCTGATGTGTTACACTCACATGACTTTCTCTACTCTTGTACAAACTATTTTTTACAAACACTTATTCCCCATCTACTTCATGTTAATCGAGATAAACATTTGCAGACTCTATCTTATTGCTAATTTTCTTGTAGATGTAAGGGGAATATATATTTACAAGGGCAATATAGAAATGCAGTAGCCTTTAAGCACATACATTTCTCTTATGTTACCTACGGTTTCGTCTGTCGCTTAACGTTTACCGGTTATACAGTTTATATAGATTTCTTTCCGAACGAAGAAGACTTCACAGCCTATTCTCATAAAATTCAAAATATGCAATTTATTTGTCATGTAAATAACTTGAATATGTGGTATTTTAATCAAAATCGTTAGAGTCTTTTTTCAGAAAATCACAAACTTCCAAACATGTTCCATGTAAGGTATAGGTTGGTGTAGGGTGTTTTCTTGAAAATCTTCGTATCGCCATCTTTGAAAGGTACTGAACTTAAATTCTAAGTTTGATATTTATCCGAAATTTGCTTTTTGGTTATGCCGTTCAGAGACATAGACACACAAACATGCACGCGCACACATGCACAGACATTTTTATAAAAATCTGATGTGGTACACTCACATGACTTTCTCTACTCTTGTACAAACTATTTTTACAAACTCTTATTCTCCATCTATTTCATATTAATCGATATAAACATTTGCAAAAACGATCTTTTGACATGCAAAGAGAATTACATTTTACACATAGCAACCAGTTCTAAAAATATTTGACTATCGCTTAAGGCGTACTATGTTCCCCTTGTTTTGTAATTGCAAGGGCAATATAGAAATACAGTCGCCTTTAAGCACATACATATCTCTTAATAGCTGGTTGCTAGGTGCAGCACCATTCCCTTTGCCACAGATTAATACTCTTTGTATATCCAAGACAAAAAACTGAATAACAAATACCCATTTGAGAAAACAAGTATTGAAAAATTTAAAGGAAGAACAAGCAATGTCTCGAAAATGGTTCACTCAAAAAAAAGCGTATATGACATAAATTGTTTATTTTAACGCGATCTACATTTTTGTGTAGTAAAATTTTGTCTATCTCTTATGGTTTACCAGTTATGCAAAAGTCGTTCACAATGAAGAATACTTTTGGAGACATTGCCAGAAAATTCAAGATATACATTTTAATTGTCATAAAAATATCTTAAACATATGATATTTTAATCAAAATCGTTGGAGCCATTCTTGAGAAAATTAAAATTTTCGAAAAATGTTCCATGTAAAGGATAATCTGGGGTGGAGGAATTTTCTTGAAAACCTTCGTGTCGCATCTCTGGAAGATACTGAACCTAAATATCAAGTTTGATGTTTATCCGACTGTTCGTTTCTGAGTTATGCTGTTCACAGACACACACAGACATGTTTCTAAAAATGCTTTTTTTTTGTATTCAGGGGGTCTCAAAATATGTATTTCCGGTGAAATCTCGGTATCGAATTTTTGGGTGGAATACAATACTTCCCCTACTTACTATACGTAGTAGAGAAGGTAAAAACGTTTTTTTTTTATTCAGGGGCCTTAAAAGATGTATTTCCGGTGAAATCTGTATATCGATGTTTTGTGTGGAATTCAACTCTCTACTAGGTAAAGTAGAAATAAGCGCGTAGAAATAGTCTGCACACAGAGGTATATAATATAAATGATAGTGTGTAAAGATAAGCATACGATGTTTAAATGCTTCCTTTCGTTACTTTGGACCTGAAGACAAGCATTTCCGTTGCAGTCTCGATGTCGATAACTTTTGTAGGTATGTGGAAGAAAATGGAAGTTAGATGTGATTTCTCAACCTCTGATGTTCGCAGATCCTCACTGATAGAAAAAATCAACTGCTCTCTGTGCTACCTTCGGTGCGTGCTTGACTATGAGAATTATATTTTCATTAGTTATGTCAGCTATCGGGATGTTGACCAAAACGTCGGAAAGAAAAGCGCCGTTAATACAAGGCTGTGTGTTGTAATCTTTTCCACTTGTTGTGCTCTTTCTTCACAATAAAACAACACTCCTAATCCCGGGGTAGATAACATCTCTGATTTTGAAAGCCTCTTATCTGGATGCCGACACACACTTAGAGCCTGAAAGGAAACAAACATCCTAACCAGCACAGTGTCGCCATCTCGCTGGTCGGCTACAGCAGGTTGTGGGTTTGCTTTCCATCTATCACCGCAGTTTTTACCGACAGAGTTGCATCCACTTATCATCATAAGCCTTTTTGGGAAAATGATTTCCGTGAGTAGAAGACCGATCTTGCTCTTGCTCTCTCCCGCCCCTCCTTCTGCACAATTTGGAACTCCTGGAAGTTGATTCAACCTTCGACTTCAGTTATTAGTCACATTGTGTTTTTCGTCTAATTACTCTCTCTCTCTCTCTCTCTCTCTCTCTCTCTCTCTCTCTGACACTTACATACCTAAGCAGGAGGAAGTGTAGTATTCCACTAAAACAAAATCTGATGTGTTAAACTCACATGACCTTCTCTACTCTTGTGTAAACTATTTTTACAAACGCTTATTCTCCATATGCTTCGTGTTAATCGAGATGTTAATTTTATTGCTAATTTTCTTGTAGATGCAAGGGGAATTGTTAGGCTTTAAGCCATAGTCAAATATTTTTAGAGCTGGTTGCTATGTGCAGTATTCCATTCTCTTTGCATTACCAGGACAAAAAAAATGAATAACGAATTCCCATTTGAGAAAAAGTATAAGTATTGGAAAATTTAAGGCAATAACAAGCAATATCTCGAAAATGGTTCACTCAACAACAAAAAATGTATATGACATAAATTGATTATTTTAATGGATCTACATTTTTTGTGTACTAAAATTTTGTCTATCTCTTATGGTTTACCAGTTATGCAAAAGTCGTTCACAATGAATACTTTTGGAGACATTCCCAGAAAATTCGAGATATACATTTCATTTGTCATTAAAATATCCTAAACATATGATATTTTAATCAAAATCGTAGAGACTCTTTTGAGAAAATTAAAATTTTCGAAAACGTTTCCATGTAAAGGGTAATTTGGGATGGGGGGATTTTCTTGAAAACCTTCGTGTCGCATCTTTGGAAGATACTGAATCTAAATACCAAGTTTGGTGCTTATCCGACTGTTCGTTTCTGAGTTATGCTGTTCAGACAGACATACGGACATGTTTCCAAAAATGCTTTTCTTGGGTTCAGGGGTCTCAAAACATGTATTTCCGGTGAAATCTCCGTATCGAATTTTTGGGTGGAATACAATACTTCCCCAACTTACTATACGTCGTAGAGAAAGTAATACTATAACGATATTGCACAGGAAATACATTTGGGTCGGGAGATCTCTCTCTCTCTCTCTCTCTCTCTCTCTCTCTCTGTTTATTGGAATGACAAATAAAACATGTGTTCTAAAATGTATGTAAATATCCTTTGAAGTCCTCTTGATTCTATCTTTTTTTCTATAAATGGAAGACTATAAAGTACAGACAAATATAAGAAAGATGTAGCTCTCATAAAGGTATACGTGGGCTGATCAACAAAGACTGAGACTGATTTTTATCACAGATGTTTATTTCTCCAATTCAATGTTTACATGATCTTTTTCAAAGTAGTCCCCTCCTATTTCAATGCACCTTTTATAGCGTCTCTGCCAGTCCTTGAACACGTGCTGCAGACCATTCTTTGTCAGGTCCTTGAGAATCACCTCACTTTTCTTGAGCACTGCTTCAGAGTTCTCAAATCGAATACCCCTAAGCTTTGCCTTTAGTGGTGGGAATTAAAAGAAGTCACAGGGTGCAAGATCGGGGCTATAAGGTGGATGTGGTACACAGGTAATGTTGAATCGAGCCAGAAACTGCATGACTTGATTTGCGACGTGAGGCCGTGCATTGTCATGATGAAGTCGCCACCCAGTCCAAGAAAGCTCTGGTGGTTTCTTTGCAATGTGCTTCCTCAGTGTAGCCAATACTGACGTGTAGTATGCTGCTGTAACAGTAGTGTGAGGGGGAACTGCATGCTGATAAATCATTCCATTACAGTCAAAAAATGTGAACACCATCACTTTCCCTGCAGATGGAACAACTTTTGCCTTTTTTGGTGTTGGAGAACCTGGCGATTTCCACACTGTGCTGGCTTGTTTTCCTTCAGGATCATAATGATGCAGCCATGACTCATCACCGGTGATAATCTATATAAAAATTGCATCACCTCCATTGTCTGGTATGCGAAATGCACGTAGGGTCTACAAAATAGAGCATTACTACCAACCTACCAATACGAGAGTGCTGCCGCCTACCAACATTATACATAAAACCCCGCTCTTTTCAAATATTTATGTTACAGATACGAAACTATCACGGAAGCTACAGTAAAAAATCAGTCTCAGTCTTTGTTGATCAGCCCTCGTACAATTTATGTAAAATACAGATTCTCTGGTTTCCAAAATATTCTCTGTTACTCGCTTAAGTTTTACAATGTTTAAAGAAGTGCATTTGCAAAGTTAACTGGCCTTAAATTTACTCCAAAATAACATCGACCTGCTTTTTAAAAGCTGAGTCTCCGAACTTCTTTCATACTGTTTTTCACAATACATCAATCGATACAAGGCCTCAGCTTGATGTACATAATTATAATTTCCATCGCAAAAATCATGGGTGGTAACAATGGAGAGCTATAAAGATTGTATTCCACTGAATGCTATAATCTTCAATTTCTAGGTGAGTAGCTCCTTTAGAAGACTCTAAATTCATACCAGCTGACTAAAAACTACTTTATTTTGTTTGAACTGGGCAGGAAGTAAAGAAGCATTGACACATGGTCACAAATCCGACTGAAGAGCTCTGTGAAATTAAGACGACTGTCAGAACTAAGTGATCAGAAACGTCATTCCATCCCGGAATAGGATTTAATTTTTTAAAAGTTCATCCTACCCCGTTGTGTTTTTTAGTTCCTCTGATTTACAAATATAGAACGACAAAACGAGTAGATTCCAACACTACCTTTAACCCTTTCCGCGCTACATGCTGAAGGCATTTGTCTCCACCAGGAGAGACATTTCAGTTTCTGCTTAGGGGGATGGAGATTGCCTGAAACAGTTTCCTAAATTTTAATGTGAATTTTAACGCCACATTTAGCCTAAAATATAATGTTTCATGTCTTAAATGTTAAATACTTTTTATTAAAGGTACAGTTGTAAATCTTCTTTAGAGGAGCAATAATAACCAAAAGTTAAATTATTTCTGGTAACTTGGGGGGAGGCATTTGCTTTCTGACCCCCTAAATCACGCGCCTGGTCCCCACCTTAAGCAATTCTAGCAGTGAAATTAAAACACAGCGCTTTCATATTTAACATGCACAAATAATAATTGAAATTATGGTTGACGTTTGGGCATTTTTACCTAGTTTTTCGTTTTATTGGCTTCAGAATATTTTTATAATTTGCATATGTTTTACAACCTCTTCATGTCTGGTGTTTATAACAGTATGTTATATGCAATGTCGCCAATAGATGAATTTTTTAACTCGCAAAAACTGAGATGTTAACGTAAAAGTTAAGAAATTCCTGACTTTAACATTTCTTTTCGCAGCGTCAGATCAAAATCCATTGTCACCGCAGTGTCCGATATTAAAGAATAACATTTCCTTTACTAATGCATGTAAATAATGTTTTAAATAGCATATATAAAAAAGTTGAAAAATTGGTGCAGTTAAAAAATCTGATGTGTTGCACTCACATGACCTTCTCTGCTCTTGTACAAACTATTTTTACAAAGGCTTATTCTCCATATGCTTCGTGTTAATCGAGATATTAGATGTTCATCTTATTGCTAATTTTCTTGTAGATGCAAGGGGAATTGGTAGGCTTTAAGCGATAGTCAAATATTTTAAGGGCTGGTTGCTATGTGCAGTATTGCATTCTCTTTACACAACCAGGACAAAAAAAATGAATAATGAATTCCCATTTGAGAAAAAGTATAAGTATTGGAAAATTTAAGGGAATAACAAGCAATATATTGAAAACGGTTCACTGGACCAAAAAATGTATACGACATATATTATGTATTTTATCGCGATTTACATTTTTTGTGTAGTAAAGGTTTGTCTATCTCTTATGCTTTACCAGTTATACAAACGACGTTCACAATGAAGAACACCTTTGGAGACATTCCCTGAAAATTCAAGATATACTTTTCATTTGTCATGAAAATATCTTAAATATATGATATTTTAAGCAAAATCATTTGGGCCATTTCTGAGAAAATTAAAGTTTTTGAAAATTGTTCCATTTAAAGGGTACTCTGGAGTGGGGAAATTTTCTTGAAGATTTTCGTGTCTCATTTCTGGAAGATACTGAACGTAAATACCAAGTTTGGTGTTTATCCGACTGTTCGTTTCTGAGTTATGCTGTTCACAGACACACACGGACATGTTTCCAAAAAAAATGGGATTCAGGGGATCTCAAAACATATTTCCATTGAAATCTCGGTATCAAATTTTTGGGTGTAATAAAATACTTCCCCCACTTACTATAAGTAGTAGAGAAAGTAAAAGAAGCAATAAAATGGTAATGTTTGGAGAACGTGCAAATTGTAATGATATTTAATTATATGGTGTTTTGCATAGAATATCAAAAGGGAACAAAATTGGCTTTATACCGGGTGGCCCAATGCACCGTATTTCGCGTGTGCAGATATCTATCCCTTCCTGCGTTAAAAGAGTTGCACAATCAACGGGGGTTTCCAAGTATACACAGGTCAGTGAGGAACTGGCGCATAAATTTGAGCGACCTTCGTTCTACTCCTCTTGCTTATGAGCGAAGACAATGAGGAGATCGAGCTCATAGAGGTCATTCATTCCCAGGCTTGCCTCAGTCTGTGACGATAGGCAAGAACAGTGTAAACAGAACGAAAACGTCTTAGAATGGTTTCCACTTAAGTTACAGAGACTTTATTTTCGAGGGAATAATCTCACTCTTAGAATGACAAATAATTAAAATGTCGCTCATAAATATTTTTGGTATTAACTTTGGTCCTGTTTTGTCCTGTTGTCATTATAGAGTTAAATCACAACATTAATGCATCGTAACGAAAACCATGCAAACATGAGAAAGTGTAGTGTTTCACTGACATTTGTTAACTTGCTATTATTATTACTCTTATTATCATTGTTAATATATCAAAGACCTTTGTAAGTATGAAGACGATATCTAATTTTGAGCTTTGTAGGTCAAAGAAGAGCATCTCATTATTTAAGAGTTTCAAGATCATCTTTACAAAGGATTTTGTAGGAAAGGGCGTGGCATCAATATAAAATTCACCTCACCAAGTAACTCTACGGCAATGATTTTGCCCATAGTGCTTGTTACTGTACGAGGATTAAGTAAATGCTTTTCGACACCCCTGACTTTCTTGGAAGTGTTCTCTGGAGGGATGAATGCTATTTCAGCAACGATGCCACTGTCAATAAACATAACTTGCACTACTGGGCCCCTCACAATCCTCACTGGTTTGGAGATGCTCACATACAAACCCGTTGTGGCTTGAAGGTCTGGTTTGGTATTCTTGAAGAAACATTTTAGTACCTGTTTTTCTCTCCCCAGAATCAGAGGACCACGGTATTTCGAATTCCTACAAACTGAGCTGCAGGATTTTCTTGATGTGGTTCCAGTTAGACTAGCGGTACAACGCTAGTTCCAACACGATGGTGCACCACCTCACTATTATGGATCTTTCTGGGTCCATTTGAATCAAGAGTATCCTGTTCGTTGGATCGGCCGAGGTAGCTCCTTATGTTGGTCACAAAAATCTCCTGATCCAACCCCATTAGATTATTTCCTTTGCGACCACATCACTAATATTGTCTTTCAAACAGATCCCCTCAATGGAGACCTCGTACGTCAAACGATGGTCGAAACAGTGCATCTGCCACACCAGCGTTCTCAAAAACGTCCATAAGGATACACGGAGACGATTGCAACAATGTATCAATCAACAGGGGCAAAATGACGAACATCGTTACTGAGCATATCAGTACCGTTAGATGATAATAATATGATAAGAATAATAACAAAATCATAAAAGTAAAATAAGAATAATAATGTTTATGAGTGTAATGATGATGGTGGGGGTGATGATAATAGTTATACTGATGATGATACTAATCACAATAATAGCAAGTGAACAAAGGATAATGAAACACTGGGCTTTGTCATGATGCATGGTTTTCGTTACAACGCTTTAGTGTTGCGATTTAACTCTGTGATTACAAGACAAGACAAGAACAACAAAAAAAAGCTATGGGTGATACTGATAGGTCAAATAAAGACATTTTAATTATTCGTCAGCCTAAAATGTACGTTTATTCTCTCGAATATAAAGTCTCTGTAACTGAAGTGGAAAGTTCTAAGACCTTTTCGGTCTGTTTACACTGTTCTTGTCTACCGTCACGGACTGGTACAAGCCTGGGAACTGCCTCTCAATGAGCGCGATCCGCTAATAAGCAAGAGGAGTAGAACGAACTGCTCACGTTAATGCTCCTGGTCCCCACTGACCTGTGTGTACTTGGAATCGCCTCGTAGAGCATTGCAACTGTTTTAATGCACGAAGGATGTCTGCACACGTGTAATACGGCGCCGTTGGGCCACCTGGTATAAGCTCCTAAATACAGTAAAGTGGAAAAAATCAACCTGAAAATTAGAGCGTTATAACTTCTGCCACATGTAAATTGTTTAGTAGGGCGTTTGGTCACAGTGGTATATAGTACACGTCACTGCACACACTAGTCCGCCATCTTCTAGACTCGTTCTGTCGTCCAACAGGAAGGCCATCGTGGCAATGGAATCTTGGCAGGGCGAGAACACGACTTGAGAAATGGTTTCGGACTCTTCCTTTTTAGCTGATTACTCTGTTCTGTGTAAAACTTACACCCCCAAGCTAATGCCTCTCGAGGACCAAGCAAACTGCGGATCAAAGCATATCGAGGATGGGTGATCGATCAGCCCAGTGCCTGGTGAAGCAGAAGGAAATGAAATGTGATCGAAGGGAGATAGGAAAATTCGCGGATCAAATTATCCAACACGGAATTCGCCTATTGAGCGAGGAAAACCGCGGAAAAAAAGCTTTGGTCAAATTGGTCTGCCGCGGGACCTCCCGAAAGCGAGTCGCACTCATTACCGCGGCGCCGCCTCGCTTTCATATTGTAACATTTAGATATGCCGCTAACTTTTGAGATTTTCATTTGTGTGGCAATTTACAGAAAGAGTTATGTATTTTGTGCAGCATTGCATGATAGCAGGAAGCGTGCGCGTGTATATGTGTGTGTGTGTGTGTGTGTGTGTGAGAGAGAGAGAGAGAGAGAGAGAGAGAGAGAGAGCTTTAGATTTTTAAGATTTTAAGAGAATTGTAAATTTTAGTGAAAAATCAGATCGGGGGTAAAGGTAAGCAAATCGGTATTCTATTGTTGCAAGTGAATGTTATCTTGTTATACTAAAAGGGGTACATCTTGGGTGTGTGAATGCAAAGAAACGTTGTTTGGCATTGGATTACGTTACCTGTTTTAGTGATCAAATTACTTGTTCTTATTTTAATAAGTAAATTAATTCTTATTATATTTCTTAAAGAGTGCTGCGTTTTAGACCAATGCACATATTTATGGTGTATAACCTTGTTCTTTCGTCTGGCAATACAGATACCTAAGATTTATTTATTCTTTACATTCTGGCCGTAATAACCCTAATGGAAGTTATCAAAGGTTACTGAGTAAAACAACTAGGAGAAAGAACAAAAGACAGCAATGTATGTTAAAGGGGAACGAAATGCAAAACTCATGTAGGGTTCTAAATGAAAGATATATCCTGTAAAATCCAGTGGTAAGATTATTTCTATACACCGTCACATCGTTGTCGCTGAATAAGCTAAATTAAGTCTGCATCACACGTCATCAGTGCACTTCATGTGTTGTAGGGAGTTTGGGATTACAAGGCAATCACTGCCACACGTAGATCATACGCTTTAATAATTGTTCTTGAAGGTATTTACATTTCAAGAGAAGTCTATTTTGCGGTGTTTTTGGTGATGGTGTTACTCAATCACTTTAGTATTATACAAACAGGGCAATGTAGTGAAAAAGAAGTGCCTCCGTGTAGAGCACATGACTGTAATGTGAAAAGTAAAGCACATAGGAAAATTCATTTGCGTAATTTTTCAAATAGAGAATAATATTCCAAAAGATACAAAATATGGTTATAATTTTGCAAAAGAAAAAACATCACCTGATCTACAAAGAACAAGAATTTGGGTTCATCAAAAGGTTGTGATAAACGTACATGGCTGGCAGTATGACTCCCAAGCATTCTGAATCAACTGTTTAGTATATTCCTGCATTTATTTCACGCAAATTTATTGATTTTGCACTTGTTCAAAGAGGTATGGTGAACGGCGATTTCAAAAAGGCTGCCGGTGACAACATAATGACCAGGTTTGCAAATCACGAATGTGTAGAATTAAAGCTTTTCTTTCTGACAGGCACAAAGGTGTAAGCTGTTTGTTAAAAACTAGGTATCCAGAAATTAAACATGAGTGATTAATAAAACACTTAAAACTGTAGAAAACAAATCCTGATGGCGGATGGTAGTTATTTATACTGGTGGGTTGCACAAAACTAAAATTAGAAAGGTATAGTTTTCAATGAAAATTTACATCGGTTTTTTATTATGTAAAAATCACACAAAAGGCTAGAAAATATCGAATGGAATTCTTGTGAACATGGTAATTATTAGTGGAAGAAGAATAAGCATATAAATTATGGATTAATTATTACATTAACAGTCTGAAGAAAATAATTTTCAATAAAGCCTTCTTAAAAGTTGGCGCCTCATATTCGATATGATTATATATATATATATATATATATATATATATAT
The DNA here is from genome assembly GCA_030765065.1 of Deroplatys truncata. Lineage (NCBI taxonomy): Eukaryota > Metazoa > Arthropoda > Insecta > Mantodea > Mantidae > Deroplatys > Deroplatys truncata. The sequence continues at coordinate 19,454,886 of CM060980.1, read as the reverse complement.
ATATATATATAAATCTGGCAGTTTAGAAAGTTGTCACGGTCTTCGTCTCGTACATCCTCTGCAAAAAAAATTTTCATATAATGATTGTAGTGTTAGATCATAATTTCAATAATAAAAAAGCATGCTATGAAAAGTCAGCACTCCAAAGCATCTGGCTCTTAGATATTGAAAAGAAGGGGAATCCAATAAATAATGGAAATTGCTGATAATTGCTTTGTACTCAGAATATGTGGATCCATTGCCGGAAACAGCAATAACTGATATCTGCCACTACCAAAGAATATAACAGAAATTTAGAGCCTACATATGTATACTCCACAGAGCTCTGGAATAACAGTTTTAATATTAAGCATTACACATGGTGGTATGATGACTCTTGTTCTGTGTCTAATAGCAGTCCGTGAATTAATCCACGCTGTTGACTTCAGCATGGATATTGCTAGGTTTTATTAGCAGGACTATGCGCAGTGAATAATTTTTCTTAGCTCTGCTTTTTCTTGTTAACGCTAAATTATGCCTCGCAACGTTCAAAGCATTAGGATATACAATTAATTTGTGGAAATTGGGGTGCTTTGTGTAAAAATTAATATCATCCTTCACCATTTTTTTCCTAGTCCGAACAAGTCTCGCTTTCCTGAATTATTGCTCATAGACACCTATATATTAATGTACTTATAGCATTAGACAGAGCCAGCACGTTTACATTACTGTGTGGGAATCGCTGTCAGAATGGTGTAATTTTTAGAAACCGCAGTTTTTTTAACTGAGAAGGTCGCATATCACATTCACTCACTTGAAAAGCAAATGTTGGACTTATGTGTCTCATCTAGTATTAACTGGATTATGAGAAGTGATGAGAAGTTTTTAGCTCTGCTCTCTGTTTACGGAGATAAATTATAACTTTCTCTAGTTAAATTCAAATGGGGACCCTGTTTGTCCATTAAAGTGCCGGGCATGGTGCACATCTGTTTATAGGTTCAGAGCAGCTGGGTGATCTAGTGACTTCATACATAACCATTGGATTCAGGATGATGGGACTGCGTGTATTGCTAAATATTCCTGATGATAGATAAATTGGCGAATGAAATGTTGGGAAGGTAGAATCAGACTGAAACATTCATTACCATAGCCGAGTTTTGAACCATTGATCTTCCAGTTTGCATTCGGTTGCTCTAACCAACTGAGTTAGCATAGCAATATGCCGATATGGTATTAAATTCTCCAACTGACTAGCATTTTTCCCGGTAAACTACAAGGAGATCTCAAATACACGTTGAGATAACATGCCCCAATGGTCACTTACATTACGTGCACAATCAAGTCCTTTTAATAAATAATAATGTATATTCTCATATCGAGTTCATATTATTTTTAAAATCCAATACAGTTTAGGAGGCAGGTATGAAAATACATTCGATGGGAAACAAACATTGGCCAAGCTTTCTCTGAGGCACCAGCCCGCCTTTTGTAAGTACCGTAGAGTGATCAGGACAAGGAACATTCCATCGGAAAGCGCTCAGAATACAGCCTTCGAGCTTCAGCCGCATTCGGTGCGTCTTCCCATAGATCATAAGTATATCCACGTATTCATTGTTTATGAACATGTTACATGATACTGTTTGCTTGAATGACCTGGCTCGAGCTGCAAGCAGAAGAAGGATTATATATGTAAAGTTAAGGCTTTGGGGATACGTGCATCATTCCTATGGAAACGTTTATGCTTCAGATTCATATATGGAAGATAAGGTGGGAGTTTCTGTAATATGTATAGAACAATAGTAAAATTACACCTATATTAAGGAAATTCTATCAACCAATAGTACTATGCCATGTGACTTGGTGGGAGAAAAGCAAAAATTATGTCACAATATCTGAAATACACAAATTATATCACTCATAAATGGAACGCGTGCGAAGGTGGACACGTAACTCGCTCACAAACCACAGGTAAGTAAAGACATGTAACACTCACAATTTGAAACTACGTAAAAGCGGGCATGCAACTCTTAAGTGGAGATACATGGTGTTACATGGTGCCGGCGGACGTGGAATGCTTTGACTGTAAAAGAAGTTTACCGCGAACAGCTCGCAAAATAGGCCGATGACACACCGATATAAGTGTGTGTGTGTGGCCAGGATCAAATCACAGGAGTGGAGCTAACGAGATTAAGGTAACGTTCGCGTAAATAAAGTTATTTAGCTATAAACGGCATCTTTTGTGAGCATCGGAACACTACGACCTGAGATAAGAAATCCATTATTTCACCCATGCATCTCCTAAATTCTCCCTCTGCTTCCCACTAGGAAGGCCGATCCTGCCCCACAAAAGCACCCAAAGTGTCAGGACAACTTCCGATGTGGACAACGATGGAGTGAGGGCGTCTAATCCCAGAACATCAGCACTGAAACAGATCGAACGACCACTAAAGGAATGTTCCGATCACCGGAGGAATCTCTCAGCACTCAGGAAGCTACAACGCAAAGAGCTAACATTAACATAACAAAGTAACGTACATTGATGATTGTATAAATTTAATAAAGCAAATAAATGCGTTGCTCTTCTGATATAGCCGTAAACGATATCTTGAATTTCTTTACCGAAAACGAGGACGACCATAGTTTGAATATTGTAGGCATAGAGAATGCTGAAGCATATTAGGATACAGAAAGAAAGGAAGAGAGGAATGCAGTAATAAAATTGGCGAAATTGTGCAAGCTTCCAAAATCTTAGCCAAGATGAAAGGCTAAATATACCATGCTGTTATTGATACAGGTGCATCTTCGTCGGTTGCAGCCAGGAATTATATAACAGTCTAGTCTCAATGGGGTGAAAATTAAAGACACTGCCGGCAAGAAACGCGTTTTGTGTAATGGTGACAGACAGGAGCAAACATAGGGTTAAACAGCAGGTGATGATCTTTAAAACTGAAGAGGTAGAAGAAGAATTTGATTCTGTTTGTTCTGAAGCTTATATTTCAGGTTTTAATTGGGAATGATTTCTTAAATGCAATTTAGGCGAAAATCGATCACGAAAATAGAGTACTAGGTTTGTCAACAGATAATCGCATCTTTGCAGCGCTTTTCATAGAAATGGCACAATAGGTAAAGAAACACGAGATCCAAGGAGAAAGAGACTTGAAGGTAGATTAATTTCATTGTTGAATACTTTCAGGTAGAAGGAGAAGAAATGTGTCAGATTCACAATGCTAAGAACGGAATAAACGAAGATCAAATGCTGAATACGATAAGTTTTGTATTTATGGGGAATTGTATGATGTTATTAACGGTGAACATTAGGTAACGAACCTATAATCCTTAGTAGTTTTGATTAAAAATTGTACAAGAAAAAAGTCTCTTTGTGCATCACAGAATTAGCCCGTCGCAGGTAGAAGCAACAGCTCATGTGATTATATTCCAAGAGATTCAAGAAAATATAAGGAGAATAGACACGTTGATGGGGGATCACAAAGAGAAGCTGTTCTGGGTGTACCGAAATCGTGAGGTATTTGCCGAAAGAATAATATGTAATGTGTATCAATATGAGTTTGGATTACAGAACATGGAGCCTATTAGACATTAATGTCACGCCACACCCTTTTAGTATGGTATTATTAAATTAACCAGATGCTGCAATTAAGCTCATTTTGCGTAGTAAGAAGAAGACATGGACTCTTTGGACTTACAATAGATGCGCGCAGACTAAATACACGTATGTGACCCGACAATTTCAGGACTGAATCTATAGACAAAATATTAGGTATTAGGGCAAGAAATATTTTCCTCCCTGGAATTAAACAACTCACATCTACAGATGGAACTGAAGGAACATCTGAGAAAATGTACTGCGTTCCCACAAGGAGACATGTTTGTCAATTCCGAAGGTGCCCCTTTGATATTGCGACTAACCCCAGCACTTTCTTGAAGGAAATATATGCTGTTTTGGTGACACTACAAACGAATTTATGATGTAATATGTTTATCGCTTTTACAGTGGAAGATACTGATATCTGTAAGATATTACCAATTGATTGTATTTTACAATGACTGATGCAATGTTCCATGACGATAAATTTAGAAACATATGATTTCGGTGCCACCCGTACGGTTCATAGGTTATATAATTTCTGGAGGAGGCATTTCAGTAGATCCTGAGAGGGTGGAAGATTTCGCCCCGAAAAATTTGAAGCACCTCAGAAGGATTTTTGGTTTACTAAATTACCAAGTTAGACTTGCATGCAATTTTGCGAGGGAGGTTGCACCATCAAGTGCTCTGCTCAAGGAAGGAACAAAATTATGGTTAAAACACAAAGAAGCCGCATTTGAGAGCGTAACGAATTGTTTGCGCAATGATATGATTCGGCCGTTTGAGATTTGCTGTGATGTCTCGAGTTCTTCTTTCAGCACATATTGAACCAACAAGACAATGGCGACGGTATTCATGTCACACCCACAAGCTTCAGAACTCTGACCCATGCAGAAAAAGCTCTACGAGCGGAGGTTTCTATACGAATTAGTAATCGCAGAACTAGACCCGACCTCGAATACTTACACGCTTTTTGCAGCGTCATACAGTGTTTTGAGCTCGGTTTCGTAGTTTCAATTCAAACAAATAAACTGCATCAGTCATTACAATTACTGTATGATCTGAAATATGCTATAGTTTGTGAAATAAGAGAAGTTATCTACCTACTACTTAGCATCCTTTGACAAGGATGTACAACATTGACTAACGGCTTAAATCCAGTTGGTCGCACTGCGTAAATCTGCCATCTTTTTCAAATGACTTTTTCAACCGATGCATGTGATAGGTTGTTTCTTCAGGGGCGTGGATGTATGCAAAAGAATAAAAGTTTGTAAAATTGGCTAAAAGTACTACTGCAGTTTCCAGTGTCAGGGTGGGATGTTTTGTGCATCGACATACATAGCGATTGCATTCTGTACCTTAAAACACTTATGCACTGAGTTATGTTTTCCTCCTCTATAAAGTGTTATGCAAATCAGCCATTAGAAGGCATTCAAGAAAGGCATAAGTGAAATATGTCGCTACTCACGTTGCATATATTCAAAAACAAATAGGGACAGCTGGCTCGCCTCGTATATTATCTTTTATATACTTTTTGCATGCAGATATTTATTTACACATGTTGAATTTCTATATAGGTTTTTAGGTTGTTATGCAGCCGCTAAACATTTTCAAGCTTCCATTTTACACTGCTGCTCCCCATTAATTTCAAATGTTGCACTTTTATTGTTTTTGTTGTTGTTTTTGCTCGCTATATTCTATATTTGGTTGTACATTTTTGTCCTCTCCCTGTACTGTGCTTCATGTTGCATGTGCTGCTGCTTGGCCGCCTGCGGAGCTTCAACCAGCACTGAGTATCCTGAGAGCAAGCATTTCTGTAGGGGTGGGCAAATGAGTCATATTGAGCTCCCCTCCTATGTTTATATAGTCATCTTGCCAGCGGGAGGCGATTAAGCTATATTTCGCCTTCATGCTCTGTATTACGGTAAGATCGCCTGCAAGTTGCAGTAGACAACCCTGTAACTGGCTGGTGACGTGCTGTCCTCTGCAGGCTTACGGCTGGGTAGCGACCAGCGTAAAGGTGTCGTTAGATGAAACTTGATCGCCACTGGAGAAGCCAGCATCACTTGGTGTGTCGAAGAGTTGCACGTCCACAAGCGTTTTCGGTCTAAGTCAAAATGTATCTCTTTCACCTTTAGTAAGTAATCGTCTAAATTTATTTTACAATTCGTATGGCATGCGTTTTAATGTGCAAACGGCTTAGGGCGAGCGGCTATTGGAAAACTTTATACATATTCCATGTAAAACCGAATTGTGCAAGAAAGACGAAAAATAAACAAAAAACAAACAAAAAAACAGGACAGATTTGATTCACGTGTTCGTTAGCTGCTTGTAATTTTAGTGAATATTCAGAATATATTGGTATTTAATTGTTGTTCAGCTGCAAATGAATTTAGCTTTTTATTTGCATAAATGTTATTCCTTTCCTTCCTTGGAGTTGCAAATGTACCTTGATATTTTGTTGTAGTGTATTTAACTACTCAGATAATATAAAGACATTAAAGAGTAAAGGAGAGTTAAGCTTTCAAGTAGTAGTACGTCAGGTAGGTGTGAGCGCTGGGCTCACGAAATATGTATCAAGCGGTTTTAGCAGGATTGTCAAGCTGCAGATATATACCTAGGTATATATCATTATATTTCAAACCCTGACCAAGTTGCTACTTTACCAAGTTGTGCGTTTCTAAGGTACATTGTGAATAAAGGTTCTGTGCACAATGTTATATTGAATTTTTTTAGGAAGAGCCTGTGAAGTCGTCTTCATTCTGTAGGATTTTTTTATAAACTTCTAAACTGCAAGGATAGACAAAAGCTTATCAAAGAATATGTACATCTCGCTAAATCACACACTTTATGTGAAATAAAACTTTTGTGGCGTTAAGCATTTCCGAGATATTCTTTATTGTGCTTTTGAGTTGCCAAACACTTTAGGCTTTTAAAATGCAAAATCGTCATTCTTTTTCTTCTCGTGAATATGCAAAGAGAGTGGAATTTCGAACCATCTCATAGCGAGGCGTGTTTAAAAGCTTTGACTGTCGCTTAACCCTACTGTATTCCCTTATTTACCATGTACCTACAAGGAAATGATTTATAGGAACACTTCTACGATTTGTGTTTATCTCGATTAATCTGAAGCAGGTATAATATTAAAGTTTTCTACGAAATGTTTGTTAATAATCTTTAGAGAACGTTATGTGAGTAGTATAGAAATAAGAGAGCCAGCCCAGTGAACCTGCAGGAATGTGTATTCATATGCAAATGAAGTCCCCCACGCCCTCCCCACACCCCTCCGCCACCCCCGGCCCCAACCTCTCCCCCCACCCCCTTCTCCAGCTCCATGGTACTTTCGGTTGCAGCTGAGGGTCATAAATCGTATTGAGTATAATGGAAGCTTGACAGGTAAGCAATTAAGGCTGTCAATCAACTGTCAACACGAAGAATATAATAATAAATTACGCTTCTGTAACAAAGGCGGAGACGTTATTCCACCCACTCCATTTTAGGGACACTTCGGCACCTGCAGCAACTCACCTCCAGTCGCATTGTTTAACGACCGCTTGCAAAAGAACAAAAGGCTATCCATCAACTGTCAAAATGAACAATAGAGTATGCTGGACGAAGGATCAGACATATGCAAATGAGGTCCTCCACCCTCTCTCCCATACCCCTTTCCCCAGCTATATGGTACTTTCTGTTGCAGCTGAGGGTCGTAAATCTTGTTAAGTATAATGGAAGCTTGACACTTAAGCTATTAAGGCTGACAATCAACTGGCAAAACGAAGAAAGGAATAATAAATTACGTTTCTGTAACAAAGACGGAGACGTTATTCTACACATTCTATACCCGGCCACGTGCTTTTCTGCACTGCAGCAACTCACCCCCACTCGCATTGTTTAACGTGCAAAAGGCTAGTCATCACTGTGAAAATGAACAATAGCATATGCTGGACAAAGGATCAGATGCTATTGTCCCAGCTCTATTGAATACTTTAAGGAAAGCCACCTGCGAGCTCGCAGTCGCATTGTTTGACGGCCACGTGCAAGAGAACAATAGGGCTAACAAAGGAACAGATTCTATTGTATCCCTTTCTATTGTTCAGAGCAAGGCTTCTTTAGAAAGACCCACCCGTGTAGCACCCCGCTTCCACAGCCGTATAACAAAAGAACAAAGCTTGTCCTTCACCTGTCAAAATGAACAAAGATCATGATAAATTATGTTTGTAACAAAAGAGAGCCTGAAGACTGCTAACAACGGAACAGATTCTATTGCATCCCTTTCCATTGTCCGGCCACGTGCGTGTTTTAACAAAAGAAACTGGGGGAGGCTTTATACTCGACCTGTCTTTATTTGTCCATGTGAAAGACAGAGAGGTCAGTTTATCTGCTAGACCGTAAACAATTCCACCAATGCTCTAGTCCGCTATCATGGCGTTGGCTTTGCCCTGAGGACAGTTGTCTCTGAATGTCTTCACGACGACCTACGAATATACCCGAACATAGTTAACAAGCTCTCTATTTATGTAGCTGACTCTTTTCAAGCACTGACATCAAAAAGCGCGCTTAATATATTTCATTACATACATTAAACCTCTGTGTATACTTGGATATCCATAGATCGGTGTTCGATTCTTATTGAAATAAAAAAGTTTAATGCTTTAATTGCTAATGAGAAATGCTGATAATAATATATCCTTACCCTAATTAATGAAAGGTTGTTCAGAGGCCCCTAGTTCGAATCTTACCATGAAAAACTCTAATGCTTAATAACTATTAAAATATGAGAGTATGGACGGTCAGATTAAAATGTATTTAAGAAATATAATTTAATTCTTAAATGTCATTACGATGTTTTAATGAGCTGTATTCTTAGGTGCCCAGAGGTCCTAGTTCAAATATTACCCAGCGAAACGCTATAATAAATATTAAACTAGGTGAGCATGCACGGGCAGATTAAAATGTAAATATAATTATTAATATATTCCGATGCCTAGACACGATTCTTTATTTTCTTTCTTCTTCTCTCTTTTTTCTTCCTTTCCCATCTATCTATCTATCTATCTGTCTATCTATCTATCTATCTATCTATCTATCTATCTATCTCTTTCTTTCTTTCTTCTCGACTTGCACACATCCAAGCGCTCGCATGTACACATGCACAGAGCCATTACACACACTCATTCACTCACCTGATACACGTAGATACATCAACAAGCATACACCAGTGCATGCGCACATGCACATACGCACGTGCACACACGCGCGCGCACAACACACGCATACGCCTAAAAGCATAGACACATACCCCAGTTTACACACACACATGCCAGCGCACTTGCACATACACACATGAGTAGGGTGTTAACGCGGGTTTCAAAACGTGTACGTATGTGTGTTTGTACCCGTGGAATGATTAGACGGTTTTAGAAACCGTCTATATGAGTAACGTGAGGGGATTACGTGATATTGAGAGTCTAAGGTGAAGTGTGTATGAAGCTCGTCCCTCTCTCTCTCCCTCCCTCTGTGGGTTTTTTTTGAAACAGGTATGTATGTATGTATGTATGTATGTATGTATGTATGTATGTATGTATGTATGTATGTATGTATGTATGTATGTGTGTGTGTGTTAGAAGCCGTGTAATGAATAAACGGAGTTAGTACCCGTGTGTGGGATTACGTGACGTTTGGGAGTGTGAGTGTAGAATTCTGAAGTCCGTCCCCCTCCCTGTAGCACGTTATTTCCCCTCGTGAAGTTGTTGATACACTGTATTGTTATGTTGTGAAATTAAATGAAGAATAAAATAATTAAAAGCTCAAAAAATATCTGTAGCACGTTATTTCCCCTCGTGAAGTTGTTGATACACTGTAATGTTATGGTGCAGAGTTAAATGAAGAATAAAATAATTAAAAGCCGAAAAAAATATCTGTGTGTGTGTGCGCGCGTGCGCGCTCACGTGTAGTAAAATTTTGTCTATCTCTTATTATTTTTTTACCAGTTATGCAAAAGTCGTTCACAATGAAGAATCGTTAGAGCCATTTTTGAGAAAAATGTTCCATGTAAAGGGTAGTCTGGGGTGGTGGGGATTTTTCTTGAAAAAACCTTCGTGAAGATACTGAACAAAAATACTAAGTTTGGTGTTTATCCGACTGTTCACATACAGACACACGGACATGTTTCCAAAAATGGGGGGTCTCAAAACATGTATTTCCTGTGAAATCTCGGTATCGCATTTTTGGGCGGAATGCAATACTTACTATACGTAGTAGATAAAGTAAAAAATTGCAAGAAGAGAGGCAATGAAGTGAGAAAAAAAGATGTATGGCTTAAATAATATTCGAGTTATGTGTATGGTTACCGCGTTTGCTAAAAAAACTAATGTATGGCTCCCGCGTTCAGAGGCAGAGGACATGTGAATTCGAGTTATGTGTACGGTTATCTCGTCATATCCAAGGTTTTGTTTTCAATGTATGAATCAAAGAAGAAGAGATCCCGTTCAGTAAGAAGGCAATGAGAAAAAAAAATAAGGGGGCTAATAATTTTCGAGTCAGGTGTACCGTTACGTACGTACGTTTTCGAGTCCCCCCGCAGGTAAAAACTTGGAATCTTTCATCAAGAAGGCAAAATAAGAAATCCATGCGAGTGATTCCCGTTCACGCTGGATCAGTAACAGAAGGGTCAAGACAGCAATGAACTATAAATTACTAAAATTAAATGCTTTAAAAAAACCTCGGCATATCGAGCTCACATGCTGAGACATGCAAATGCAATGTCTTTTCTCTCGTCTCTGTAACCCGACGGCATAGAGAGAAACCAGGACTTCAGAATTTTTAAATAATTATAGGTTATGGAAAAACTGAAAGTAGCGTAAGAAATTGCCTGTAGCAAAAAGGAAGCAGCAACACGGATCCTACCAATGCTATAATTATCGTAAGTACAGGGGCCAGGTGGACAAGGTAATTTTTTGTCACGAACGAATGTCAGCCAATGGTCAGATAACTGCGTGCGCATACGAGGAAGGAGAAGGGAAAATAGGCGTAATAGTATCGTGAACTTATAAAGACGTAGGATACCGTTTTTAAGAACTTAGTACTTATTCCGTTGGACATGTGACTGCAGTATAGAACAAGTGTTTGTGGGGAGGGGGAGCTAATAACGTCGGGGACATATAAAATGTGTAAGGGAGTACGAAAAAAGACCATTTGCAACAGAAGTGCGCAGCCAGGAAAGAACATGGATGGTAAGTGAAAAAAATTATTATTTCTTACTATTTCGATCTGTGTGTCTTTTTACATATACTTCAGTGACCCAAACGATCGATTCAATGTGTCTTTTATTTCCGTGTTTTTTCGTGACCTAAATAATATAAACCTGTTGAAACGCGTCTGTATGTTTCAGATCAAATCATAAGCCAGCTCAATGAAATTGGAGAAGGCGCTCCAATAGTACCAACAAAGAAACTTGCAGATCTGGAGATAAACGTGCCGTTCAAAATAAACAAGCTGAAGACGCTTAGCACGAGATATGGGGAACGCGTCGTAGTAATATTAGATCAGTATCAGATCTTTCTTCCCGAGCGATTTAAGAGTATGACTACAGAACAGAAAACTGCTATAAATGAAGGAGGCTATCACCTTGTGTACATGGGACAAGAGACGCTAGCTAGCGGGTATCGACGTCACAAGATTACTTTTTTACAAAAAAAAGGTATATTAAAACAGTTTTTTGCATGTGTTAGCTCAGTTCAGAAAAAAAATAATGCATCTCGGAAAAGAGAAAAAAATTCTTAATGGAATAGTTCTAATTTTTTGACCTTTTAAGATTAATTTGACATAACTATACTGCATGGATAAAAATCTTGTCTTTGTACGTGTAAAAAAATGAATATCTCGAAATTTCAGATTATAGCCAGTCGATAAAATGAACATATATATGTTACTATTTTCACTTCTCAGATCGTTGCAATAATGAATTGTATAATTTTCAGACGAGTTCAAACATGCAGGAGAATTCTCAAGCGAAGGAGATGCATCTGCAGACACTGCAGAAATCCCCAGAAAATTAGTCTCCATGACAAGAAAAGGTGAGTTAATGTTCGCATGTATGTGTTAAAACAAACCATTACATTTTTTAAAATAATAAAGTAATCGGATAAGATAAAAAAAATTTTCAGCTTAAACATTCAACACAAAAAATATAATTTGACAATATTTCTTTTTTCAGCTATAAGTAAAATTCTATTTCCTCTTTTTAATATATAACTTTAATGTCAGTAGCATCAAACATTAATAATGAAGCAGTTTTGTTATACAAGTGTATTTCATGCTAAAAAAGGGATATTTTTCTTTTCAGCTTTAAAGAAAATTAGATTTCAGATTTTAAACTTTACTTTGAAATAAAATGACAATTTTGTTTTCAGCCTTAATAAAGTGAACAATATATTTTTGTTTCAGCTTTCATGCATGCTTCAAAAAAGTAACGAATTAATATCACGAAAAACGAAAATTCGATTTAAAAAACTTTACTTGAAATAAAATCAATATTATTTCCAGCTTAAAGATACTTTGACATCAAACATTACTGTAAATAAAAAAATGAACTATTTGTTATAGATTTTTCAGCTTTCATGCATGCTTCAAAAAAGTAACAAATTAATATCACAAAAAAGAAAATTCGATTTCTGTTATTTTTTAAAAAGCTTTACCTGAACATTTTTTTCAGCTTAAAAGATATCAAATATGTATTACTGATGACACCTCATTTATTTCAATTTCAGAGGAACACGTGCACGTGATCTCAAATAAGACCGGAGCCCCGAACAAGAGGTCTACGTCGCCGAAAGATGATAGCGCGTCTCCATCGAAGAAACCAAGAACAGAATCGGTGAGTGAACAGAGGCAGAAGGATCTTGCATGCATGACTATTGAATCGGCATTTAAAAATCGGATCTATACGAGTCAAATAGAAAACTCGGCGGGGATGATAGATCCTGAAACATTTCTAGATGAATGTCAACCGCTCGTTAGCAGTGAAATTCGGAGCAATCTCGCTCGTCATTTGTCAGGAATAAAGTTATGTGCCACATTAGTATGCAAATATGTCATCCAAACACCCGAAAATGAAAAGATCGAGACATTTAATTTCAATAGTAAAATGGATGCTATCTTACAAGGTACAAACATTAGCGATTGGTATGAGAATAAACTTAAACATCCCATATTATTCAACATTGATACATTCGAATCGAAAAGCAGTTCGAAATCACTATACCAAATATGTTCGTTAATTCTAAATTTCTGTCACTACGATCCGGTAAATGCAGGTTGCAACATAAAAGTGCCAGATTTCATAAAACACAAGAGAGCAGTGACCAATATTAGGAATACTGATAACAAATGTTTCGGATATTGCCTACTGGCATCCAAATTTCCGGTAAAGCGTAACAGCTATAGAGTGAGTTCGTACTCCAAGTACAATATGTTTAAAGAATTTAATTTCGCAGGAATAGTTTCCAGTATCTTTAGATGACATACAAAAATTTGAAAAGCAAAATGATAATATATCTATCACTGTATATGTTATAGACGAATATTCAATTATTCCATTATATCAAACCTCGGAACGTAAAGAGCATCATGTGAACCTCTTAAGAATTGCCGATGAAGCTAGATCACACTAGTGCTTAATAAATGACCTATCTCGCCTGTTGTCCTCACAATTAACTAAACGCAAGTGTAGGATGTGTATATGTGAGGCATGCATGAAATACTTCTCCAATGAAAGCAACCTAGCTAAACATAAAAGGAGATGCATGAAATCGCAAGTTGTTAGTATGCCTGAAATAGGGGTAAATGACACCATTCGATTCAATTCATACTCGAAGTGCTCTCCGGTGCCATTTGTCATATATGCAGATATCGAATCAATACTTAAAAAAGTGCATTCATGTCAGCCCTCCGCAGATAGCAGTTGGACGAGATCACTACAAAGACACGAAGCAGTATCAATAGCTTTAAACCTTGTATGCAATTATGACGATACCTTATCGAAATTCAAAATCTTTAGAGGTCCTAATGCGATTCAAGATTTTTTCAGCGAATTAACTGTAATTGAAGAAGATGTAATCGATATTTACTCGAAAAACAAAGAGTTAAATATGACCGATGCAGATAAAATAAAATTCAGAAATACTGATTTCTGTCATCTGTGTGAAGATAAATTTGAGTCCGAATCTGACAAAATATTAGACCATTGCCATTTGACTGGTAGATTCATAGGAGCGGCCCACAATTCGTGTAATCTGAATAGAAAGTTACCAAATTACATACCGATTTTTTTTCATTGTCTGTCAAACTACGATTCACATTTTCTCGTGAAACATCTCGCTTACGATCGAGAACCCATATCATGTATTTCACAAACATCTGAAAACTATCTATCATTCAGTAAGAGATATACGTCGAATGGAAAAAGTATATATTTCAGATTTCTTGATAGTTATAGATTCCTCGATGATAAATTGAGCAATTTAGCTGATATGCTAAAGCCCGAGGACTTTAAAAATACAAACAGAGCATACGAAAATCCTGCACATCGGCAGCTAATGATACGTAAAGGCGTATTTCCATACACATATCTGGATTGCATAGAGAAATTGAAAGAGACCGCATTACCAGATATATCACAATTTGATGATATAACAACGGAAGATTACTTGCATGTTCAAACAGTATGGCGAGAGTTAAATATCAGAAACTTAGGCGAATACAGTGATCTATATCTTAAGACTGACACATTGTTATTGACTGACATTTTTGAAACTTTCAGAAACTTATGCCTAAATTTATATAAACTAGATCCGTGCCATTTCTACACTGCTCCCGGGTTGGCCTATCAGGCGATGTTAAAGACGACTAAAACAAAATTATCGCTAATCACCGACAAAGAAATGCTAGAGTTTTTCGAGTCAGGAATCAGGGGTGGGCTTTGCACGGTGTCGCAGCGATACTCCAAAGCCAATAACAAGTACATGAATGAATACAAAGAATCTCTACCACCTAAATACTTAGCACTTTTCGATTGTACAAACTTATACGGATTTGTTATGGCAAGACATGCAACTCCATGTGGCGAACTCAGATGGTTAAATAGAGATGAAATTAATGCAATAGAATTCTTAAACGTACCGCCAGATTCGGAAACGGATTATGTGCTTGAAGTCGATCTCGAATATCCTAAAGCCATTCACGACGAACACAACGATCTTCCACTGTGTCCAAAGAGCGAAATACCTCCAAAGGATACATGCAATAAGCTCCTTGCAACACTATCAGATAAGTCAAAGTATGTCTTGCATTACCGTAATCTACAGCAATGTGTAGAATTAGGAATGAAGTTGAAATACATACATAGAGCAGTGGCTTACAAACAATCCTTCTGGTTAAAATCATACATTGACTTGAACGCTGCAAAACGTGCTGAGGAGAAATCTAAATTCGGTCAGAATCTATGGAAAAAAATGAATAATTGTGTTTATGGAAAATTTATGGAAAATGTACGTAAGTATAACGATTTTCGTCTCGTTACCAGTTGGAAACAAGCGAAAAAGCTGATATCGCGTCAAACGTTTTTGCGTTACATTATATTTGACGAGAACCTTGTGGGTATCGAACTGGCAAAGGAAGAAATTCACATGTGTAAGCCCATATACATAGGACAGGCAATACTTGACATTTCTAAATATGTGATGTACCACTTTTATTATAACATTCTGAAAAAGAACCTAAATGATTTGTCTTTAAATTACATGGATACCGATTCATTTTTGTTTGAAACTAGTACAGATGTTTATGATTTTATCAAAACCAACATTCAGCATTTTGATACAACCAATTATCCACCCGATAGCATATATTCGATACCTCTGGTAAACAGGAAAGTAATGGGCTTATTTAAAGACGAATTATCGGGCAAATTAGTGACAGAATACG
This sequence comes from Deroplatys truncata, assembly GCA_030765065.1. NCBI lineage: Eukaryota > Metazoa > Arthropoda > Insecta > Mantodea > Mantidae > Deroplatys > Deroplatys truncata. Next base: position 19,439,321 of record CM060980.1, on the reverse strand, counting down.
CTGGGCTAAGGTCTAAGCTGTACTCATATCGTTTTGATGGTCAGATCGTTAAGAAGTCAAAAGGCGATTCAAAGGCTGCAATGCGTTCAATAACTTTTGATGATTACCTATCTTGTCTCAATGACATGAATGTAGCACATTATGCCAGACAAACAACTTTCCAAAGTCATAAGCATAACGTTCACACAGTAGAAATGAACAAAATTGCATTGAGAGGGCTTGATACCAAACGTTATATGATTGAAAACTCGCATAAAACTATGGCCTGGGGACATTTTTCTATTCCAAGAGATCCTGCTACCTCTGAGCACAGCTGACATTGTAATGTAATTCGAGAGAGAGAGACTATGTGTTTTTACCTTATTTGAAAGTATGCCATTTCATGTAATTCTGTTTAATGAGAGAGAGACTATGTGTTTTTTTACATTATTGAAAGTATGCCATTTCAAGTAATTCTGCTTAATGAGGGACTTGGTAAACTATACTTTTTTCGAGTTCACATGTCCAGTACTCATTTTCTTTGTAATTGAACTTTTTATATACTTTGAACTTCGCAAATCTTGTTTTATAAATGAAAACACATGTTCACCTGAATAAGTACTCATTTTTACATGTTTATACTTTTTTGGGATGAGGGTTATATTTTCTTTAAAGTTTATGGTATATGTTATGTAAACCAATTTTTTTGAGTTCACAAGTGTTGTTTATGAATGTCGTCCCCATTTAATGTAATTCTGCTTAATGTGAGAGATTGTTGTGCATTTCTTATACTTAAAGCTTTTTATGATGTAAACCATACTTTTTTTTACATGTCCTCCTCAATAAGTACTCATTTTTAGAGAGATTTCTTTTTATGCTTTGAAGTTCACAAAATCTTGTTTTATAAATGCAAACACATGTCCACCTGAATAAGTACTCATTTTTACATGTTTATACTTTTGGGGGATGATAGGGAATAAGTAGGGTTATTTTTAAAAAATACATAAAACTCAATTACTTTTGGATTCTGTTGCTTTATTTCTTAAGAAATAAAATTATACAACACACATCCTGATTCCTAAAAACATTTTGTCTTAGTTTTTTTTTGCATCTTCTAAAATACAGCATTCCTTTCTATCCATTCACTTTATGGAAAGCCTAGCCACTTGACGAGTAACCTATTCCAACGTCGACGTATTACTTTTTCTACGAGATATGTGTCAGGGTAACTAGTTCTTAATAATTCATGACCATAGAATCCACCTTGTATTACCTTCCCCTCACCATCTTCCAGATGATAGGTGGGTGGGACTGTGCTTCTTACCCTGACAATGCGAAAGATTTCAGTGCTCCAATTAGGTGTGTAACCTTTCTCGAGTAGACCCTTATGCCTAGAGATCCTAACACGTTCCCCAACACTGAACCTCCTGGCGTTCCTCTTTTCGTACCTCATAACATCACGACGATACACCGTGAGGAGGAGATCGTTGTTCCTGACGTCGCGAGGCTTCATCTGAATCGTCGAATGGTAAGTATTATTGTAGATGTTAATGATTCTTGGCAAGAGATCCAGCCATTTATATGAACCTTTAGTCAAAAATTCCTTATGCATCATAGTTTTAAGCGTTCTTATTAAACGCTCGACAGCAGCAGCCTTAATGACACTGAATGTACTATAGTGATTAATTCCATACCTGGTCATTAATTGCTTGAAATGCTTATTGTAAAATTCCTTGCCGTTATCGGATTGAATATTCTTAGGTGTTGTATTCAGATCCTCCAGTATATCTCGCATTGCTTTTGTAACATTCACTCCGGTCTTGTCCTTCACAGGTCTTGCATAAGCCATTTTTGAGTAAAAATTAACAGCAATAAGAATGTACTTATAGTTTCTGTTTTGTTTTGCGTATGGTATCATTTCAATAAGGTCTATTTGTAATAAGTCATTAAGACCTTTACTAATTATTTTCCTACGTAGAAATTTCCTTCTGGCCGGGGAATGTAATTCACTAACAATGTTTCGTCTAATCATGCTATTATTTTCGAGTTTTTCAATTCTGTGATGATCTCTTGAATTTCCGTTGTATGATTCAAATTGCCAGCCTCCCTCGATGCAATGAGCAATCTGAGTCTGCTAATCAGACTATTAGGATCGGACCAGTATACGTAGTCCAACTTCCTACCCGGAACGTGCTGCTTCCATTCGAGACCGGAACCGGTCATAGTGTCGATAAGCCTGCGTATGATATTCTTATATTTATACCCCTTGTTCGATCTCAGACGACCGCTCCTGCTGTAGCCCTGTCTGTGAACTAGAGTTTGTTTCAAAATCTGAGAATAAATATCCAGATTGTCTTCCGTATACGATGAGGTCTGAGGTACTCGCTTGAATAATAGTTCGTACAGCCCGGGGCTAGCCTCATAAGTCTCATCTCCTATCTGAACACTGTTATCTGCAAATTTAATTAATTTATTTCCTATCTTATAATCCCCGTCTTCATACCGTACTCCAAAGGTAACGTCCAGATCGCTGCCGCTAGCTGTTCGAACCTTCTTCAGATAATTCACGAGGGTTCGGCTTCTTCTTCTTCTTCGGGGTGAGAGAGAGGGGTTTTGCTTTTTTCTTGATTCTTTAGTATATCCTTCAGAGGAACGGTGACGGGCTGAAGAACCTCGGACATCACGCGTTGGGTTTCGAACCTGAGACCCCTCAGGGAACGTAACGTTTCCCTTATCGCTTTACTGTGTCGAGCGATGGACTGCTTGAGTCTGATGCCTTCTACATCCATCGTAAAATGAATGCAGATTTAAGCTGCTGGCATCAATATATAGGAGATTTTTAAGTCGATACTTAGAATATGTCCATCTTTAGCACGATTAGCTGGAGCTGTGAAGGTCAACTTATCGCCCATCATGACGAGTGCAGGATAACTTTCAACGCGTTTATCATTTATTGCAAATATTGCATCCGTTCTCGTATTGGGATGCGATGATGAAATCATATTGCAGCCAAACACCTCTCCGCTAACCGGGGACCTGTAGTATTCGAGTCCCGAAGTTAGTATGTATCTCTGTGAGTTACCTCTGTACGGTTTCGTTTGCAATGTAATGATGAGCTGTCCACTCATTTTCCCTAAAATAGTATTTATTAGATTCACTCGCGAATTAAGATTAGCAATACTATTCATAATTGAGGCTACCACGGTATCAAGATTTTTTTCTACTGCTGCAATAATTTCTTGAGGCATAGAAGCTAGAGTTCGGTTTAAAACTGTCTGTGTTTCCGCATTTTTCTTTACAACTAAATGTCTAACATATTTTTTATTTGCGGCATCGTTATCGTCCACGGGATCGGCTATCTCCCTTATCCGTTTCTTTCGAAAGGAAACGTTACCGTTCGAATTGGGAAGCGGTGTGTGTGCATTTATGTAATCCAAAATATATTTTTTATTCGGAACATCATGATCGTCAACTGGAGGCAATAGTACCTTCATTCTTATCGTATCCAGAATGACATTCTTTTCTGCATCGCGTTTGAAAGCATATTTACTCAGGTATTCCATTAGGCTCTGATGTTGACCTTCGAGCGATGTTTGCACGTGCTGCCTAAGCATAGCTTCAAATTCGCCCATACGCTGATATACACTGTTTTCGGTGAACGTCTGCATTCGATGCTCGACGATAGTCGTAAGCGTATCCACATAGTGTTTAGTCGTTGCATCATATTCTTCTTCAGGATCCTGAATGTTGCATAATCGCTTTTTCCTGAATTGATAGTTTCCCGTGTCATCTCGATTTATAATATAACGGTTAAGCACACCCCTGGATGGGATGATCCTGCGCGATCAGAATCTGTCGATACTCATAGCTGTAATGAGCGATACTCTCTATTTATTCACTCTGATAAATACATCGAAACCGTTTCTGTATCGTCCTTCATTCAGCGGAAACTCAGGTACCATGACAACAAAGGGTCTCGAGTTCGATCTGTCATTACTCTCCCATACTTGCTTACACAACTCTCTGAATTCCGTAAAAGACATGTCAGTATTTACGTAATCGTCGTATGTGTGCTTTAAGTTGAGATTATCTTGTCGGAATAGTACAATCGTATTTGCATTGTCTCTAATTAGATGTTTGGGTACCTTTGCATAAGATTGTGCTAGATATACAGCATCGACGTTACGGTGTCTGCCCATGCTGTAATACGAAGCTATTTTACCCTGTTTCTCGTTGATGACGTCATCGAATACGAATATGGAATTTTCTCTGGCTTCTGAGGTTTCCAGTACTTTTTCACCGTCCTCGAACGTGTACACTCCTATATCGGGTATGGTTTTCAGCACTTTGAGCAGGTAATGATATTTCGGTTGATGCAGTGATTTCGAGTAAATGTAAAGATTCTCGAACCTTAGCCCGTTCTCGTGGATTAGCAGGTTGAGTAAGATATTCGTCTTCCCCGCATTCGAGCTACCCAGAATGAGCGCTCTGACGTTGCTCGGGAAGAGAGAGCCGTGCCTTCCCTCGCGAATGTCATTGTCGAAGTCTAAAACTTGTATGGGTAACGAGCACTTTTGCTTCACTACTTTCATCGTGCGACTAAGATTATAAGTTATATCTTTCGCTTTTTATTTTCATAGTGTATCATGAGCTCTGGACGCGCTCGGAAGGGTTCCAGAGTACTTAATTCTTTGATTAATTCTCTACCGTTTGAGGCGCATTTGCCCGGCTACAGGTACTGCAGTCCCGGAACTAAACTACATAAGCGATTGCAGCGAGGGGATCCTCCTATAAACGCATTGGACGCTGCGTGTCGAGAACACGATATCGCCTACGCCACACATCAGGATACTGTTCCGAGGCATTTGGCTGATAAGGTTCTTGTGGAAAAAGCCTGGAATCGGGTGCAGTCTGCCGACGCTACTTTTGGCGAGAAGCTTGCCGCTAGACTTGTGACCGCAATCATGAAGGGAAAGCTGGCCATGGGTGCCGGATTGCGCAAACGTCGGAAGAGAATACTACCGCCACCCGCTAGAGGTGGGATCTTACCTTTGCTACCGCTTTTGGCAGCATTGGGTGCTGCAGGTAACTTGGCAGGTGGAGCCGCACAGATCGCTACCTCGGTGAATAAGAAACGTGCTGCGGAGAAGCAACTGAACGAGGTGGTTCGTCACAATCAGCACATGGAAGCATTAGCCACGGGCAAGGGCAGAGGTCTTAAGAAGGGAGGTGGACGACGCAGGAAGGGAAGGGGCTTGTATCTACGTCCAAAAAACTCGGGGCGAGGTCTGTACTTATCCCGGAAAAAGCCTTAAGCGGTGCGGAGATTGAAACTTATGCTGAACGTCTACGCATTCCTAATTTTAGAGGCGTATACATGCTAGATAAACTGCCTCTAAGACCTAGACGTGCAGAGAGGATCGTCGTCAATTTGGACAACTCGCAGAATCCCGGTACCCATTGGGTTGCTATACGCAAGGATGGAAATTTAGCCTTTTATTTTGACAGTTTCGGCAATCTGAAACCTCCAAGAGAGATAGAATCCTATCTCGACGGTGTTAAGATCATGTATAACAGACACAGGTATCAGAATTTCGATTTGTCATTTGTGGTCATCTGTGCTTGCAGTTTCTGTTATAAAACACTTTCGACAGGATGTTCGAATGGTCAAAATGAGTTACACTATCACTGTGAGCGGATCTGATTCTAGTTTCTCTACCCATTTGAATCCGCCACTCCATCTGGATCCAGATGGGGTTTACGAGATTGCTCTACTGAATTTTGAGACATTTTACTCGATACCAAATGTTGATCCTAGCAATAACCTTTTCCATTACGTGCGGGATGGAAAACTTGAAACTGTCGAAATTCCACCTGGAACTTATGAAATAGAAGATATAAACACCTTCCTCAAGGATAGACTCAAAGCCGGCGATGACTTTTTTCTCAGTCCCAATAATAACACTATGAAGGCTGAGGTTCGGTGAACCTACTTTATCGATTTCGCTCGAGAGAGATCGGTGGGCTCTCTTCTCGGTTTCACCGGCAAGCGCACGGTGGAACCGGGTGTACTGACCGAGTCTGACGAACTGGTGAACATTTTTAAGGTCAGCATCATACGCGTCGAGTGCAGCCTTGCCACTGGATCCTTCATCAACGGTAAAAGCGGGCATTCTCTCTACGAGTTTTTCCCGTCGGTTCCTCCGGGCTACCACATCACGCAGGAACCGCCCAGTCCTATATATCTACCCATCATCGACACGAATCTCATTGATCATCTCAGCATTCGCGTGGTAGACCAGAACGGGGATACGCTCGACTTCAGAAACGAAACTATAACAGTGAGACTGCACATAAGACGGAATAGGAATAAATTTTAAAAGGCATTACTATAATAAAAAGCTTCTCTCGAGATTGATACCTACTCAGTCTTCGACACGCAAACAGCTAACACCATCCAACCGAGAGTTCCTCGAGCGTTTGGGATTCAAGGTTCTGTAATGGATGTTTTAGATGTGACCGGGGTTCCGACGTTTGACGATAAGATTAGTAAAGAGGAGGAACATGTCTTCCTACCTTACAATACGTCTGCTCTAGATGTGAATGATGAAATTAGAATACCATGCCAAGCCGAGGATTTGTACACGCTTCCTAGCAGAAGTTACCTCTACATAGCTGGATCTGTGACAAAACCTACTGGCGAAGCTTCATCTGCAACACTGACCAACAATGCCATGGCGTTTCTGTTCGATGAAGTTCGCTTAGATATGAATGGTACTACCATAGATAGAACGAGAAATCCTGGAATTTCTACGACTATGCGCAACTATGCGGCTCTCAACACTTTGGACTCCAATCGCCTGCAGAACGCCGGCTGGACGTATCCCGGAGAACCTGTAGACATCGTGAACGCATCGAACGGTGTATTCAACGCTATCGTTCCTCTTTCGATGCTTCTGGGTTTCGCAGACGATCACAAGGAGCTGATACTTAATAGCAAGTTTGAACTCGTTCTCATTAGATCTAAAAATTCTAATAATTGTGTGATCGGCAACGATGTGACTATCACTAAACTAAACCGCATCGAATGGAGGATGCCCATACTTAGACTCTCCAATGCCGAGAGGGTGGAGAAACTTAAACTCGTCCAGTCAGATCGCCCACTGCACGTTGCTTTTCGAACCCTGGACCTTCACACTCAACCTGCAGTACCGCAGACTAAAGCGTTCACGTGGAACGTTGCAACGACATCGAAGCTTCAGAAACCGCGTTTTGTCATAGTGGGTGCACAGACCGACAGACTGAACTACCTTGCTAAAGATAGCTCTATCTTTGATCACTGCAATATCACCAATCTGAAGCTTTATCTCAACAGCGAATGTTATCCGTATCATGACATGAATTTGGATTTTGCAAATTCAAAGTTTGCATCTCTGTATGATCAGTATTCTAAATTTCAATACTCTTATTATGGCAAAGAAAATTACCCTCTTTTGAAGAGAGGCGATTTTCTGAAATATGCACCACTATTCGTCATAGAGTGTTCTCACCAACCGGAGGAGACCGTGACTGGAGCCGTTAACATCAGATTGGAAGTTCAAGCATCGGCGAATTTTCCTGCACAAACATCTTTGTTTTGTTTGATTATTTATGACAAATTGTTCACTTATAAACCCCTAACTCATGTTGTTCAATCTACCATATAAGAAATGAAAAATGTATTTTTTTATATCAATAAAGAATGAAATTTTTATGTTTTTTTATTGATTTTAGCATACATCTCCTTTAACTTTTTTCTGACACTCCTACCTCTAACATCGTATGAATACATTGATTTATGAAAGTCATGCAATTGAAATAAATGTATTTCAATGTATGGAATTAGTCTCTTCAGTCCTGCTATTGCAACAATGTCCAGGTTTATGACATTTTCGTTTAGACACGTATTCACAACTGCTATTTCATTAACTTTATTCATATGCACTGTTACGTTATATGCATAGATTATATTCTCACTGTACGATAAACGAGGAAGCTTACCGTCTTTCACATACGTTTCAATCACAGCTATATTTCGAACTATTATCTGCCAGTCCTCTTTTGTTATGTATACAAAAGTTTCGTCAACTGCTTTGATGAAGAGGGATGCGAGTTCGTAATGCAGTCCTATATTCACACGATGCTTGGAGCTGATGGAGATGTCGTCGTGCATAAACACGCTATTTGGATTCATCTTCCTCTGACTTTTCTGGAATGGGGTCAAAGATGAGCACTATAACGTTCTCTCGAGAGGCTTCCAACATCTTCTTCTTGTTTACGACTTTTGCTTTGTTCCTCTTCTTGTCAGGCTTTTTTTCGGACCTGTAGACATATACACAACATCTCTGTTTTAACACACATGAGTCATTAATAAAAAAACTCTTTCTTTTTATTCACAATGATTCTGCTTACCTTTCTTCTTCTTTCTCCTCCACGGGTTCGGATGTCAACACCGACCGATCCACGTCGCGATGCGGTGGCACATCTTCTCCTTCGGGCGTTCTGTAAAAACAAAGGCACAGGTTTTTTGCTAGCTATCTTTTTTCTCCCCCTACTAAATCTATTCTATGACATGTTCTTTACTTAATAACCCCTTTGCTTTGAGATACACGTCGCAGCACTCTCCACAACGGAAGAATGACGACATTTGTTGATGCTGTGATGGTTCCTTACAGATGATGGTATGCGTATCGCCATCACATATTTCCTCATGCTTATCGAGACAGTGCTGCTTCATTTGCTCGTACTCCTCGAGGTTCACCCAGCAACAATTGTCACTATCGCTCGCGATTCTGATATTTTCACTACTCATCGTGCTGGCTCACAGTCGACTGTGAACGCCGATCCATTCTCGTTTCACATTTAATGGATAGGGGCGGTGGTGGGGATTGAACATGCTCGTTCTTGCACTGACCTGGTTTATACCGTTACGCACGTGGGCACTTTCTCACATACACAGTCTTCTGTAACATACTCATGCAGCCTAACATTCATACACCTAACTCGAATATTATATTAGCCTCGCATGGCTTTCTTATTTTATAGTCCATTGCCTTCTTGATGAAAGATTCCAAGTTTTTAGCTGTGGGAAATACCAAACTTAGTATTTTGGTTCAGTATCTTCACGAAGGTTTTTTCAAGAAAAATCCCCACCATCACAGACTACCCTTTACATGGAACATTTTTCTCAAAAATGGCTCTAACGATTCTTCATTGTGAACGACTTTTGCATAACTGGTAAAAAAATAATAAGAGATAGACAAAATTTTACTACACGTGAGCGCGCACGCGCGCACACACACACAGATATTCGGCTTTTAATTATTTTATTCTTTGTTTAACTCTGCAACATAACATTACAGTGTATCAACAACTTCACGAGGGGAAATAACGTGCTACAGATATTTTTTCGGCTTTTAATTATTTTATTCTTCATTTAATTTCACAACATAACAATACAGTGTATCAACAACTTCACAAGGGGAAATAACGTGCTACAGGGAGGGGGACGGACTTCAAAATTCTACACTCACACTCCCAAACGTCACGTAATCCCACACACGGGTACTAACTCCGTTTATTCATTACACGGCTTCTAACACACACACACATACATACATACATACATACATACATACATACATACATACATACATACATACATACATACCTGTTTCAAAAAAAAACCCACAGAGGGAGGGAGAGAGAGAGGGACGAGCTTCATACACACTTCACCTTAGACTCTCAACATCACGTAATCCCCTCACGTTACTCATATAGACGGTTTCCAAAACCGTCTAATCATTCCACGGGTACAAACACACATACGTACACGTTTTGAAACCCGCGTTAACACCCTACTCACATGCATTCACACACCACATACGTATACAAACATAAACACTCACACATACATCAGTACACCTACACACTCGCACACTCGCGCGTACACACACACGCACACACACATACTCACTCACGCACATGCACCACAGCATGCACATATACCAATGCACATGCACTGTACACGAGCGCATTCACATATACCTGTGTACATATATCAGGGCACATGTACCAAAGCATATAACAGTGCACATACATCGGTGCACATGCATCAGTGCACGCACATACACCAACACTTGCACGTACAACAGGGTACACACATATACAAACACACAGCTATGTATGCACACAAGTGCATGCACATACACCAACACACACCACACACACAGGTGTACATACTCGTTCGCGCACACTCGCACACCCTGAATGAAGCTTATAACATAATTTAGATAGACACGTCAAATAAAAAGTAAACAGTCTACCAGCTCCCGAAATATCGTTATCATGACTAACATTACTTAAAGTACTCAGTTCGAATCCCGAAGTGGCGATTTCATATATCTTCAAGTCCATGAACCATACCAAATTTGAGTAAAGATTATATGCTGGATGATGATGCGGAGAAACTAAATTACTAAAATACATTTATTAAGCATTACCAGGTTCTATTCTAGAAGCTTAGAATCTGGGTAACTCTGGAAAAATTGCTTTGCTTGTAATTGTAGTGAAATGTAATGGTTTTCCGCGATAACCGAGTATGAAACGTACAGGAATGTATATCGTATACAGATTCTTTGGAGAATAAAGGGAAGCTGGAAAGTAAGAACTGAAATGTGAATGAAAACATGAAATGATAGAGTATATTCATTCATTTAACTAATCATGGGAGAAAATCTACTATGCTAGCTGTTAAGTGTATATTTCTAAACATTACCAGGTTCCATTCTAGAAGATTAAAATCTGTGTAACTCTAGAAAAATTACTTTGCTTGCGGTCGAAGTGAAACGTAATGGTTTTCTACGCACAATGGTGCAATGGCATTAAACGCACAGGAATGTCATATCGTATAGAGATTCTTTGGAGAATAAAGGGAAGCTGGAAAGTAAGAGCTGAAATTGGAATGAAAACATGAAGTAATGCAGTATATTTATTCATTTAACCAAACATGGGAGAAAATCTTCTACGCTAGCTGTTAAGTGTATATTTCTAAAGTGTCGTGTCAATAGAGTCGGAGATAACCTTGGTGCAATGAGTAGTGGTGGTGCTTGTGCTAGGCTCTGAATGGTAACATCTGACGGAATGAGAGTGTGAGAATACTTCTCTTGCTGGTGTGACATCATATACAGTTAGCTATGGAACGAATTTAAATATGTTTGCTAGAGCCAGACTTCATGTCTCTCGGTGAGGTTATATGTCTGGAGTTAATATGCACAGGACATTAAAATGGGCGGCACACTACAAACCAGTGTTCATGCAGTGATTTAGAGATGAATTAAATGATTGATCAACGTTCATGTTATACCATTAAAATACATTAGTGCGACTGAAATATGAGAGTTTAACCACTTAATCGGTATTAGTTGCTTAAGTCATCTGACGATTGGCTTGAAAGTGCATAAAAACAAGAAAACGTATAGGGAATAAGAAATAAATGATGTTTAATATATAAATTACCTCTTTATTGGCCGATAGACTCAACAAGATGGCTGAAGAGCGAAGTATCCTGCCAACTCGGAAAGTTCAAGATCTCTAAATAGGTCTTAGATATGAGAAAGCTCAAATAAGGTACGGCAGCATGATCGTATCTTCGCTGTAGGATTGTCAAGAGTTCTTGCCTGACTGATATAATTCCTTAATCGATCAAGAGATTGCAGAAATATCTGGGAAAGTATACCTTGAATATAATGGTATGACAGGGATGGGGAAATTTATGGGATGTAAATTTTCTTCTGTATCTGTAGCGGTGGTATGTTGAAATGTCAAACTTGAGTATTGAATGTTCTCTATTTTACTATGAAAAAAAATTCATAAATAAAATAGCCGGCTCATCGATATTACATATAAAGATATAAAAGTTACATGCTATAGAATTTTATAAAAAAATCACGAAATCACAATCTCGAGTGTTTTGAAATCAGTTGTATCTATCACATTGAAATAGTGCCTGATATCCGGATGTTTATACAAATCTTTTGTGTTTCTTTTATATGTATCATAACAAAAAATGTAGTTCTTCCAAGTTACCTTTACTTACTAAAGCATGTTTTCTAAGACGTTCATTGTGTAAAAATTCATAAATAAAACAGCTGACTCATCGATATTACATATAAAGATATAAACGTTACAGGCTATAGAATTTTATAAAAGATTCACGAAAACACAATTTCGAATGTTTTGAATTCAGTTATATCTATCACATTGAAATAGCGACTGATATCCGCATGTTTACACAAATCTTGCTTGCGCGCGTGTGTGTGTGTGTGTGGGTGGGTGTGTGTGTGCTCGATGTTGGTGTGTGTAAGTGAACAGGTATATATGTGCGTGTGTATCTGAGTGTGTATGTGCATGTGTGTGCGCTGGTGTATGCGTGTTGGTGTATGTATGTGTGCTCGTGTATATGTGAACGCCTGGATGTGTACACGCCGTGGAGAAAGAAAGAGATAGATAGATTGAAAGAGGGAAAAGGAAGAAAGAGAGAGAAGAAGAAAGAAACTAAGGATCGTGTCTAGGCATCGGAATATATAAATAATTATATTTGTTAAATACATACATTTTAATCTGACGGCATATACTCCAATTGTTTAATATTTGTTAAGCATAAAAGTTTTGCAGATTCGAGCTAGGATCCTCTGAACACCCTTTCATTAATCAGGGTAATGATATAATGATGTTTTTCCCTAACAAAGTATCAATTTGGATGTCTAAGTATACACATGTGTTTAATATAAATAATTATATTTGATAAATGCATTTTAATCTGACCGCACATACTCCCATAGTTTAACATTTATTAAGCATTAGAGTTTCGCTGGGTAAGATTCGAGTTAGGACCCTCTGAACATCCTTTCTTTAATTAGGGTAATGATATATAAAAATTAAATTATATTTGTTAAACACACTTTAATCTGGCCGTGCATAATTTAATAGTTATTACGCATTAGAGTTTCGATAGGTAAGATTCGATCTAGGTCCCCCTGAACACCCTTTTATTAATTAGCGTAATGATATAATATTATCAAATCATCAGTTTCTCATTAGCAATTAAAACATTAAACTTTTGATTGTAGTAAGAATCGAGCACCGATCTATGGATATCCAACTATACATAGAGGTTTAATGTATGTAATGGCATAGGTTAAATGCATTTTTGTATCGTTGTTTGAAAACAGTCAGCTACATAAACAGAGAAACTATGTTCGGGTATAACCGTAAGACCTCGCTAAGACATTCGGGGAGAATAGCCCTGACATCATCTCTTGCAGCGCATGCAGAGAGAAGTAGCCCTCGGGCAATTCAGGTGACGCCTGAAAGTTGGGGTGGGATGGGGTGGAATTTAGGGTCTAGCAGCTATATGACGATTGCCCCGTGGGAACTCAAGCCTGTATCTTTTCCCACATTCAGACAAAGACAAGGCGAGCATAAAGCCTCTCTCAGATTCTTTTGTTAAGCACGCAGGTGTTCGAACAATGGAAAGGGACCAGCTTTGTTATAGGGCAGTGGAATGGAATGCCCGCAGGGGGTCTTTCTAAAGAAGCCTTGCCCCTGACAATTGAAAGAGAATACAATAGAACTTGTTTATTTGTTAACGGGCTTCTGTTCTCTTTTGTTACGACTCTAATTTATCATGGCCTTTGTTCATTTTGACAGTTGAAGGGCAAGTATTGTTCTTTTGTTAAATGCTAGTGGAATGCAAATGCCAGGTGCTCTTTCTAAGAAGCCTTGTCCCGGACAATAGAAAGGGACACAATAGAATCTGTTTCTTTGTCCTGCATCCTCTTTGTTCATTTTGACAGTGATGGATAGCCTCTTGCACGCGGTTGTTAAACAATGCGATTGGGGGTGGGTGAGCTGCTGCAGGTGCAGAAGTGACCGGATGTGGAATGGGTAGAAAAACATCTCAGTCTTTGTTACAGAAGCGTAAAATTTATGACCCCTTTGTTCGTTTTCAGAGGTGAAGGATACCCTTAATTGTTTAACTGTCAAACTTCCATTATACTCAACAAGATTTATGACCCACAGCTGCAACTAAAAGTACCAAGGAGCTGGTAAGGGGGGTGGGGGAGGAGGTGGGGGAGCTCATTTGCATATGAATACACATTCCTGCATATTAAGTGATACAGAAATCTCATTCTCCCCCTACTAACTTAGGGTTTTTTTTTTCCACAGACCCCTCCTTGAATACTTTACAAGTGAACTATACTCGAGTCTCTTTGCGCAATATTCATAGTCGATCTTGGTCCGGACCAACTTGCTACTTCCGGTGAATTTACAGCGGACCATCGATTTTCTTATTCATAGACCGGGATTTGCGTTGGTCCGGGGATCAAACGCCTTGTTCGGGACCAAATTTTGGTCTACCTCAGAGGGGTAGATTAAAGGCAGACCATCTTTACAAAATGGAGAACTTTGGAATGATGGGCGTGGCTGCTTGCGTAGAGTTCGCGAAATGAGACGGTGGAGTAAAACTATCTACCAAAATTAGACACATTTTGACAGTGGAATGCCCGCAGGGGGCATGGAAAGTATGGCGATCTAAACTTGAAAACAAATACAGGTTTAGTAAAGCAAAGATTAGAAGGCTGATAAAACGGATTCATCGTAACCTATATGACGGAGACGATAACAGAGTTTTGAGTATTTCAATTGATACGATGCTAATAGCACTTCCATATTATGCAAGAGAAGGGTATCAAGAACGCACTGCTGACCTTAGTAAGGAGTCAGTAAGCCGCATATGCCATTGCTAGATTTACCTTCGTTAAACCGGGATTACTATGCACTTTACGTAACATGACGGGATGAAATGCAAAGTTAAGAAATTGTACTACAGTAAAGGTTTAATTAGGATGCACTTAGCGTAGCGGGAATGAATCCTGATTGACTGATTGTTCTTCTATTACTTCATGCTACTGCTTCACGCCGATTGGTTCTAATTGCCATGCCTTATTAGCCTAGACGTAACGGGAAGGAAAAGCTTGACACTTCCAAATTCTTAAGTTACGTCGTTAAAGTAAGCTACGTTAAGACAACCCGAAATACCTCTATTTAATATAGTGTATAGGACCTTTACGTTATGTTACGTTCAGTTAAATCCCTTGGGTTAAGTTCGAAGTAATTCAGGCTTTACTTACGTTTTCCCGGCGAGGAGAGGACGATTACAACTCCCGGAAGGTTTATGATATATTAGCATATTCTCAGCTAATTATTTCTGTATAATTACTATCACACAATATTTATTTGGTTAAGATCCAGGGTGAGATTTTAATAACAGCAAATGTTCCTTCCTATTTAAATACGATTTGATTCTGAAACTTTAAGGTTAAAAGTTAATATTCAAGCAAGTTAAATTCTTATTGAAATGATTAACAATGCCATGAAACTGTGTATTGGTGGATGAGAACGTTTCCAAAAAGGGAGGGGCGGCACTAGGTTAGTATCATGCACAAAACTGTCTATATATTCCCTTCATTCCTCTTTTTTGCGTCTGCATTTGTAGAAATCGATTTGTTTTCAATAGTATACATCATTTTTTGTATTAAGGAAAACCAGCATTTTCCTCCTCCAACCATTTCAATGCATGCTTCTAGGTTATCTCTCTCTCTCTCTCTCTCTTTTGCTGAGGGTGAGGAGTGAGCACTGAACCGATGAAATCACAACTGTGAAACGACCACAAACAGTTAAAACTAAGGAGTAAGAGTGGTTAGTTTACTACTCTATGGCAGTCGCGCATGCGCAGAACTAACGTTCTTCGTTGTGTAACATTTTCTCCTTGCTGATCCACGACCTTTCTTGGTCCGAGACCTTTTATCGTGTATGAATATCAAAAACTTGGTCGGCCTTTGGTCCTGACCAAATGAGGCTGGAGATAGTCCAGACCAATGTGAAATCTATGAATACGGCTCTTTGTTGTTAAAGTTCTTGAATAATGCGGTTCTTTGTTTACAGTTTCTTTAACGATTCCCTAACACCTATCAAGGTTTCCCTACTTCTGCCGTATAAACGTTTACTTCACTAGATGTCTGATTATCCTAGCTTTTTCCTCGTATTCCTGTCACCTGTATAAACGCATTCCAGCTTTAACATTCGTCTATCTTAACACCTTCCCTCGTGTTCCCTATCTCTCCAGTATAAGCCTATATTCCTCCTCCTTCAGCATCTGTCTAGCCTAGCACCTCTCCACGTATACCCTATCTCACTCATGTAAAGTGTATTCCCCTACTTCAGCCCCTATCTAGCCTAGCATCAACCTTCGTATGCCCTGTGCCTCTCATATAAAGCGCATTCCCCCTTCCTTCTACCACTGTTCTAGCCTAGCATCAGTCCCCGTATTCCCTATCTCTCCCATATAAACGCATTTTCCTCTGTGACTCGTCGCATCTAGCCTCGTTTTCCCTATCCTTTCCCATATAAACGCAAAAAACTGCGCCAGAAATCTCCTATATAAGCTACTGACACGATACTTTAGAAATATACACTTAACAGCTAGCGTAGAAGATTTTCTCCCATGTTTAGTAAATGAATGAATATACTCCATTATTTCATGTTTTCATTCACATTTCAGTTCTTATTTTCCAGCTTCCCTTTATTCTCCAAAGAATCTGTATACAATATGACATTCCTGTACGTTTCAACTCGGTTATCGCGGAAAACCATTACATTTCACTACAATTACAAGCAAAGCAATTTTTCCAAGATTCTAAGCTTCTAGAATAGAACCTGGTAATGCTTATGAATGTATTTTATTAATTTATTTTCTCCGCATCATCATCCAGCATATAATCTTTACTCAAATTTGGTATGGTTCATAGACTTGAAGATATATGAAATCGACACTTCGGGATTCGAACTGAGTACTTTAAGTAATGCTTGTCATGATAACGATATTTCGGGAGCTGGTAGACTGTTTACTTTTTATTTGACGTGTCTATCTAAACTATACTATAAGCTTCATTCCGGGTGTGGGCGTGTGCGCGAGCGTGTATGTACACGTGTGTGTGTGTGGTGTGTTGGTGTATGTGCATGCACTTGTGTGTATACATAGCTGTGTGTGTTTGTATATGTGTGTACCCTGTTGTACGTGCAAGTGTTGGTGTATGTGCATGCATTGATGCATGTGCACCGATGTATGTGCACTGTTATATGCTTTGGTACATGTGCCCTGATGTATGTACACAGATATATGTGAATGCGCTCGTGTACAGTGCATGTGCATTGGTATATGTGCATGCTCTAGTGCATGTGTGTGAGTGTGTATGTGTATGTGCATGCGTGTGTGTATGTGTGTGCGTGTGTGTGCGCGCGTGAGTGTGTAAGTGTACTGGTGTATGTGTGTGTGCGCGTGTGTGTATGTGTATGTGCATGCTCTAGTGCATGTGCGTGAGTGTGTATGTGTACGTGCATGCGTGGGTGTATGTGCGCGCGTGAGTGTGCAAGTGTACTGGTGTATGTGTGTATGCGCGTGTGTGTATGTGCGCGCGAGTGTGCGAGTGTGTAAGTGCACTGATGTATGTGTGTGCGTGTGTGTATGTGCATGCGTGTGTGTATGTGTGTGCGTGTGTGTATGCGCGCGTGAGTGTGCAAGTGTACTGATGTATGTCTGTGTGCGCGTGTGTGTATGTGCGCGCGAGTGTGCGAGTGTGTAAGTGTACTGATATATGTGTGTGTGCGCGTGTGTATGTGCATGCGTGTGTGTATGTGTGTGCGTGTGTGTATGCGCGCGTGAGTGTGCAAGTGTACTGATGTATGTCTGTGTGCGCGTGTGTGTATGTGCGCGCGAGTGTGCGAGTGTGTAAGTGTACTGATATATGTGTATGTGCATGCGTGTGTGTATGTGTGTGCGTGTGTGTGCGTGCGTGAGTGTGTAAGTGTACTGGTGTATGTGTGTGTGCGCGTGTGTGTATGTGTATGTGCATGCTCTAGTGCATGTGCGTGAGTGTGTATGTGTATGTGCATGCGTGGGTGTATGTGCGCGCGTGAGTGTGCAAGTGTACTGGTGTATGTGTGTGTGCGCGTGAGTGTGCGAGTGTGTAAGTGTACTGATGTATGTGTGTGCGTTTGTGTAAGTGCGCGCGAGTGTGCGAGTGTGTAAGTGTACTGGTATATGTGTGTGCGTGTTTGTATGTGCGCGTGAGTGTGCGAGTGTGTAAGTGTACTGGTGTATGTGTGTGTGTGTGCGTGTGTGTGTGCGCGCGTGTGTGTAAGTGTACTGATGTATGTGTGTGTGCGCGTGTGTGTATGTGCGCGCGAGTGTGCGAGTGTGTAAGTGTACTGATGTATGTGTGTGCGTTTGTGCATGTGCGCGCGAGTGTGCGAGTGTGTAAGTGTACTGATGTATGTGTGCGCGTGTGTGTATGTGCGCGCGAGTGTGCGAGTGTGTAAGTGTACTGATGTATGTGTGTGCGTTTGTGTATGTGCGCGCGAGTGTGCGACTGTGTAAGTGTACTGGTATATGTGTGTGTGCGTGTTTGTATGTGCGCGTGAGTGTGCGAGTGTGTAAGTGTACTGGTGTATGTGTGTGTGTATGTGTGTGTGTGCGCGCGTGAGTGTGTAAGTGTACTGATGTATGTGTGTGTGCGCGTGTGTGTATGTGCGCGCGAGTGTGCGAGTGTGTAAGTGTACTGATGTATGTGTGTGCGTGTGTGTATGTGCGCGCGAGTGTGCGAGTGTGTAAGTGTACTGATGTATGTGTGTGTGCGTGTGTATATGTGCGCGCGAGTGTGCGAGTGTGTAAGTGTACTGGTGTATGTGCGCGCGAGTGTGCGAGTGTGTAAGTGTACTGGTGTATGTGTGTGTGCGTGTTTGTATGTGCGCGTGAGTGTGCGAGTGTGTAAGTGTACTGGTGTATGTGTGTGCGTGTGTGTATGTGCGCGCGAGTGTGCGAGTGTGTAAGTGTACTGATGTATGTGTGTGTGCGTGTGTATATGTGCGTGCGATTGTGCGAGTGTGTAAGTGTACTGGTGTATGTGCGCGCGAGTGTGCGAGTGTGTAAGTGTACTGGTGTATGTGTGTGTGCGTGTTTGTATGTGCGCGTGAGTGTGCGAGTGTGTAAGTGTACTGGTGTATGTGTGTGTGTGTGCGTGTGTGTGTGCGCGCGTGTGTGTAAGTGTACTGATGTATGTGTGTGTGCGCGTGTGTGTATGTGCGCGCGAGTGTGCGAGTGTGTAAGTGTACTGATGTATGTGTGTGCGTGTGTGTATGTGCGCGCGAGTGTGCGAGTGTGTAAATGTACTGATGTATGTGTGTGCGTGTGTGTATGTGCGCGCGAGTGTGCGAGTGTGTAAGTGTACTGGTGTATGTGCGCGCGAGTGTGCGAGTGTGTAAGTGTACTGATGTATGTGTGTGTGTGCGTTTGTATATGTGCGCGCGAGTGTGCGATTGTGTAAGTGTACTGATGTATGTGTGTGTGTGTGTTTGTGCGCGCGTGTGTGTATGTGCGCGCGAGTGTGCGAGTGTGTAAGTGTACTGGTGTATGTGTGTGCGTGTGTGTATGTGCGCGCGAGTGTGCGAGTGTGTAAGTGTACTGATGTATGTGCGCGCGTGTGTAAGTGTACTGGTGTATGTGTGTGTGTGCGTGTATGTGCGCGCGAGTGTGCGAGTGTGTAGGTGTACTGATGTATGTGCGCGCGAGTGTGCGAGTGTGTAAGTGTACTGGTGTATGTGCGCGCGAGTGTGCGAGTGTGTAAGTGTACTGGTGTATGTGCGCGCGAGTGTGCGAGTGTGTAAGTGTACTGGTGTATGTGCGCGCGAGTGTGCGATTGTGTAAGTGTACTGATGTATGTGTGTGTGCGCGTGTGTATGTGCGCGCGAGTGTGCGAGTGTGTAAGGGTACTGATGTATGTGTGTGTGTGTGTGTTTGTGTATGTGCGCGCGAGTGTGCGATTGTGTAAGTGTACTGATGTATGTGTGTGTGTGTGTGTGGGTTTGTGTATGTGCGAGTGAGTGTGCGAGTGTGTAAGGGTACTGATGTATGTGTGTGTGTGCGTTTGTGTATGTGCGCGCGAGTGTGCGATTGTGTAAGTGTACTGATGTATGTGTGTGTGTGTGCGTTTGTGTATTTGTGCGCAAGTGTGCGAGTGTGTAAGTGTACTGATGTATGTGTGTGTGCGTTTGTGTATGTGCGCGCGAGTGTGCGAGTGTGTAAGTGTACTGATGTATGTGTGTGTGTGTGTGCGTTTGTGTATTTGTGCGCAAGTGTGCGAGTGTGTAAGGGTACTGATGTATGTGTGTGTGTGTGCGTTTGTGTATTTGTGCGCAAGTGTGCGATTGTGTAAGTGTACTGATGTATGTGTGTGTGTGTGCGTTTGTGTATGTGCGCGCGAGTGTGCGATTGTGTAAGTGTACTGATGTATGTGTGTGTGCGTTTGTGTATTTGTGCGCAAGTGTGCGATTGTGTAAGTGTACTGATGTATGTGTGTGTGCGTTTGTGTATTTGTGCGCAAGTGTGCGAGTGTGGTAGTGTACTGATGTATGTGTGTGTGCGTTTGTGTATGTGCGCGCGAGTGTGTGATTGTGTAAGTGTACTGATGTATGTGTGTGTGTGCGTTTGTGTATTTGTGCGCAAGTGTGCGATTGTGTAAGTGTACTGATGTATGGGTGCGTGTGTACGTTTGTGTATGTGCGCGCGAGTGTGCGATTGTGTAAGTGTACTGATGTATGTGTGTTTGTGTGCGTTTGTGTATTTGTGCGCAACTGTGCGATTGTGTAAGTGTACTGATGTATGTGTGTGTGTGCGTTTGTGTATGTGCGCGCGAGTGTGCGATTGTGTAAGTGTACAGATGTATGTGTGTGTGTGCGTGTGTGTGTGCGCGCGTGAGTGTGCGATTGTGTAAGTGTACTGATGTATGTGTGTGTGTGTGCGTTTGTGTATTTGTGCGCAAGTGTGCGATTGTGTAAGTGTACTGATGTATGTGTGCGTGTGTACGTTTGTGTATGTGCGCGCGAGTGTGCGATTGTGTAAGTGTACTGATGTATGTGTGTTTGTATGCGTTTGTGTATTTGTGCGCAACTGTGCGATTGTGTAAGTGTACTGATGTATGTGTGTGTGTGGGTTTGTGTATGTGCGCGCGAGTGTGCGATTGTGTAAGTGTACTGATGTATGTGTGTGAGCGTGTGTGTATGTGCGCGCGAGTGTGCGTGTGTGTAAGTGTACTGATGTATGTGTGAGTGCGCGTGTGTGTATGTGCGTGCGAGTGTGTAAGTGTACTGATGTATGTGTGTGTGCGCGTCTGTGTATGTGCGCGCGAGTGTGCGAGTGTGTAAGTGTACTGATGTATATATGTGTGTGCGCGTGTGTGTATGTGCGCGCGAGTGTGCGAGTGTGTAATTGTACTGATGTATGTGTGTGTGCGTGTGTGTATGTGCGCGCGAGTGTGCGAGTGTGTAAGTGTACTGATGTATGTGTGTGTGCGTGTGTGTATGTGCGCGCGAGTGTGCGAGTGTGTAAGTGTACTGGTGTATGTGCGCGCGAGTGTGCGAGTGTGTAAGTGTACTGGTGTATGTGTGTGTGTGTGCGTGTGTGTGTGCGCGCGTGAGTGTGTAAGTGTACTGATGTATGTGTGTGTGCGCGTGTGTGTATGTGCGCGCGAGTGTGCGAGTGTGTAAGTGTACTGATGTATGTGTGTGCGTGTGTGTATGTGCGCGCGAGTGTGCGAGTGTGTAAGTTTACTGATGTATGTGTGTGTGCGTGAGTGTATGTGCGCGCGAGTGTGCGAGTGTGTAAGTGTACTGGTGTATGTGCGCGCGAGTGTGCGAGTGTGTAAGTGTACTGGTGTATGTGTGTGTGTGCGTTTGTATATGTGCGCGCGAGTGTGCGATTGTGTAAGTGTACTGATGTATGTGTGTGTGTGTTTGTGTGCGCGTGTGTGTATGTGCGCGCGAGTTTGCGAGTGTGTAAGTGTACTGGTGTATGTGTGTGCGTGTGTGTATGTGCGCGCGAGTGTGCGAGTGTGTAAGTGTACTGATGTATGTGTGTGTGCGTGTGCGAGTGTGTAAGTGTACTGGTGTATGTGCGCGCGAGTGTGCGAGTGTGTAAGTGTACTGGTGTATGTGCGCGCGAGTGTGCGAGTGTGTAAGTGTACTGGTGTATGTGCGCGCGAGTGTGCGATTGTGTAAGTGTACTGATGTATGTGTGTGTGCGCGTGTGTATGTGCGCGCGAGTGTGCGATTGTGTAAGATTACTGATGTATGTGTGTGTGTATGCGTTTGTGTATGTGCGCGCGAGTGTGCGATTGTGTAAGTGCACTGATGTATGTGTGTGTGCGTTTGTGTATGTGCGCGCGAGTGTGCGATTGTGTAAGTGTACTGATGTATGTATGTGTGTGTGCGTTTGTGTATGTGCGAGTGAGTGTGCGAGTGTGTAAGGGTACTGATGTATGTGTGTGTGTGTGCGTTTGTGTATGTGCGCGCGAGTGTGCGATTGTGTAAGTGTACTGATGTATGTATGTGTGTGTGCGTTTGTGTATTTGTGCGCAAGTGTGCGAGTGTGTAAGTGTACTGATGTATGTGTGTGTGCGTTTGTGTATGTGCGCGCGAGTGTGCGATTGTGTAAGTGTACTGATGTATGTGTGTGTGTGTGTGCGTTTGTGTATTTGTGCGCAAGTGTGCGATTGTGTAAGTGTACTGATGTATGTGTGTGTGTGTGTACGTTTGTGTATGTGCGCGCGAGTGTGCGAGTGTGTAAGTGTACTGATGTATGTGTGTGCGCGTGTGTGTATGTGCGCGCGAGTGTGCGAGTGTGTAAGTGTGCTGGTGTATGTGTGTGTGTGCGTTTGTGTAAGTGTACTGATGTATGTGTGTGTGTGCGCGTGTGTGTATGTGCGCGCGAGTGTGCGAGTGTGTAAGTGTACTGGTGTATGTGTGTGTGTGCGTTTGTGTATGTGCGCGCGAGTATGCGATTGTGTAAGTGTACTGATGTATGTGTGTGTGCGAGTGAGTGTGCGAGTGTGTAAGTGTACTGGTGTATGTGTGTGTGTGCGTTTGTGTAAGTGCGCGCGAGTATGCGATTGTGTAAGTGTACTGATGTATGTGTGTGTGCGCGTGTGTATGTGCGCGCGAGTGTGCGAGTGTGTACGTGTACTGATGTATGTGTGTGCGCCTGTGTGTATGTGCGCGCGAGTGTGCGAGTGTGTAAGTGTACTGATGTATGTGTGTGTGCGCGTGTGTGTATGTGCGCGCGAGTGTGCGAATGTGTAAGTGTACTGATGTATGTGTGAGTGTTTATGTTTGTTTATTTCGATTTACTAGAAGTAGAGCGAAGAATACATTTTTGTAAGAATAATCTGTAGAGAAGTTTAGAAGTTTTCTCGCGTGCTAGTAATCAGTAAGAATAGCCTGGTTAAGATAGAGAAAGAACGTGTCCTTAAAGGACGCCGAACTATTAACGGTAGCAAGACTTTTTTGCGCCAAATACTGACGAATTTTGGTTTTCGCTTTTAACCAATACAACAGGTTAGGTCCGTGGGTTAGAGGATTCCTGAAGCTACCTGTAACATTTCCTCTACCTGCGTGTTAATGATTTCACTCTGCTTTTGAGAGACACGTTAGGGGTGTTGCTTAATAGGTCCAGGGTCCGTAAGCTCAATATTGAACTCGTCTAAGGTTGTAGTACCGAGTTGTAAATTTACAGCAAAAACATGCCGAAAACAGTTTAAAAATCCAACAAGAGAGATTTGTGTTCCAAGGAGAGATAAGAATTAACGTGAAAAGTAGCACCCTGTATAACAACATCTGTGACATCCGTAGGGGATTTATTGTTAGACTGAACTAAAGCCACCTCATAAATGTGCGCTCAAGCTATTACGGGAAACAATGTTTTGGGTATCACGCAGTAAATTATTGCTGCATTTTGTTAAGTGTATGACAAGTTTATAAATTAAACAACTGTTAAAATATTTTACAGTGCAAATTAATTTACAAAATTAATTTAAGCAGCTCTCATTGTTGATAGAACAACAATCACGCAGTAAATTATTGCTACATTTTGTTAAGTGTATGAAAAGTTTGTAAATTAAACAACTATTAAAATATTTTACAGTGCAAATTAATTTACAAAATTAATTTAAGCAGCTCTCATTGTTGATAGAACAACAATCACGCAGTCAATTATTGCTACATTTTGTTAAGTGTATGAAAAATTTATAAATTGAACAACTATTAAAATATTTTACAATGCAGATTAACTTACAAAATTAGTTTATACAGCTCTCATTGTTGATAGAACTACGCAAAAGAAGGAATCGCCTTGGAGCTGAACCAGTTGGCGGCATTCTGATACACTGAGCAGGCTAAATAGTGATTATGAAGGTCAGACGCTGTTCTGATGTGCCACTATGCAAATGTATGCTGCAGCTGTTCATTTGAATTTGTCGCTATGTCTTCAAACTCGTGTCTATGCACTTAACATATCTATAACATACACCAAGGAATATGAGACATTTCTGCAAATAATCAAGGTCCTTTTCCTGGAAACTGGTTCACACTCATAATAATGCTAGTTCGCTGACGTAGGTGGTTCTTCTGTGTGACCTGAATTTAAACCCTTTTCCTACTTCTACTCTACTCTTGTGCTAATATAAGAGTTCTCTTCTTCTTCCTCCAATGCAAGAATTAAGTTTATTTCTCTTTCCGAAGCCAAAGTGTTGCACGAACTGCTGTTATTATTTCTTTTTGGGCCGTTCTATATCTCATCTTCGTATTGGATTATAAGAATTACGTACAGCGGGAGACGATCAGGGGACTTTTTTTTGCATATGCTTATGTCACCTCTCTGGTAATGTCACTTCTTTCACAATACTCTCTTCTACCTCCAGTTCTTCTCTAATTTTTTTGACTTCTTCTTTGATCTCTAAGGCTATCGATCTTAAAAACCTCATTTCCGTTGGTTCAATACGTCTTTTATCAGCTGTTAGCACGCATTCTCACCTCTATACAGGGACAGTTTTGAGGTAATATAAAGGTAAAAGATAAACATTGTCTTCTTGCTGGGATATTATGGCTGGAATAGATATACACGACATGTCCTTAACGCAGGCATCATCAAGTGACAACGGCGGCGCCCTGCTCTACTGCCGACAGATGAACCAATGTCATAATCAGTACAATATAAGGGAAGGCGTGTGAGAAAGAATATTTTAGTTTTTCTTTTGAGTATTAATATAATTGCTGCTTTACTCAAATGAAATAGTTGCTTTCGTTTCAAAGCTGTAATGAAGATGGAAACACTACTGACTTTTTGTGTAATGACAGAAATAAAATAAATGCAGCACACTGAGCACAGAAGAACTTTGAATTACGTTCTTGTGTAAGGCATCTATAACAATCGTTTGAAATCATTAATGGATACTTGCACTATCACTGCGGCACCTACATGATAACATATTGGCACCATACTTTTTTCAAAATTCATTTTACGCCCAATTACTCTTTCTTTCAACAGAAAACTGAAACATTTATTCACATGTAAAAAAATTACAGATAATGTAAATATTAACATGCGATTAATCATGATTATGATTTTTATTCAAAACATAGCAGTAAAGAATTATAGCAGAAATTTTTTCTCACCAGATCAGAAGATCTCTGAATTTCATTTTTAAATACTTAATTATAATAGACACTTTTAACTTCTTTGGTCATATGGGGGGCTTTGACTTAAAAAACAACTTATAAACTTATTAGTCACTGAACTCAGGTTCATTCCCACTTTCATATTTCTAGACTCTATGGAAATAGAGTATGATTCTGGTTAGGAAAACTTCTCTGACCCAGCAGAATCGAACACAGGGCCTGGATTGAGAAGCCAGAACGCTGCTCGTAGCGCAGAGGCAGTCCATGAATTGCATTTGTTCCATTTAAATGCTGTCCTTAGCATCTGAGGTAGGATTGCAAGACGTCCAGGGGGACAGTCCAGGATTTGTACTAAATGTTCCGCGCCCTGGACAGTTGCTATCCGGAACGCTAAATGTGCCATATTTTTAATATTATTTTGAAACCTAAAAAACAAAGAAACAAAAAAAGAAAACCTTGAGGTTTTAACCTCTGGAATTGGTAAAACCGACTACTATATTTATTTATACAAATTCCCGGTGTTTTACTCTGTTATAGCAGTTGGTGCTAACCCAATTACAATTTGTTCATTATCTATAAATTTCGCGATTTTGGGGGTTGACTAACCTGGCGGATATGTTGCCATTGCTGTGCTGCTTACGTTTTCCTTTTGATTGATATCCGTCAACAATGAAGGGTGTTTGTTGTAAGCTTTTGAAGTGAACAGTACTTATTTTTTTGGAAAACAGGAAGTAAATTAATATTGGAAATGGGTATAAATTTTAAACACAAAGCTGATCAAATTAAAAGGAGATAAATGATGTTTTTTCGTAAGGATTAAGAAAGCTAAACTGAACTTAAGTGTTTAGTAAGTGTTTCTCAGTTGCATCTATACCTTATTTTGATTTCAGGTAGCCAGCAACCCTGATCTGAGGTGATATCGAAACCTATCACCTACAGACTATATATCTATCTACAATGGTATTGGCTGTTGTATTAATCGTTAGGATTGTATTACTATAAATCACTATAAACACACATTCACCTCCTCATTCATACATCCAGACTCTAGGGATGATAGGAAACAATCCTGACTGAGGCAGTATTTTTAATAATTAAATGATTTCAGTCTAATTATATAATATGTAAATTCAATAACAGCCCGCCTTGAAGCAATATGTGTATATAATAAGTTGCAAAATGTATGTAACAGTCATTGTATATGTTTGTATTATTGTAAACATGTTCATTAATGTTATGTGAATATATTACGTAATTTAATATTGTAGGAGCTGTGATAATAAGTTAAAGGTTGCTAACATGAGGTAACCTTGAGGCAATAATGAGTTTGATGTTACTTGTGATTCTTGGAAACAATAATGTCATTTTAGTGACAGTTTATAAAAATATCCAGTAAACAGCAGAAAAAGCTTTAGTTAAATGAGGGTATTCTATTGGATTAGGAATAGTAAATCAGATACCTGAAATACAGAAATTTACAAGTTTAGACGGTTGAAATCAATTCAGTTGCCTGCAGACAGTGATTGTAACCGGACACAAGACACATCCTCGAGAGATTAAATACGTATTCGTGTGAGACAAAAAATAAGTTTACGTGTTAAAAAGTACAAGTAATTAATTAAAGAATCTCACAGCTCTATATATCAGTGAGGTGTTATTTAAATCCTATCAAGTATTAATAAAAGGGGGGAATAAATTATAATCTGTGTAAGCCTACACTCTTAGTCGTACCACAACCCTGCCAAGACATTCATGCCTCTAACAATAATACTGACACAGCCGAGCAAACATAAATATATAATATTTAAAGAAACAGTTAAATTACAAAGTTAATATTTTTTTAAACTTGGGGCAAAGGCCATCTGAAAGTACATTTGGGGCGAAAGCTACCGGAAACTGTTTACTAAATGTGCTGTTGCAACTACTACAAGTTCGGCTCCCAACAGTTGAAATACGATACAACTCCTCCAAAAATTAACCTTTCCCATGGCTATAAACAAAATACCCACCCTCCAATCCAGAATGAACCCTTACTTCTGGATTTGGAGGCTAGCACCACAGAGACAGTTAATTTCATTTGTTAAGTCGTAGTGACATATAAATACTCATTAATAAGATACTACTACTTCTACTACTACTAATACTTGTAATAATAATAATAATAATAATAATAATAATAATAATAATAATAATAATAATAATACTTAGGATCTTAACTAACCACATATTTACCTCAAATTCATTTGCAAACTTGCCAGCAAACCTGCTTTTGTCTAGCAGCAGCTGTGAATACCGCGCATGTTTACTATTAGCACGTTATTTGGTGATGCCTGCGTTACGTTATCCACGTGTCTACAGGAGCAATCGAAAGGAATGGGAATGATACCATACGAAACCCCATTTGCGACTTACGGGACGTAGCTCTCTGTTATCCGGAAGTATTACGGATAGCCAACAACCACTTTTTCTTTGCCGATATTTTAAAGGGAGTACTTAGATAACGTTATACAACATGAAAGCATTCAAATAATTATACATTTTGCAGAGTAGGTTATTTGCCATGTTGCAATTTCAATTTAAAAACCAGTAGATATTTCAGATTAATCAAAAGAACAGGAACAACTTAACGAGATTACTCAATCGGTAGCGTTAGTGGTTCTTATCCGACAGGTGCCCGTTTTACTTTCTCTACTACGTATAGTAAGTAGGGGAAGTATTGTATTCCACCCAAAAATTAGATACCGAGATTCCACCGGAAATATATGTTTTGAGACCCCCTGAATCCAAAAAAAAGCATTTTTGGAAACATGTCCGGGGGTGTGTCTGTTTGTGAACAGCATAACTTAGAAACGAACAGTCGGATAAACACCAAACTTGGTATTTAGGTTCAGTATCTTCCAGAGATGCGACACAAAGGTTTTCAAGAAAATCCCCCCACCCCAGATTACCCTTTACATTGAACATTTTTTGAAAATTTTAATTTTCTCAAAAATGGCTCTAACGATTTTGATTAAAATATCATATGTTTAAGATATTTTCATGACAAATAAAATGTATATCTTGAATTTTCTGGGAATGTCTCCAAAAGTATTCTTCATTGTGAACGACTTTAACATAGCCGGTAAACCATAAGAGATAAACAAAATTTTACTACACAAATATGTAGATCGCGTTAAAATACACAATTTATGTCATATACATTTTTTTTTTGTTGAGTGAACCATTTTCCAGATATTGCTTGTTATTCCCTTAACCTTTTCAATACTTATTTTTTTAAATGGGAATTCGTTATTCATTTTTTTGTCTTGTATATGCAACAGGTATTAATCTGTGGCAAAGGGAATGGTGATGCACCTAGCAACCAGCTATTAAGAGATATGTATATGCTTAAAGGCTACTGTATTTCTATATTGCCCTTGTAAATATATATGCCCCTTACATCCACAAGAAACTTAGCAATAAGATAGAGTCTGCAAATGTTTATCTCGATTAACATGAAGTAGATGGAGAATAAGCGTTTGTAAAAATAGTTTGTACAAGAGTAGAGAAAGTCATGTGAGTGTAACACATCAGATTTTTTTAAGAGCTGCGGGTATTTAGAAGGGTGTGTTTCCAGCAGGTAAATAATATTCGGACATTAAACGTAAACATTCGTGTTAGTGCATTATATACAAGTTCATTATTTAGAATCCCTATTAGCCATTTTTCCGATTGGCATTTATTGGACAGACATCTTATGTCGCTGCTATCGAGTATACAGAGTGGAAAGTGACCTATGAACGTCCTTATAAACTATAAAAGAGCACCATTTTTTACTGCTCCTTAACAATTTTTTCCCCAAACAGCGTTCTATGTTTGACATAATTACTATTCTACTTTGCACAATATTGCAACACAGTAAATTCGACAGGTTCACTTTTAATTCTTCAGCTTCTGCTGCTATGGCAACGAACGAACAAACACTTCCGGTATACAAATAAACAGAAAGATACACATAATTGTAGTGTAATCTAAATATCAGACGGAATATGTAACTGAGGAAGCATTTACAATATTACGCAAACTGTCATTGGGAATACTTGTTTTAAAGGCAAATAAAAGCTTGAGAAACTCAAGTTACTAGATTATGCGCCTTTGTTTAGAAATTATTATTAAACCTTGTGAATAGCAAGACAAGAAAAGAAAATCAATGAGAACTTCCTTTTCAATGTTTAGAAAAATTGTACAAAATGTACAGCCCTCGCCAACACACATGCTTCACAACCTTTTCTCTAATTCTGCTGCACTCTACGAAGCGTCCGGGTCGTTTTCAATTGATTCCGATGCTCAACGTATTCTTTCATGCAACATTTCCACATAAGGCAATTCTGTAACGTATACGCGAGTTTTCATATAGCCCCAAAGAAAAAAATCTGATGTGTTACACTCACATGACTTTCTCTACTCTCGTACAAACTATTTTTACAAACGCTTATTTTCCATATGCTTCATGTTAATCGAGATGTTAATCTTATTGCTAATTTTCTGTAGGTGCAAAGAGAATTGGTAGGCTTTAAGCGATAGTCAAATAGTTTAAAAGCTGGTTGCTTTGTGGAGTATTCCATTCTCTTTGCATTACCAGGACAAAGAAAAATCGAATAACGAATTCCCATTTGAGAAAAAGTAAGTATTGGAAAATTTAAGGGAATAACAAGCAATATCTCGAAAATGGTTCACTCAACAAACCAAATGTATATGACACAAATTGTGTATTGTAACGCGATCTACATTTTTGGTGCAGTAAAATTTTGTTTATCTCTTATGGTTTTCCAGTTATGCAAAAGTCGATCACAATGAAGAATACTTTTGGAGACATTCCCAGAAAATTCAAGATATACATTTTATTTGTCATGAAAATATCTTAAATATATGATATTTTAATCAAAATCGTTAGAGCCATTTTTGAGGAAATTAAAATTTTCAAAAAATGTTCCATGTAAAGGGCAATCTGAGGTGGGGGATTTTCTTGAAAACCTTCGTGTCGCATCTCTGAAAGATACTGAACCTAAATACCAAGTTTGATTTTTATCCGGCTGTTCGTTTCTGAGTTATGCTGTTCACAGACAGACACACACACACACACACACACACACACACACACACACACACACACAAACACACACACGGACATGTTTCCAAAAATACTTTTTTTGGATTCAGGAGGCCTCATAACATATATTTCCGGTGAAGTCTCGGTATCGAATTTTTGGGTGGAAAGCAATACTTCGCCTACTTACTATACGATGAAGAGAAAGTAATAATGAATTGGATTTAGATGTGGCGATATTTGTAGCCATCTTAGTGGTCCATTCCAAGCAATCCAACGTTCTACGTTGGTTGCGTAGATGGCCACACACGGCTCTACTTATGTGCGGAGGTGCACCATTATGTTATAGCCATCATTTCTTACTGCCAGAGAAACAGCCTCAAGCAGAACTGCTAACGTTTCTTGAAGAAGAATCCATGGACCGATTAATGTGTTTCCTATGATTCCTGCCCAAACATTTACAGAAAAACTATCTTGTCTCTCTTGTATGTGGATTGTCTTGAGCGATGTGTTTGCATTATGGTAATTAGTTACTCCATTTGTGTTGAACGTTGCTTCATCCATTGCAGGAATTTTAAGGGGAGAGTCCCCTCGTTGTTGAAGAAGCCATTCGGAAAATGCTATTCTTGGCGCATAAATGGCTTCCGAGAGGTACTGGATACGCTGATTATGATAAGAGCGTAGCAATTCTTCTTTTAGTGGTTTCAAAACCGACTAATGACATACGACGATATTCCGAGCTATACCACGGCTGCTGCTTCCAGAAACTTCTTCAACCAAGAGCATTTCTACTTATTCTTCTTCTTGTGCAACATTTCTTTGGCCAATCCCTTCAATATGAGGAGAAAGGCTTTCTGTATCCAGAATTCTTTGACAGATGAAAACAAATGTCCTTTGATGTGGTGATGGTTTATTTGGAAATCTTTATCGAGAAATGCTTTCCGCATTCACCGTAAGTGAGTAGCATTTCAAAATAGTCGGTATTAGTAAAGTGAGCAATTTTGTAACTCATAATCCGCCGTTTCGAAAACAAGCCATAAGCACAATAAAAACAGCTGAATTGCGTTTTTTTTTTCTAGTTTTAGGTTATGTTCGGAGTCTGGTGGCTAACGATCTAGATTCAACTAAGACAAATTTCAAAAGTTTACAATAATAGTAAGGGTGCAAATTGTTGTAATTCAAAATGTATTTAAACGTGGAGATAATATTCATCTTTCAATATCCGCTAAAAATATTTGAAAAAGTATTTAAGTTTCGTAAAATCTTCATTTAAAATAGAGTTAATATTAAGCAATTTTCGCCTTTTTTCAAAAACTACGTTAAATTCAGCAGAATTGCACTAAGATTTTTGTTCTTTTTGTTAGAAAGAGTAATTCTGTTCAAGAATGATCATAGGTCATCTTCCAGCCTGTATATTATATCACATTCGTTAACAGATGTTTACAATTACCAAAAATACTAAAATTTGCTACAAGTTATTAATTGGACCACATTTTAATATGTAAATTACTACTATCCTCTGACTTTGTTTAAATGATTACCTTTCCTCCATCTGCATGGGTGATGTCCTGGATGACAGAAGATTATTTGCCCCACAGCAGTTATGAGAAATATCATATGTTACTTGGAAGGATCTAGCTTCATCAGAGTTACAAACATGCGATATTGACTTCTTTGAGAGCAAGAATGGGTGAATGTGTAATATTACTTTATTTGATATCGAATGAAGTTCTGTTAAAAAAAGAAAGAAGGAAGCAAACAAATAACAACTGCAATTCAGTTTCATTTGTCAGTACTAGCCACTAAGCGACGGATGCCAGTTCAATAAACCTCCTGATATTATTTAGGGCATTAATCTGTTTTATGAAAGTGTTAGCTCATCTCTCACTATTAGAACCAAGATAATTCCCCACTGCTTGTCTCCTAGGGCACTTATTTTCCATATGGTAGGATTTAGTGGACGAGGAGTGCTTATGCATGATACCAACTACCATTTTAATTAAAAAACACCTATATGTGAGGGAAATGACTAAGATCTCTAGGTTATTTATTTTAATGCGATTGATCAAAAATGTTTCCAAACAGATCTAAGACAGCTAGAAAAACAATCCGAGTACATTCTAAATGTAGTTATATTTTAAGACATGCTTCTGCTTACCCTACTGAAAAAAATGTTTGGTTGTATTTAGAATTATAACCAAAAATGATATGAAAATATGTTGCCAAAAATATCTGATATAGAACATTACCAATATGTCAGGAATTAAAACGGTATCCTACTTTTGAAAATCCTTGTATTAGACTTGTAAACCTCGCAGCTCAGGTTCGCCATTGTTGCATGTCTTAGAAGCAAAACGTCTCTTAGCATCACTTCAAAAACGCTTCTTCCATTATACCTGCCAACCTGTAAAAAGATAACTTTTTATGAATGAAGCAAAAGATTGCCTGTCCTTGAAATTTTCCTAGCTGCTACAAAAGGTATGAATGAAACGAAGAACAAAAGGAATATTATAATATGAAAGAAAAAACAAAGCACTCCTCCCGAATTCCGTTTCGAAGGTCAATCCCAACAGGGTTTCCTTTGCATGACATGAAGCCTTTTTGCGTCGCAATAAACAACCACTCCCGCCAGAACCAGGTTTTTACATAAAAACGACCCTACCCCTCTTTGTCAGCATATGCTACAAATGATTTTCCACGCGAGTCAATACATCAAATGCGTCCGAGAATGCACGTCAAATCATGTTTATCTGCTTGGGCAGACACATCCTCTCCTGGACGATCCGAGCTGATCGATTGGAATGCTCTCCGACTCCGATACCAGGAATCCTATAATAATAAACAAAAAGGAAGCAACCTAGGAGATAGCCAGAGAAGCTAAGGGTAAAGGATCGATACCCGCAGAACATGCTAAACTCGACGTTGAGATGAACATCACTTCATACAGTCAAAATGGACACTATATATTACTTTAAAAAATCTGATGTGTTACACTCACATGACTTTCTCTATTCTTGAACAAACTATTTTTACAAACGCTTATTCTCCATCTACTTCAATTAATCGAGATAAACATTTGCAGACTATCTTATTGCTAATTTTCTTGTAGGTGTAAGTGGAATATGGTAGGCTTTAAGCGATAGTAAGCTACTCTCAAAAAAAAAATTAAATTAAATTTATTCTACAAAAAGTACAAAATAATATCTTTAAGCGATAGTCAAATATTTTAAGAGCTGGTTGCTATGTAGAGTATTCCATTCTCTTTGCATTACCAGGACAAAAAAAATGAATAACGAATTCACATTTGAAAAAAAAGTATAAGTATTGGAAAATTTAAGGGAATAACAAGTAATATCTCGATAATGGTTCACCCAACAAAAAAATATGTATATGGCATAAATTGTGTATTTTAACGCGATGTGCATTTTTTGTGTAGTAAAATTTTGTCTCTCTTATGGTTTACCAGTTATGCAAAAGTCATTCACAATGAAAAATACTTTTGGGGACATTCCCAGGAAATTCAAGATATACATTTTATTTGTCATGAAGGTATCTTAAACATACGATATTTTAATCAAAATCGTTAGAGCCATTTTTGAGAAAATTAATATTTTCGAAAAATTTTCCATGTAAAGGGTAATCTGGGGTAGGGGGGGATTTTCTTGAAAACCTTCATGTCGCATCTCTGGAAGATGCTGAACCTAAATACCAAGTTTGGTGTTTATCCGACTATTCGTTTCTGAGTTATGCTGTTCACAGACACACACACACGGACATGTTTCCAAAAACACTTTTTTGGAATTCTGGAGGCCTCTAAACATGTATTTCCGGTGAAATCTCGGTATGGAATTTTTGAGTGGAATGCAATACTCGCCCTACTTATTATACGTAGTAGAGAAAGTAAAAATTCGACCTGTGAAATCAAAATGGAGACAAATTTCTAAGATTCAAATTCAAATTCTACATTTGTATGAGCTATTACATCAGAAGAACGAAGTTAAACCTAACTATCACTAATATGGAGGTAAGTGTTGTACCAAACTAAAACTACGAATTCAACTTGACATTAGGGTTAAAATGTTTTAAATAAGTATATTTGCATCCTTCGTTCTTTTCTAGATATAGTGTGGCAACACAGAGTCCTGCTGCTGCTACCGAAGCCACGTGACGGTCGATACACTCTATAGGTAGTTGCGTATAACTGAAAGCACGATGTCAGAGACGGGAGAGCGGAGGAAAATGCTTCACTATAATTATTTGCATGGGAATTCGAACTCAGACATGAACTTGACAATGCAGATGGTAACACTACGAGCACACTCGAGATAAGAACAACCCACTCTCGCTTTCAATCACACACACACATACACCAACACACATTATTTATCTCTCTCTTCACAGTAGATACATGAAAGGAAATGTGAACAGCTATGCTACAGTAATAGCCGTAAGTCACAGAGCATTGGAAGATAACACAGGTGTAATTAGTAAGAGGAAATACGACATTTAAAAGTTGAATATATAGTAAACGTGAAACATGAAATTGTAGAAATATTCACAGAAATGTACCTTTTTCGGTAGCGGCTAGAAGCTGAAAAGGGTGCCTCTCTTTTTCATTCTTTTGAGATTTTTTATAACAATGGACCTAAATATTTCCTAACTTTCAAAGAAATTGATCTCTATTCTGGGAAAGTTATTGTTTTTAATAGAATGCAGTGAAATACAACAGTTGATGTTTCTTTGCACTAAGTTTGCGGAAGATAGATTGCCAATTTAAGTTCGACATATAAGGTTACTGCAACAACAGTTCCAATGCTTGCGAAATAAACATCATGTGATGAATTTTAAAGGTGGACCCTGAATTCGTATTTCAGTTTCTAGGTTTTTAGTTCCAGCAGCTAGAAAACTCCAAAGCATAAAATCAGCTCTCCTACCAGAAATATCCACGTATGGTATTCTATAAAAAATTCGATTACGAACTTTCATCCGAAATACACGTTTTGAGGCTTCCTGAATAAAAAAGGGCCATTTTTACTTCTTCTGCTATCTACCTATAGTAATAAGAAAATGTATTGTTTACCATCCAAAAATTCGACGTCTAGATTTCATCTGAAGCACATGTTCTACGGCCCTCTTAATAAAAAGTAAAGGATTTTTAGGAAATGATCCGTGCGCGTGTGTGCGCACTTTTGTGAACAGCGTAACTCAAAAATGAAATGTCGGATAAATGCCAAACTTGGTATTTAAGTTCAACATCTTCCAAAGATGCTACACGAAGATTTTCAGAAATATCCTCCACTTCAAGCTACCCTTTACATGGAAAATTTTTTCGAATTATTTTTACTTTCTCAAATATCCTTCCAATGATTTTAATTAAAATGCTATATATACATAAGGTATTTACTGAACAATAAAATCATATCTAAAATTTTCTAGGAATTACCTTTGAAGTCCGCTTCATTGGGAAGGAATCTTATCAAAGTTTGTAAAACGGTTAAACCATATGATACAAACTTAATACACAAAAATGTTCTCTTTATAACACACACCTTATTTCATGTAACTTTTTCTGTGACATTAGCCATATCCGAACATCCATTAATTATTGGTTTGAATTTTAAAATACTTTGCCAATTTTTAAAAGTGCTGTCGCTATTCCGTTGAAGGAGAAACAGTATGACATTTCAGGGCCAGCATATCGCAACACCTTAACTATGGATTCTGTTTTCTGTATCCCCCTTGTGTAATGAAAGTATTTTTGCAAGTGTTTATTTTACTAACATGAAGTGGTAAAAAAATTAAGCTTTCGTAGGAATTGTCTGTAGTATATAGCTGTGTAAAATAAACAATAGTGATGGGAATATAGCATTTCAGATGTTTGCCTTCTCTGCTGCTTAGCTAAATAAGAGGAAGTATTGTATTCCACACGAAAATTCGTTATCTAGATTTCACCGGAAATATATATTTTTAGAACCCTGAATAAAAAAGTCTGATGTGCTACATTCACATTACTTTCTCTACCCACCATCGTTTATTAGTGGGTATACAAATTATTTTTAGGAAAGTTTATTTCTCTATCTACTTCATTTTAATCCAGACAAACCTTTACAGAAATAGCCACACTACACATTTCGTTATCGATACAAAGAAAACAGTGATAGTCAAATGGACGCTATACGCTGGCCTTAAAATTACTTACTGTTTCCATGCAATCGTCGGAAACAACTGAAAAACAATGGGACTTTAAAAAGAATGACAAGTATTGAAAGTATCAAACCATTAATAACGGATATCTCGGAAATGGCTGATGCCAAAACAGCTATATGAAATAAATTATGTGTTTTAAAGAGATTTACATTTTTTGTGTGACACGTGTTCGTGTATCGCTTAACGCTTACAAGATTATACAAAATACCTTCCGGATAAAGAGTGCTTTACAGGCTAATTTAGAAAATTGGAATTTGTCATGTTTATTTGTCACGTAAATATCCTTAATATATGTATTTTAATCAAAATTGTTAAAGCCATTTTTTTAGAAAATCAAAACTTTCAACAAATCTCGCAAGAAAGTGGTAGTTTGGGATGGGGAGTTTTCTTGAAAATCTTCGTGTCACATCTTTGGAAGGTGCTGAACCTAAATAACAAGTTTATGCGTTTATCCAACTTTTCGTTTTTAAGTTATGCTGTCCAAACGCACCCGCGCGCACGCGCACACACACACACACACACACACACACACTCACACACACACACACTGAAGCAGTACGTTTTGAGTAGTTAAATAAAATTACAATCATAGGGAGAATAAATATCAGTAACAGTAAGGATAGTATTAAATAAAACTGGAAAGCGAATGTTACTGTAAATTTGTCGAAGGGTTGAGAGAGACAAGGCCATCAGCGGCCGGAAACGGGTGGTTTTTCCCTCTGTTGTTAAGTGTCCCGTTGGGTTGCTGGAACGCAGATGTGTAGAAAAGGGTCAATGTTCGCTAAAAGACAGA
This sequence comes from Deroplatys truncata, assembly GCA_030765065.1. Taxonomy (NCBI): domain Eukaryota; kingdom Metazoa; phylum Arthropoda; class Insecta; order Mantodea; family Mantidae; genus Deroplatys; species Deroplatys truncata. Next base: position 19,401,591 of record CM060980.1, on the reverse strand, counting down.
TAGCCTTAGGCCTCCAATGAAAGAAGCTAAAAATCAAGTGATAGTGGAATGGGGAGATATAGAACGTTTGAAATAGAGAAACAGAAGATTTTAGAATACACACTTGGCCGTGGTAGTTCCTTGGAGATGGTTATCAGAAAAGTTTAGAATACACACTTGGCCGTGGTAGTTCCTTGGAGATGTTTGTAAGAAAAGTGTCGGCGGATGGAGGCGATGATATGAAGCGTAACAAAAAGGAAAGGCGCGCGTGTGTGTCGAAGTAATAGCAGGAATCAAATGTTAAAACGGTGACGGTAAATAAACGAGCAGGAAAACAAACAGTCGTATTCACCACTAACCCGAGATCCAAGATCCATGCAAAGAATCCCGAGATAGTACCGAACCCGGAACCATTCCTACAAATCCTTGCCTTAAAATAGCCACATACCAACGCAAGTAGGCGAAATATTACCGCAAATTGGCGCCCAGAAGGAACCACCGCAAACTGGACGCACAGCAAGTGGTCAAGAATGAAATACCACCGCAAATTGGCTCCCTAACGTGGGGCACGAATAAAATTGCCAAACACTATCCCAACACACACACACACACACACACACACACACACACACACACACACACACACACACACACAAGGACCTTTTTATAAACATGCTTTTTTATTTAGGAGACCTCAAATTCATGTATTTCCGGTGAAATCTCGGTATCGAATTTTTGAATGGAATGTAATCAATACCTTGTCTACCTACTATGTACGAGGTAGAGAAAGTAAAAAGCATTTTTAGAAAAAGGTCCGTTTGTGTGTGCGCGCGCATGTATATGCCTATATGTCCGTGAACAGCATAAATCAAAAACAAAAAGTCCTTTAATTGCCAAACTTGGCATTTAAGTTCAATATCTTCCAAGGACACGAAAGAACATTTTCAAGAAAATTCACCCATCCCAGATTACCCTTTACAAGAAAAATTGATTTCTATATTTTTTACTTTCTCAGAAATTGCTTTGACGATTTTTATTAAACTGTCATATATTTAAAATATTTGCATGAGAAATAAAATATATATTTTTATGGTATTTCAAGGACAACACATTGCAACCCGCTTTTAAACATTTGATTATCGTTTTAGTTGACTGTATTCCGCTTGTACTACAAGGACATTTGTATTGAACTATTTCTGGAAACGTTTATCTGGGCTATAAGTCAACGTAAAAATGCGTTTATGTAAGAATAGTTTGTAGAATCTATATAAAAATACAGGGGTAGAGAAAGTCATCTGAAGGTAACGCATCAGGATTTTTATAATTGGTAAGTCATAAAGGATAGAGCAGAAATTAGAGCATAAAGTATTAAAGCTGAGTGGAATATCTATAGCATTTACAGAAATAATATTTTTGAAATATTCTTTATTAAATGCTAAGTTTTCACAGTGAACCTGTCATGGTTCACTATAAAGCACGTTTGAAAGTAAGTGCTTCTTCATTGTTTTCAGCGTGGTTTCATTGTCATTCAACTAAAATTAACCTATTGCTTACGTGCGTGATGCTATGGCAATAGCATGTCCGCCTCATACTCTAGGTTAAGAATGCGCAGCCTAGATATTTGCCTTTCCCTCAGAAGACGAACGTCGGGTAACTAAGCTCGATGGACGCTAGGTGCATTTCGGCATCCTTTCATTCATTCACGCTCCGATTTGACGAACGTTAAATCTCTAGAAAAAAAGAAAAAAAGGGAGCATAAAAGAATAAGAATAAAGGAGGAGAAGAAGCAGAACTAAACTCACTATATGGGAGTAGTTGTGTTTTTTCTTTCGTGTCCTATATTCATCAATTTCAGATTATTTGTAATTAAACGTTTATCATGAATAACTTATCATAAAAAGAAGAATGACCTTTGATGTGAATATTGATAATGTCTAGTTGTAAGGTAGAGAAAGCGATTTTGGTGTGATACTATTTTCTTATTCCTGCATTTATCCATACTAGGTACAGAATGTATCATATTGCATCCAAAAATTCAGTATGGCTATTTAAAAAGTTTTAGAGGTGGACAAAAAATAAGTGTGTGGTGAGAGAGAGAGAGAGAGGGAGGGAGAGGGAGACAGAGGGAGACAGAGAAGGAAAGAAAGAACATAGTTCAAAATCGAAATTTTGAATGAATACCAAACTTTATGTTTACGTCTAGGCTATTTGAAGGATAAAATCTCACAAAATTCACTCCCCCCAAATACCCTTTGGAAGAACAATTTTTCACATGTTATATTCTCTCAAAATGCCTCTAACGCGTTTCATTAGAATGCCATTATGTTGAGGATATTTTCATAGCGAACAAATTTAATAGTAGGTACTAGGAATTCTCTGTCGATGGCCTGTGAAGTTCATTTCATACTGAGTGAATTTTGTGTACTTTTGTATAACACACACATGCCTACACAACATATTCTGAGCAGAATATGGCTTAATGGTTCTTGGGTTACAGAGTTATTACATATTTACAATAAAGTATACAAACGCATGAGCATTTAGCGCGTTATATTTCTCTATAGTGTAGTCTCTGACGAAGACGTTATTCACGTAAGAGGCAAAGATCTGGCTTCTAAAAGAATTATAACCCCTGCGTCGATTTATGGGGACCGATCTGCATCTGCCTCGAAATATAAAATAAATGGTTGAATGTAATAACTAAATAATATAGAACGGTTTTAACAAAATTGGTCCAGACATAATTAGGTATAAACAGAGTGGCACGCAAGAATGATTTTCATCACCTATCGTGTCCATTATTTATGTTATAACTTTACATTAAGGCATCCTGAAATCAAAGGTCGCTTACATAAAAAAAACGCATCCCGTGTTATTGTAGTTTGTTATTAGGAATTCAGAAGATAAAGCCTATTTATGAATATAATGCTACAGAGAAGCAATATTGTCACAGCGTACCGACGTCTCTGAGATACTGCTACCGCTACTAAGGATGGATAGCTGTAGACGCCGGTGCCACCATGCACCACCACGAACATCCCCAAGGGGTGGCTCTTAGGGCCGGGATCTTACTCATATCCTTCAGTTCTCGTTAGGCGTACACCTACTCCAAACATAGGATGATTTGGGGAACCAGAATAGGGGAAGCTCCTTGGCTCTAAGCTTTACAAGGCGTGCGAGAGGTTGGTGCATATATAAGCAGGGTAATTCATAATACTAGCATAATAAACCAGATTAAGTTAACGCAGCTTAGTATAGCATGAGAGAGTACTATTATTGGCCTGAGATACAAATAATTACATTGTTGGAAAGCTTACGTCGGCCGAAGATGATCTTGAAAGGTTAATGGCGAGTTGCTTTAGAACAATACCTCCACACGTGTATTTTCAGAGAGGCGACCGACAAAGGTTCCGGTAGCACTGCCATCGAATCCACGACGAGATTTAAAACTCGGACTATCTAACGTAAAGCACTGGCCAAGCTCAGCAAAACATCACGGCCAGGGGATTGACCTGGAGCAAGTCGGCAAAACTGCGGACGTTGGCCGGGGGTAAATGTTTTCTGACACAACGACTTCCGCGTAGGTAAGCTGGGTTCCTGAACACCTTAACATGTGAAATGCTTTCGAATTCACCTTTTACGGAAACTTATAATAATTCTATGAATAAATAAACCATAGCAGCTCATGCACCATGACATCACCCGCCGTCTAGGAAGGACAGCTGTCCACGGCTTGGAGAATAAAACAACACAACACAAGAAATTACAATTAGAATGTACAGTATGAACAATGAAGCACAAGATACATGTGTTGTTCTTTCTTGCTTTCTTAAATTCTAGGGGGGAACTTAACTTTTTCGGGCTGAAATCTTTAGCATGGCTTCCTTCGGAAGGAAAATAAAACCGGTGGTTCCGTGACGTAGACTTACGACACATAAAAGAACCTCAAGCCTGATAAAGAAGCCTCTGAGCAAAATTACCTGTCTTTCACGCCCAATAGAGAATGGGACGCTAAGGATCACATCAGTTAGAGAGTGTCCATAAATAAAACCCGGTTTTAGTTTAGGATCTCAGTATAGTCAGATAGGGCAGGACGAGCTAGAAGAGAAGGACGGAGAGCATACAAAAAGATGGCAGGAGAGGGATAGGATAAAATGCTTTAAAGGGAGAAAAATATAAAGGAGGAGCGGAAGAGACAAAACAAAGAAACAACCACTCACGCATACCATAACAGAAAAGGGGGACATATGCACGCACACATCTCAGGAACACTCGATATATAGGCATGGGTGGAGGGAGATGATTGGCACTGAAGAACTTGTAGCGCAGTTCTCGTAGGTTCGGGGATCTGGAACGAAGCACGGCAATTCATGGGGGCAACGGGCTGCGCCATGGTCGTCGTAGACGCTCACAGAGATAGCAGAGCGGCGTATAGTTAATGTGAAGAAAGAAGTCAACACCTTATACAAATTTCACTTTTAAATGAAAATTGTATAATTCCGAATTATTGGATAAATACTTTCAGAGCTATTAATTATTTCATAAATTTTAATCTGTGAATATATCGCATAATTAAAATGATGCACGCGCCACAAAAGTTGGGAAAATTCCTTGGCATTTTTGGAATTGAAGTTTTGAATCACATACAAAAATAATGTCTTGAGAATTCAATAAATTTTGATACTTTTTAAAATACGTTAGAAATTTGAACATCTAAAATTAATCATTTTTCATAAAAATATATTTTTTAAAAACTTATTATTAATTGTCGCAGTATTCTCTCGTGTTATCTTATTTTCTGGCGCCTGTTATTGTTTTACTATTTTGAATTTTGGGTTCTTTGTCCTCCGGTTAGCTATTATTACTCAGTCGAGCAAATATCTCTAAGCAGGGCGTGTAAACGGAAAGGAGTTGTTACTAAAAGATAACACTGATAAAAGAATTCGTTTTTACACTTTTATTGCCGTCACACTTAATTAATAGTACACATCTGTAATCTTTATACACGCCTGACTGAAACTGTTACATTTCCGAATATAATTACTGTCGTATGCGTACTTCACATTTTGTAACTAACTTTACGACGCGAGAGATTCATCCAAACTGTATTACATTCACCTCACGAGAGATTCCTCAAGACTGCGCGACGTGTATCTCGTGAATGATTCTATAGAACTGCCTGACGTGTACCTCGCGAGAGATTTCTTAGAACTGCGCGATACTTGCTTTTGGCTCAAGAATTTATACTCCCTCACCCCGATATGCCTAAACATTATAATAGAGCTGCTATTGGTTACTAAATCGCGCCAACATTAGCGTCTGTTTTATAAGCCAATCATAATTACTAATACATATGCTCTAGAGAAGATATTCCCTCCATTTCTAAAGAAAGGCACGCTACCCTGACGTCATTTGTTTGTCTCTTCTAAGTGATAAACAACTCACCCCATCGCTTCTTTGTTACCCACTCCTATTGTCAGTTTCAGTGAGACCGTGTAAACTTATTTCCTGACAATGCTTATAGCTAACAAACATCTAAAACCATTGTCATACAGTAATGTTAATTTACACTACAATCACTCTGGTATTCAAAGTATTGTGATATAGAATACTACCTCATAATTTTAGGCATATTTTTGTAACATAGAATATTACAGTGGATACTTCTGTAGATTTTGAGAAATTGTGGCTGCATTTAAAAGAAACTCAGGCGCAAGAATAATTTTGAATGTAAGAAAATGTAGTTTTGGGAAAAATACTATTGATAAAATATTATGCTGGTAAACAGTGAATTGCATGCTTTACATATCAACTTTCCTTTCTTATAGTTCTGTGTGTTTGTACTTCCCTTTGTGCCCTTCTACTATACATTTGTTCCCTTTTTCCACCTATAGAGCCATTCCTGGTTGCCGCAGCAGACCTCCTGCATCGTAGAGTCTAGTTGTATCATGATATGACTTATCTTTAAAGTAGCTGCTGAATATCCCTCACCCGTTATAATAGATTTTAGCTCCTCGAAAGCTGAACAACCCATATTAAAAGCAGAAACACCAGTTAATGCCCCAATTTCTAGCAGCTTCTTAGAAATATATAGTTTTATTTACGATAGTTTTTCTAAATAAGTGAGTGAACACTTTCCTTTGAATTTTGTGTCTCTCCAGAAGCACGCGTGCCTTGTTCTGATATTAGATAAGTTGAAGATATTTTTTATAAGAAGGATGTTTTAATGGTAGCAGAAGAACTCATGTTACGTGCCATCTTCGGGGAAACAATACTGATCCAAAACCTCAGTTATTCTGTGGAACGAGAATCGCCTGTAAGGGATTGAAGTTATCGTTCAATCTCTTGTGTTGGTGTTTCTCCCCTTCACACTATAGAAACATATGGTCACACTGCAAACACAGCGTAGTAGTTTTCTGTTATGCTCACACACTATGATCAAAAGTATCCGGACACCCCACAAACATACGTTTTTCATCTTAGGTGCATTGTGCTGCCACCTACTGCCTGGTACTCAATATCCGCGACCTCAGTAGTCATTAGACATCGTGAAACAGCAGAATGGGACTCCCCGTGGAACTCACGGACTTCGAACGTGGTTAGGTGATTGGGTGTCACTTGTGTCAGAAGTCTGTACGCGAGATTTCCACACTCTTAAACATCCCTCGGTCCACTGTTTCTGATGTGATAGTAAAGTAGAAACGTGATGGGACATGTACAGCACAAAAGCGTACAGGCCGACTTCGTCTGTTGACTGACAGAGATTGCCGACATTTGAAGAGGGTCGTAAAGAGTAATAGGCAGACATCTATCCAGACCATCACACAGGAATTCCAGACTGCATCAGGAACCACTCCAAGAACTATGCTAGTTAGGCGTGAGGTGAGAAACCTTGGATTCATGGTCGAGCGGCTGCTCATAAGCCACACATCACGCAGGAAAATGCCAAACGATGCCTCGTTTGGTGTAAGGAGTGTCAACATTACACGATTGAACAGTGGAAAAACGTTGTGTGGAGTGACGAATCACGGTACACAATGTGGCGATCCGATGACAGGTTGTGGGTATGGCGAATGCCCGGTGAACGTCATCTGCCAGCGTGTGTAGTGCCAACAGTGAAATTCGGAGGTGGTGGTGTTATGGTGTGGTCGTGTTTTTCCTGGAGGGGGCTTGCACCCCTTGTTGTTTTGCGTGGCACGATCACAGCGCAGATCTACATTGATATTTTAAGCACCTTCTTGCTTCCCACTGTTGAAGAGCAATTCGGGGATGGCGATTGCATCTTTCAATACGAACTAGCACCTGTTCATACAGCACGGGCTGTGTCGGAGTGGTTACACGACAATAACATCCCTGTAACGGACTGGCCTGCACAGAGTCCTGATTTGAATACTATAGAACGCCTTTGGGATGTTTTGGAACGCCGACTTCGTGCTAGGCCTCACCGACCTACATCGATATTTCTCCTCAGTTCCGCACTCCATGAAGAATGGGCTGCCATTCCCCAAGAAACCCCAAGAAACCTTCCAGCCTGCGAAAGTGAACGCTGTCATCAAGGCTAAGGGTGGGCCAACACCATATTGACTTCCAGCATTACCGATGAAGGGCGCCACGAACTTGTACGTCATTTTCTGCCAGGTATCCGGATACGTTTTATCACGTGGTGTACATTTTGTTTTCTTGGTAGAAACAGCAGATTCATTCTGTTTAGTGGTACTGGGCTGTGGTACTCCCTGTGTGTCCACACAGGGTGTACCATAACAGCGGTTTTCCTTTTGGCCAAGGGACAAGAGTTAGACCGCCAGGTCTTTTCTCAGCTTGTATTTATTCCTCCTACTAAGTTAGTAGGAGGATCAGCAGATATTCACGTCGGTTTAATTCATTCATCATAAAATGCCTGGAAAACTGAGTTACATATTTAGGCAGTTTAAGCGATAATCACCTTGACTATATAGCCACACGTGAGGTTGATGGATTTTGGAACCATGTCATATGATTTCACTCTCATTGTCATTACTTACTTAGGTTGTAAGCAATCCTCCCAGATATATTATATCATGTGGCAACTTCGACCCACCTGTGAATAGGAAAGGTTTTTCTTTTGAATTCCCCACCTGTTTGTAAACACACCAAAATGCTTAATGTTAACTCAGAGAGCAGTCCAATGGGCCAAGGTATACTTTGGAAGTATCTGCAATTTGATATCAACAAACATAAGTAATGGGACAATTTCAAAAGCTACGATTGCATTCAAGTAGCTGTTCATTTTAAAACATAAAATCACTAAAATAATAATATAGCTGCCCATAATAAAATATTAAAAATGATGGTATCCTAAGTGGCGCGTAAAACAACGCTTCTGACATTTTCCCAATTTTCATCCTTGTAAATGTTGTAGATAAAGCAAATAACCGGATAATAAATAGCAGTATAACATGTACAAATTGGTTTCAAATTTTCTTGTGTATCATGTTAGATGATTATCAAACATTATAAATTGAATAATACAACATATTAGAATGCCAGCAAAAAGTTGTGAGACTATAATGGCTTCTCAGCAGGATTTTAAAGATGAAGACGTAGATGAAATAATTAAGAAGGGTAAATTGCAGGTGTAGTCTGACATAAATCTGTCTGAGCAGAAACATGGGAGAGGAAACTGGATAGTGCTCCTGAGAAACGAAAGCAGATTAGCAGATGCTGAAATGATTTATCTCAGATGTGTTCCTAGAACTTAACGAAACAGTGAAGAAAAGCCGTGCATGCGTTGTGAAGGGGAAAATTGTATGCTTGGTTCTGAAGGTTAAACATGCGTCAAGTAGTTAATGGGGCATGGGTACTACTTTAAATGTAACGAATATTATCCTTACAAATCTATCACATTCACGTGATTATACTCGCTTGTGTAAAGCTAAGAGCCTGCAGCACGAAAATTACAGCTTTATGAATGAAGTTATTACAGCATTAGTTCCGAGTAGTAAGGATGAAATATTTACCCAATTCTTCAAAAGTTGGAGTGCATGAATGTTTTTGTATATCAACATATATACAGAGTATTTTTGTACGATCTTGGGTTTCCTTGGCATTACAGAGCAGTAACGCCAATGCACTGAAAGTACATTTATACACTCACAGAGAAACAATGGTTCTTAATTTAAATAATGATGCCGTAATGTCTGGTTATTTGTCATAGAGTGTAAGTGTGTACGCCGATTGTTTCCGCCTTCAGAATGTCGTCAATCATTTGAAACCGCCATAGCATTAATTTAAATTGGAAACCAGTCCTTTCGCTACTTTTTTTTCTTTTTAAGCCAGATTAGTTGTAATGTTTAAGTGTTTCCTATTCTCAAAACAATTGGCTGTACAAAAAATATTCTGCAATAAGCGTTTTTAAAGCTTTTATAGGACTTCTGATATTAAATCGTATCTATAACATTTATTATTTCATGCTATATCTTAATTGGATATTCTACGGTTTTATAACCAATCTAATGTTTACAAAAGAGATGTCATTCACCAGCATATGTACAAATCATTGAAAATTTTATTATGAATTTTATAAGTGAAAAGATAAAGTAGCAATAGAAATTATACGTATAAATGGTCCTTAGTTATTTGTAGTATGTTTGCCACCTTCAACATTACTTACGTTACATTTTAATTATTAAAAATAATGAAATTCGACATAGTACGACATAAAGTATTGAACTGAAGATGATTAGGAATATGTTACAATATTCTATCTGCATTCATCCGTAAAACCTTACTTTCAGCACTTGTAACGTAAATTGCTATTCCCAAAGCATAGCCTAACATACTGTTACAATACATGTGTCGTACTCCGTGTTGTAGTGGTTACCATGCTAGCCACTAATTCTCGAGGTCGCAGGCTCAAACCCGGCGGAGGGCGATGGATTTTTTCGGACTAAAAATCCTTAGCATGGCTTCATTCGGAAGGGAAGTAAACCGGTGGTTCCCTGTCGTAGATTTACGGACTAAAGGAACCTCAAGTCTGATAAACGGATCTCTAAGCAAAATTACCGGTCTTTCTCGCCCAATATAGAATGGGACGCCAAGGACCACAGCAGATAAAGAGCGTTCATAAATTAAAATAAGATACATGTTCTATAAGGTTACTATGGAAACATATCACAACATCATTGTCATAATATAGTGGAAGTCACTAGGTAGTACAATTAATATTACAAGAACGTCTTCTATTCGTATATAATAGTACACCAATATTTTTCCTGGAAATTTGCGACTGCTTATGAATAATTTTATACTAAATTAGCTAATTTTAAGCAAAAATTAGGATTTTAAAATGTTGTTTATGTGTGAGTATACACATTACCTTTTCACAAGAATGAGTATGAAACTTCATATACAACACAGCTTGGGTCTAATTTAGAAAGTGAGTTGTATAGCATCTTAATCACTGATGCGGGGCAAAGTAAAAATAAATCGAAATAATTCAGATATTATTGCTGAACCTTATGATAAACTTCGTAAATTTTGCATATGTTGAATTGAGAGAACAGAAGTTCTGAAATAATATTAACTTGTGTTTCCAAATCACGTACTCGCGTGGAAATTATTTGTGCGAAGCGTATAACATGGAAAAAGTCGAATATTTGAGGGATGATGGCTTCCATAACACAAAGGGTATTCTAATAAGGTTGGTACATGCACTCTCTGCATATATCCATATTTGTAGGATTTCCTCCAAAAGCAATGTCCGCCATTTTTTCGTTTAGTGGTATAACCTAGGGATGGCTAATAACTGTTATATTATTATAACGGTTATAGTACATATAATTCGCACGGAAAGTAACTGGTTAGTCAATAACGATTAGGAGAGCAGCGAAAACATGAAGTGCCAGTTGCTCAGTAGTTATATTCACTTCGTATGCAGAGAGCTACTGGACACCCAGACTAAGGCTTATCTCTCCTCTTTTATGTTTAAAACTCTGGAGAGGTTAGTAAATAGGCACATTAGGTATAATGTTTTAATGGAACATCCATTAAACAAATACCAATTTGCCTATCAAATAGGGAAATCAACGGAAGCAGCACTTCATCAAGTGGTCTCGACTATTTAGAAGGTGCTTAATACCAGAGAAATAGCCATTGGTGTTTTTCTTGATATTGAAGGTGCGTTTGACCGGACATCTTGTGATGTATTGTCGGACACCCTTTATGGATACGATGTACCTTCACTTCTTTGTGAATGGATACATTTTGTCTTACAACATAGGAAGATAACCATGAATCTATGTGGGGAGGCGCAGGTTGTGTCCACGGAGAGGGGCTGTCCGCAGGGGGAACCTTGTAGTGGACACACTTCTTTTCGCACTCAATAGTGATGGTTACTTCACAGTTGGTTTTGCAGATGATATTGCAATAGTCATAAAATAGAAATTCCCTCACATTGTTTCTCAAGTGCTACAAATGGCGCTTAAGAAAGTGGAAGCTTGGTGCCAGATGAATAATCTAACTGTTAATCCAAGCAAAACAGTAGTGGTACCCTTTAGCAGGAGAAGGGGGCCTGATTTAATCAGACTCTCTCTCTCTCTCTCTTTGGCGAAGCAGTGCCCTATTCAACACAAGTTAAATATATTGGGATTGTTTTAGACAATAAACTAACTTGGAAACATCAATTGGAATTATGTATTACCAAGGCCTACAGAGTCTTTTGGACATGCATAGGTATGCTTGGTAAGACATGGGAGTAGTAATAGTCCCGGATGAGCCAATTGGATTAACGATAATCCTGCCGCTAGGGGCGCTAGTGTCGCTAGTGTCGCTGCGAGCGACGGCGACAAGTTTGAAAAGCGCAAGCGGAAGGATTATCGTTATTGCAATTGGTTCATCCGGGACGAGCTAAAAGAATTGAGGATTAGGGAAAGATGAAGGAAAAACAGGAAGTGACGTGGTGTGTTTGGATTGGTAAAAATAAGACGAAATGTGATTGGTTCGTTAATTCGGGTGGAAGATGAAGGAAGGAAGATAAAAGAGTATGGAGGACACGTGATGGAGAGGAGCGGTGTGGCGAGGTGTTGTCAGTGCGGAGGTCGGGACTGAAAGAGGGAAAAGATGGCGAACGAGGGATAAAAAGTATAACAGAAAGTGACGTGTGAGGTTGTGATTGGTGGGAATAAGAAGTGATGTTATTGGTGAAAAGGAACAAATGAAAGTTGTTGATTGGTAAGAATAAGAGAGATTATGATTGGTGGAAAGAAAAAGGTGTGGGAGTGGGGTATGTTGGAGGTGATGGGAAAGGTAAGTTTTGCTAGCAACAAGATTTGCAAAAGCCTCTCCAGAACTCATCAGCAATGTTTTAACGTTGGATGGTAGTTTTCTTGAGTGGATACAGAGATGGGGCGATATGAGATGCGGTGGCGAAAATGGGAACTAAACAAGATGGTTGAGACAAGAGGTCTAAGGACGATGAAATTTCGAGGTTAGTGGTCAACATGGCGGTCGCAAGAGGTAGGGGTAAGGAGACGCGGTGGTGAGAATGGGAACTAAAAGAAGATGGCGGTAGCAAGAGCTTAGAAGAGGAGATTTTGAGGTTAAAATAGTAGGAACTAAAAATGGCGGAGGGTTGGCGACAAGGTGATGCGGTGGCCAACATGAGAACTAAACAAGATGGCGGACACAAGAGGAGGGTAAGGAGATTTGAGGTTAAGATTTTTAGGTTAAAACAGGACGTAAGCATGGGAACGAAATCTAAGATGGCGAAGGCAATGGTGTGGACGAGGAGATGTGAGGCGCGGTGGCGAAAATGGGAACTAAACAAGATGACGAAGACAAAAAAGTCTAAGGACGAGGAGATTTCGAGGTTAGTGGTTAACATGGCGGTTGCAAGAGGTGGTGGGCAAGGAGATTTGAGGTTAAGATTTTTAGGTTAAAACAGGACGTAAGAAGGGGAACTAAATCCAAGATGGCGGAGGCAAGGGTGGGACGAGGAGATGTGAGGCGCGGTGGTAAAAATGGGAACTAAATAAGATGGCGGAGGCATGAAGTTCAGGTTAAAAATATGAGAGAAACGTGGAGAACTTAAACCAAAATGGCGGTGGCGTGGTGGTGAAAATGGGAACTGAACAAGATGGCGGAGGCAAGAAGTCGAGGGACGAAGAGGTTTGAGATTAGGGTCAACATGCGAAAGATGTCGAACGCAACAGATGGTGACGAGGAGATAGAATTGAGGATTAGGGAAAGATGAAGGAAAAACAGGAAGTGACGTGGAGGGTTTTGATTGGTAAAAATAAGACGAAATGTGATTGATTCGTTAATTCGGGTGGAAGATGAAGGAAGGAAGATAAAAGAGTATGGAGGACACGTGATGGAGAGGAGCGGTGTGGCGAGGTGTTGTCTGTGCGGAGGTCGGGACTGAAAGATGGAAAAGATGGCGAACGAGGGATAAAAAGTATAAAAGAAAGTGACGTGTGAAGTTGTGATTGGTGTGGATAAGAAGTGATGTTATTGGTGGAAAGGAACAACTGAAAGTTGTTGATTGGTAAGAATGAGAGAGATTATAATTGGTGGAAAGAAAAAGGTGTGGGAGTGGGGTATGTTGGAGGTGATAGGAAAGGTAAGTTTTCCTTTCCTTGCAAAAGCTTCTCCAGAACTCATCAGCAATTTTTGAACGCTGGATGGTAGTTTTCTTGAGTGGATAGAGAGAGATGGGGCGATATGAGACGCGGTGGTGAAAATGGGAACTAAACAAGATGGCTGAGACAAGAGGTCTAAGGACGAGGAAATTTCGAGGTTAGTGGTCAACATGGCGGTCGCAAGAGGTGGGGGCAAGGAGACGCAAGAGTGGTAATCAGCAGTCGATGTGCGTCACGAAATGCCCGCTGCGATGAAAGAGTTGCAAACTGCGCGATAACTTGAAAATTATTGCCCGGCGTGACGCATTGCGCGGCGCGCGCGCGTTTGCGTAAACCGTTACAGTTGCCATACTTATATGATCCGACTTTTTTTTTTAAAAAAAATAACTAGTTTTCGGGGATTTTCTGTGGTTGGTAGACGAATGCAAGCTCTTTCTGCTTTTTCATAGGTTTTCCCTGGTTGGTAGGCGTTTGCTGTAGTGGTTGTCCCTGTCCGGTAGGCAAATGATGAAGTTTTACCTTGTCGGCGCACGGATACTAGGCACATACTCGCACACAAACACACATTTAATAGTAGCGTGTAGCAAACTGTTTTTGAAAAATGCTTAACCAGATTTTAGATCAACCAACATCACTACGCACTGATATACCTAGGTTTTTTAAAGCGGTACAGACGCCCTTTGCACAGACGTAATTTAACTGTACCAAAAACCTGGTACTGGACCATCGTAATGGTCGCTAGCGTACGTAGGAGCAGGGTTCTCATTGCCGGTCGAAAGCGGACAAAAAAGTGTACTATCTTGTTTTCATGGGTTTTCCAGATCGGTAGGCGTTAGAATACTCTTAGAGCTTTTTTCAGGTTTTTCGTGGTTGTCCCTGTCCGGTAGGCAAACGATAAAGTTTTTCTATAATGTCGTCGTTTTGGCTTGTGGCGCACGGATATTAAGCACATACTCGCACACATACACTATAATAGTAGCGTATAAAAAAATTTAACAAACCGTAGATTTTCAAGAAAATTCCCACACCGCAAACTACCCGTTTAGTGGAAGAAATTTCGTTATTGTTTATTGTCTTAAAAATGGCTCTAACCCTTTTGATTACGGTACGGTATGTTTAAGATATCTGCATGACAAATAAAATGTATAACTTGAATTTTCTGGGAATAGCTGAGAAGTAGTCTCATTCTGAATGTCTTTTGTACAGCTGGTAAACCGTAGGAAACGAAGCCTTACTGTACAAGAACTGCACAAGAACGTTAAAGCACACAATTTATTCTATTGTTATTATTATTATTATTATTACTTTGTGGCGTTGTCTATTTACAAAGTTTCCATGTTGATTTTAATGTTTAAAAGCTTTAGACCTTTCTCACTAAAACTCGTCATTCTTTTATCTTTTCTTTTTTCATTTTCATACAAAGAGAACGGAATTTCACAAGTGAAGCAGTACTGTGATAACGATACCAACAAACTAATTATTATTCACCCACTGTAACACATAAAAACAATAAGTAATAATCACAGGCCCAGTTTGTGGGTATTTAAATGAAACATCATGCACAATACAAGCCAATTATGTAATCAGTTGAAATGTGTAAATCTATAGATGTATTTCTGGTGAAATCCCGGTATCCAATTTTTGAGTGCAATGCAATTCCTCCTCTATCTGCTATGTACGTGGTAGAGAAAGTAAAAATAGTTACAGTGACTATACAAATGTAACAAATGAGAAACCCACTTGAAGAAAAAACGGAATAAAATAACAAGGCGTCAGACTCAACTTTCGCGCCATTCTCCGAATATCTGAGAATTTCTTAATATGAGACAAGCATTTTACCTTAAGCAAGTAGTTTTAATCTTACTTTTATGAAAATCAGAGTTTTCTCTATATCCTTTTATTAGTTGCTTTAAATCCTTGTCATTTCATTTACTGTCGTTTGGCGTAGTTACATTTATGCCTTCCAAGAAACACTAAACTAGCCGTATCTTTAAATCAGATTTCGACACATTAATTAACCTTCATAGTGAGAATAGAGGGAATTACTTTCGGTGAAATGTACCATAGTTATCACATGCATAATCATCAAATTTGTGACAACAACGCTAAGTTTCGAGCTAGCTATATTCACTTTTGTTGCAACTATATAAGTTTAAACCAATATTAACAAATTTCTCGTAATCCCAGAATTTATTAATCATAGCTGTAATATTTTTCACAACTGCATGTAATAATATTGATTTAGGGGCTTTTAGTAATTTGCTATTCGTTCTAAAACCTTTTATATTGTCAAGCTGGACAACTGTGGACCTGTGCATCCTATAAACATTCACATCAACATTAGTATAAACTTCCCTACAGAGTTTTATATACAATTTTACAAGTTGTTTTAGTAAAGTGTTAAATTTCGGTACCGAAAAAAATAAAGATACGGTTTTCCAAAGATTTCGAAAGAACTAGGTTGCTGTATCAAAATTTACTTGTTACAAATTGTGCGTTTATTTCTTAAGGAAACCAGGAATACAGATTTTTTATACATTTTTTAGCGTGCACCGATCTATATTTTTAACTTTTACGCCTACGTTTCTCGTCAATAAACACCATTGCTGAAGAGGTTGCTATTTCTACTCTCTGTACCACGTAAATAGTAGGTAGAGGAGGTATGCATTGCATCCAAATATTCAATATTGAGATTTCACTGGAAAACTAAATTCTTGTTTTGAGGTCCCCTGAATAAAAATCATTTTTAGAAAATTCTGCGTGTGTGTGTCTGTGTGTATGTGTCAGAATAGCATAACTCAAAAATGAAAAGTCGGATAAATACTAAACTTGGTATTTAGGTTGAGTACCTTCCAAAGATACGACACAGAGATTTTCAAGAAAGTCCCTCCACCCCAAACTACCCTTTACATGAACTATTTTCCGAAATGTTTTATTTTCTAAAACTGTCTCTGACGATTTTAATTACAACACCATATATTAAAGACATTTATATGAAAAATAAAATGTATATCTTGAATTTTGTGGAAATAGCCTGTGAAGTCCTCTTGATTCGGAAGAAATTTTCTATGATCTTGTATAACTACTAAGGATTGAGGAAAACATACAATACAAAAAATTTAGATCTCTTTCAAAACACACAATTTATTTCAAATAACCTTTTTGTGACGTCAGCCATTTCCGAGATATCTGTTATAAATGGTTCGAATTGTACAATGCTTAGCCATTCTTTTAAAGTCATG
Organism: Deroplatys truncata; assembly: GCA_030765065.1. NCBI lineage: Eukaryota > Metazoa > Arthropoda > Insecta > Mantodea > Mantidae > Deroplatys > Deroplatys truncata. Next base: position 19,384,754 of record CM060980.1, on the reverse strand, counting down.
TCGCTTTTCAGTTCTTGCTCGCCATGTTGATGGAAAGAATTTAGAATTTTAAGGCCAGCGTATAGCGTCCCTTTGTATGTATAACGGATGTGTAATGCAGCTATTTTCCGAAATGTTTATCTGGATTAAAATTAAGTGGATATGAAAATAAACTTTCGTACTCACCTATAAGACATAGAGGGTAGAGGTCATACGAATGTAACACTTCAGAATTTTTTATTCTGCAGTTGGTGTTACTCCTTAGAAAGGAAGTATCTGTTGATTCTATTTAATTCTTACATTTTACATAACACGTATGCACAGCACAACACAAAAACACTACACACGACACCGATAGTTTTAAATATTTGACACTGATGTTGAAGTTGGGGCAGGGTACTGTTTTTAACTCCACACGCACTTAATAAATCACATAACCGTGCGGAAATACTTAACCTTCCGCGAAAAGCACTAGTGGGGGTGCAAGCTGAACCACTATTAACAACATGTAGCAAGCGTTATAGTTCTGCTCACGTTAGTATCGGAGAAAACAGTAAAAAGAACGATTGTCATGTGCAGCAGTACGTGGAAGACCGTGTGCTGATGTGTGTTACAATATGCTGACGCGGTTAAAGTGTTGTAAAATGCGCCATAACGTGAAAAATGACCGTGAGAAACGGATGCTCATCAGCGAGAAAATCTTTTAAATGCAGTTTTATGGTCGATGGTAGGGAAAAGTGCAGCGGTGGATGGTGACCGGAAGTGCACCGGAAATGATTGCGTTTACAACTTGACAAGTTGTGGCGAAATAAGGCGTCAGGGTTTTAATTAGGCATTTAACTCGACGCGCATGCTGAAACTGCGGTTTAAAACCTTGTTTCATTTCCTTTAAGTTTTGGTAATGCAAACAATAATTACTCTGGGGGAATGCATTATTTCTGATACATTCTATAACGGGCCAGGCGTTTTACTTTTCTAGTTTTGTTTTTTACTTTCTCTACTACATATAGTAAGTAGGGGAAGTATTGTATTCCATCCAAAAATTCGATACCGAGATTTCACCGGAAATACATGTTTTGAGACTCCCTCCCTGAATCCAATAAAAATGCATTTTTGAAAGCATGTCCGTGTGTGTGTGTGACTGTGAACAGCATAACTCAGAAACGAACAGTCGGATAAGCACCAAACTTGGTATTTAGGTTCAGTATCTTCAAGAGATGCGACACGAAGGTTTCCAAGAAAATCCCCCCAACCCAGACAACCCTTTACATGGAACATTTTTCGAAAATTTTAATTTTCTGAAAAATGGTTCTAACGATTTTGATTAAAATATGATATGTTCAAGATATTTTCCAGACAAATGAAATGTATATCTCGAATTTTCTGGGAATGTCTCCAAAAGTATTCTTATTGTGAACGACTTTTGCATAAGTGGTAAACCATAAGAGATATACAAAATTTTACTACACAAAAAATATAGATCGCGTTAAAATACGCAATTTATGTCGTATACATTTTTTTGTTGAGTGAACCATTTTCGAGATATTGCTTGTTATTCCCTTAAATGTTTCAATACTTATTTTCTCAAATGGGAATTCGTTATTCAGTTTTTGTCTTGTATATGCAAAGAGTATTAATCTGAGGCAAAGAGAATGGTGATGCACATAGCAACCAGTTATTAAGAGGTATGTATATGCTTAAAGGCTATTGTATTTCTATATTGCCCTTGTAAATACAAAACAAGGGGAACATATTACGCCTTAAGCGACAGTCATATATTTTTAGAACTGGTCGCTATGTGTAAAATGTAATTCTCTTTGCATGTCAACAGATCGGCATCTTGCTGAATATGGTTTTTTTCTTATTGTCCGGCGTGACGCATTGCGCGGCGCGCGTTTGCCGTAAACCGTTACAGTTGCCATACTTATATTATCCGTCCTTTTTTTTAAAAAAAAAATCTTCGCCATCTTAGTTCACAAATTCACCCCTAATTCCTTCTCGTCATTTTTCATCCAATCACCTTTGTTTTTATTTTCGCCTATCACATCACGTTATTTCAATTTGACCACCTATCAGAGATCGTCTTATTTTCACCAATCACAACCTTCCACGTCACTACATGTTCTACTTTTTAACCCTCGGTCGTGCATGTTTTGCGTTCTTGAGTTTCCATACCTCGCACACGCAACACCACAGCGCGATAACATGTCCACGTGGTAGCTGGTGTACCGGTACGATCGCCTCCTGGGCCTGCTCAACGCCGAGGAAGTGGTAGTGCAGACCTGCGTACCCGTGACGAACCAGGTCATGTACGTGGTGTTGAGGTAACTCTGAGGAGAGCCCCAAGGTGATCCACGCTACCAATCAATGCCGTGATTGCGGCTTACACCACGGCACACAAGTGCCAAGTGTTATTTTGTCACCCGAAGCGAAAGGTCACGTATCGAAGCTGCCATCTGACGTTCACGTATAGATACAGAGGTACCTTTGACTAGCACTAAGGTCTCCGTGGACACGTATCGAAGCTGCCATCTGACGTTCACGTATAGAAACACAGGTACAGTTGCCTAGCACTAAGGTCTCCGTGGACACGTATCGAAGCTGCAATCTGCCGTTCACGTATAGAAACAGGTATAGTTGCCTAGCACTAAGATCTCCGTGGTCACGTATCGAACTTGCAATCTGCCGTTCACGTATAGAAACACAGGAATCGTTGCCTAGCACTAAGGTCTCCGTGGACACGTATCGAAGCTGCAATCTTCCGTTCACGTATAGAAACAGAGGTACAGTTGCCTAGCACTAAGGTCTCCGTGGACACGTATCGAAGCTTTTTTATTATTTTTCAGTTCCTTACGGTTTATGATGGAAATGAATTAAACAATACATGTCATTTGCAATGACCTTGTAAGGCAGATCTAGAAGTAGTCGATACATAAAATGTCACAATTACTAAAAAAAATCTGATGTGTAACACTCACATGACTATCTACTCTTGTACAAACTATTTTTAGAAACTCTTATTGTCCATCTATTTCATATTAATCAAGGTAAACATTTGCAGAAACGATCTTTTGACATGCAAAGAGAATTACATTTTACACATAGCGACCAGTTCTAAAAATATATGACTGTCGCTTAAGGCGTACCATGTTCCGCTTGTTTCGTATTTACAAGGGCAATATAGAAATACAGTAGCCTTTAAGCATATACATATCTCTTAATAACTGGTTGCTATGTGCATCACCATTCTCTTTGCCTCAGATTAATACTCTTTGCATATACAAGACAAAAACTGAATAACGAATTCCCATTTGAGAAAATAAGTATTGAAACATTTAAGGGAATAACAAGCAATATCTCGAAACTGGTTCACTCAACAAAAAATGTATACGACATAAATTGCGAATTTTAACGCGATCTACATTTTTTGTGTAGTAAAATTTTGTATCTCTCTTATGGTTTACCACTTATGCAAAAGTCGTTCACAATAAGAATACTTTTGGAGACATTCCCAGAAATTCGAGATATACAATTCATTTGTCTTGAAAATATCTTGAACATATCATATTTTAATCAAAATCGTTAGAACCATTTTTCAGAAAATTAAAATTTTCGAAAGATGTTCCATGTAAAGGGTTGTCTGGGTTGGGGGGATTTTCTTGGAAACCTTCGTGTCGCATCTCTTGAAGATACTGAACCTAAATACCAAGTTTGGTGCTTATCCGACTGTTCGTTTCTGAGTTATGCTGTTCACAGTCACACACACACACGGACATGCTTTCAAAAATGCATTTTTATTGGATTCAGGGAGGGAGTCTCAAAACATGTATTTCCGGTGAAATCTCGGTATCGAACTTTTGGATGGAATACAATACTTCCCCTACTTACTATATGTAGTAGAGAAAGTAAAAAACAAAACTAGAAAAGTAAAACGCCTGGCCCGTTATAGAATGTATCAGAAATAATGCATTCCCCCAGAGTAATTATTGTTTGCATTACCAAAACTTAAAGGAAATGAAACAAGGTTTTAAACCGCAGTTTCAATATGCGCGTCGAGTTAAATGCCTAATTAAAACCCTGACGCCTTATTTCGCCACAACTTGTCAAGTTGTAAACGCAATCATTTCCGGTGCACTTCCGGTCACCATCCACCGCTGCACTTTTCCCTACCATCGACCATAAAACTGCATTTAAAAGATTTTCTCGCTGATGAGCATCCGTTTCTCACGGTCATTTTTCACGTTATGGCGCATTTTGCAACACTTTAACCGCGTCAGCATATTGTAACACACATCAGCACACGGTCTTCCACGTACTGCTGCACATGACAATCGTTCTTTTTACTGTTTTCTCCGATACTAACGTGAGCAGAACTATAACGCTTGCTACATGTTGTTAATAGTGATTCAGCTTGCACCCCCACTAGTGCTTTTCGCGGAAGGTTAAGTATTTCCGCACGGTTATGTGATTTATTAAGTGCGTGTGGAGTTAAAAACAGTACCCTGCCCCAACTTCAACATCAGTGTCAAATATTTAAAACTATCAGTGTCGTGTGTAGTGTTTTTGTGTTGTGCTGTGCATACGTGTTATGTAAAATGTAAGAATTAAATAGAATCAACAGATACTTCCTTTCTAAGGAGTAACACCAACTGCAGAATAAAAAATTCTGAAGTGTTACATTCGTATGACCTCTACCCTCTATCTCTTATAGGTGAGTACGAAAGTTTATTTTCATATCCACTTAATTTTAATCCAGATAAACTTTTCGGAAAATAGCTGCATTACACATCCGTTATACATACAAAGGGACGCTATACACTGGCCTTAAAATTCTAAATTCTTTCCATCAACATGGCGAGCAAGAACTGAAAAGCGACATGACTTTAAAAGAATGGCTAAGCATTGTACAATTCGAACCATTTATAACAGATATCTCGGAAATGGCTGACGTCACAAAAAGGTTATTTGAAATAAATTGTGTGTTTTGAAAGAGATCTAAATTTTTTGTATTGTATGTTTTCCTCAATCCTTAGTAGTTATACAAGATCATAGAAAATTTCTTCCGAATCAAGAGGACTTCACAGGCTATTTCCACAAAATTCAAGATATACATTTTATTTTTCATATAAATGTCTTAAATATATGGTGTTGTAATTAAAATCGTCAGAGACAGTTTTAGAAAATAAAACATTTCGGAAAATAGTTCATGTAAAGGGTAGTTTGGGGTGGAGGGACTTTCTAGATAATCTCTGTGTCGTATCTTTGGAAGGTACTCAACCTAAATACCAAGTTTAGTATTTATCCGACTTTTCATTTTTGAGTTATGCTATTCTGACACATACACACAGACACACACACGCAGAATTTTCTAAAAATGATTTTTATTCAGGGGACCTCAAAACAAGAATTTAGTTTTCCAGTGAAATCTCAATATTGAATATTTGGATGCAATGCATACCTCCTCTACCTACTATTTACGTGGTACAGAGAGTAGAAATAGCAACCTCTTCAGCAATGGTGTTTATTGACGAGAAACGTAGGCGTAAAAGTTAAAAATATAGATCGGTGCACGCTAAAAAATGTATAAAAAATCTGTATTCCTGGTTTCCTTAAGAAATAAACGCACAATTTGTAACAAGTAAATTTTGATACAGCAACCTGGTTCTTTCGAAATCTTTGGAAAACCGTATCTTTATTTTTTTCGGTACCGAAATTTAACACTTTACTAAAACAACTTGTAAAATTGTATATAAAACTCTGTAGGGAAGTTTATACTAATGTTGATGTGAATGTTTATAGGATGCACAGGTCCACAGTTGTCCAGCTTGACAATATAAAATGTTTTAGAACGAATAGCAAATTACTAAAAGCCCCTAAATCAATATTATTACATGCAGTTGTGAAAAATATTACAGCTATGATTAATAAATTCTGGGATTACGAGAAATTTGTTAATATTGGTTTAAACTTATATAGTTGCAACAAAAGTGAATATAGCTAGCACGAAACTTAGCGTTGTTGTCACAAATTTGATGATTATGCATGTGATAACTATGGTACATTTCACCGAAAGTAATTCCCTCTATTCTCACTATGAAGGTTAATTAATTTGTCGAAATCTGATTTAAAGATACGGCTAGTTTAGTGTTTCTTGGAAGGCATAAATGTAACTACGCCAAACGACAGTAAATGAAATGACAAGGATTTAAAGCAACTAATAAAAGGATATAGAGAAAACTCTGATTTTCATAAAAGTAAGATTAAAACTACTTGCTTAAGGTTAAATGCTTGTCTCATATTAAGAATATTCTCAGATATTCGGAGAATGGCGCGAAAGTTGAGTCTGACGCCTTGTTATTTTATTCCGTTTTTTCTTCAAGTGGGTTTCTCATTTGTTACATTTGTATAGTCACTGTAACTATTTTTACTTTCTCTACCACGTACATAGCAGATAGAGGAGGAATTGCATTGCACTCAAAAATTGGATACCGGGATTTCACCAGAAATACATCTATAGATTTACACATTTCAACTGATTACATAATTGGCTTGTATTGTGCATGATGTTTCATTTAAATACCCACAAACTGGGCCTGTGATTATTACTTATTGTTTTTATGTGTTACAGTGGGTGAATAATAATTAGTTTGTTGGTATCGTTATCACAGTACTGCTTCACTTGTGAAATTCCGTTCTCTTTGTATGAAAATGAAAAAAGAAAAGATAAAAGAATGACGAGTTTTAGTGAGAAAGGTCTAAAGCTTTTAAACATTAAAATCAACATGGAAACTTTGTAAATAGACAACGCCACAAAGTAATAATAATAATAATAATAACAATAGAATAAATTGTGTGCTTTAACGTTCTTGTGCAGTTCTTGTACAGTAAGGCTTCGTTTCCTACGGTTTACCAGTTGTACAAAAGACATTCAGAATGAGACTACTTCACAGCTATTCCCATAAAATTCAAGTTATACATTTTATTTGTCATGCAGATATCTTAAACATACCGTACCGTAATCAAAAGGGTTAGAGCCATTTTTAAGACAATAAAAAATAACGAAATTTCTTCCACTAAACGGGTAGTTTGCGGTGTGGGAATTTTCTTGAAAATGTACGGTTTGTTAAATTTTTTTATGCGCTACTATTATAGTGTGTGTGTGCGAGTATGTGCTTAGTATCCGCGCGCCACAAGCCAAAACGACGACATTATAGAAAAACTTTATCATTTGCCTACCGGACAGGGACAACCACGAAAAACCTGAAAAAAGCTCTAAGAGTATTCTAACGCCTACCGATCTGGAAAACCCATGAAAACAAGATAGTACACTTTTTTGTCCGCTTTCGACCGGCAATGAGAACCCTGCTCCTACGTACGCTAGCGACCATTACGATGGTCCAGTACCAGGTTTTTGGTACAGTTAAATTACGTCTGTGCAAAGGGCGTCTGTACCGCTTTAAAAAACCTAGGTATATCAGTGCGTAGTGATGTTGGTTGATCCTAAAGCTGGTTAAGCATTTTTCAAACACAGTTTGCTACACGCTACTATTAAATGTGTGTGTGTGTGCGAGTATGTGCCTAGTATCCGTGCGCCGACAAGGTAAAACTTCATCATTTGCCTACCGGACAGGGACAACCACTACAGCAAACGCCTACCAACCAGGGAAAACCTATGAAAAAGCAGAAAGAGCTTGCATTCGTCTACCAACCACAGAAAAACCCCGAATACTAGTTATTTTTTTTAAAAAAACAGTCGGATCATATAAGTATGGCAACTGTAACGGTTTACGCAAACGCGCGCGAGCGGCGCAATGCGTCACGCCGGGCAATAATTTTCAAGTTATCGCGCAGTTTGCAACTCTTTCATCGCAGCGGGCATTTCGTGACGCACATCGACTGCTGATTACCACTCTTGCGTCTCCTTGCCCCCAACTCTTGCGACCGCCATGTTGACCACTAACCTCGAAATTTCCTCGTCCTTAGACCTCTTGTCTCAGCCATCTTGTTTAGTTCCCATTTTCACCACCGCGTCTCATATCGCCCCATCTCTCTCTATCCACTCAAGAAAACTACCATCCAGCGTTCAAAAATTGCTGATGAGTTCTGGAGAAGCTTTTGCAAGGAAAGGAAAACTTACCTTTCCTATCACCTCCAACATACCCCACTCCCACACCTTTTTCTTTCCACCAATCATAATCTCTCTCGTTCTTACCAATCAACAACTTTCAGTTGTTCCTTTCCACCAATAACATCACTTCTTATCCACACCAATCACAACTTCACACGTCACTTTCTTTTATACTTTTTATCCCTCGTTCGCCATCTTTTCCCTCTTTCAGTCCCGACCTCCGCACAGACAACACCTCGCCACTCCGCTCCTCCCCATCACGTGTCCTCCATACTCTTTTATCTTCCTTCCTTCATCTTCCACCCGAATTAACGAACCAATCACATTTCGTCTTATTTTTTTCCAATCAATACCCTCCACGTCACTTCCTGTTTTTCCTTCATCTTTCCCTAATCCTCAATTCTATCTCCTCGTCACCATCTGTTGCGCTCGACATCTTTCGCATGTTGACCCTAACCTCAAACCTCTTCGTCCCTCGACTTCTTGCCTCCGCCATCTTGTTCAGTTCCCATTTTCACCACCACGCCACCGCCATTTTGGTTTAAGTTCTCCACGTTTCTCTCATATTTTTAACCTGAACTTCATGCCTCCGCCATCTTATTTAGTTCCCATTTTTACCACCGCGCCTCACATCTCCTCGTCCCACCCTTGCCTCCGCCATCTTGGATTTAGTTCCCCTTCTTACGTCCTGTTTTAACCTAAAAATCTTAACCTCAAATCTCCTTGCCCACCACATCTTGCAACCGCCATGTTGACCACTAACCTCGAAATCTCCTCGTCCTTAGACCTTTTTGTCTTCGTCATCTTGTTTAGTTCCCATTTTCGCCACCGCGCCTCACATCTCCTCGTCCACACCATTGCCTTCGCCATCTTAGATTTCGTTCCCATGCTTACGTCCTGTTTTAACCTAAAAATCTTAACCTCAAATCTCCTTACCCTCCTCTTGCGTCCGCCATCTTGTTTAGTTCTCATGTTGGCCACCGCATCTCCTTGTCGCCAACCCTCCGCCATTTTTAGTTCCCACTATTTTAACCTCAAAATCTGCTCTTCTAAGCTCTTGCTACCGCCATCTTCTTTTAGTTCCCATTCTCACCACCGCGTCTCCTTACCCCCACTCTTGCGACCGCCATGTTGACCACTAACCTCGAAATTTCATCGTCCTTAGACCTTTTGTCTCAACCATCTTGTTTAGTTCCCATTTTCGCCACCGCATCTCATATCGCCCCATCTCTCTATCCACTCAAGAAAACTATCATCCAACGTTCAAAAATTGCTGATGAGTTCTGGAGAGGCTTTTGCAAATCTTGTTGCTAGCAAAACTTACCTTTCCCATCACCTCCAACATACCCCACTCCCACACCTTTTTCTTTCCACCAATCATTATCTCTCTCATTCTTACCAATCAACAACTTTCATTTGTTCCTTTCCACCAATAACATCACTTCTTATTCCCACCAATCACAACTTCACACGTCACTTTCTGTTATACTTTTTATTCCTCGTTCGCCATCTTTTCCCTCTTTCAGTCCCGACCTCCGCACAGACAACACCTCGCCACACCGCTCCTCTCCATCACGTGTCCTCCATACTCTTTTATCTTCCTTCCTTCATCTTCCACCCGAATTAACGAACCAATCACATTTCGTCTATTTTTACCAATCAAAACACTCCACGTCACTTCCTGTTTTTCCTTCATCTTTCCCTAATCCTCAATTCTTTTAGCTCGTCCCGGATGAACCAATTGCAATAACGATAATCCTTTCGCTCATGGCGCTTTTCAAACTTGCCACCGTCGCTCGCAGCGACACTAGCGACACTAGCGCCCCTAGCGGCAGGATTATCGTTAATCCAATTGGCTCATCCGGGACTATTACTACTCATGAGGTCTGAAACCTAGTATAGTGTTTTGGATATACACTGTCATGGTGAGACCTATATTCTCCTATGCCGCACTGATATGGTGGCCTAGAGTTAATTTAAAGGTGTGCAGAAAGGAACTCTGTAAATTACAGAGGACCTTCTGCATTTCAATTATGGGAGCTTTCAAAACTACTCCAACTGGGGCAATGGAGATGATGATTGGGCTCACACCTCTCCACATATGGATGAAGGCAGAAGCCATGATCGCGTATCACCGTATTTGTCACCAAACTAAAGTGTCTAATACAGGACATATCAGTCATCTCAAGCTTCCTTGGGACAAGAATGTACAACAGATACTCAACATGAGGACTGAAATTCTTCAACCAAGATTCAAGTTTGAATTGAAATTTACGGTCTCCTATCCACAGCGGGGTGAATGGCAAATACTGGTAAAACTTCATAATAACAAAGGCCCAATTTAGTATACTGATGGTTCTAGAACCAAATCAGGAACGTGGGCTGGGTAAGGGCACCAAGATGTCTTATAGTCTGGGTACCTTAGCTACAGCTTTCCAGGCTGAGGTTTATGCAATCCTAGCCAGTGTCATGGAAAGCATTAAAAGGAGATATAAGAATAGAGCTGTTCTTATCCTCTCAGACAGTCAAGCTGCTCTTGAACCACTTGAATCACTACCAATAAAATCAAAGTTCGTCTCAGAATGCCGGAAATCCTTAACGACACTGGCTGAACACGATGAGGTTCAACTTATGTTGGTGCCAGGACACATAGGTATACCAGGCAATGAGAAAGCAGATGAAGCAGCCAGAATTGGCAGCAAAATCCCATTTTTGGGTCAGGAGCCTGTACTGGGGGTGTCCTACAGACCAGGCTATTAAGTGCTGTGTTCAAGCAGAACACAAGAACTACTGGAACTCCTTTGAGGGTTGCAGACATTCCAAGTTGTTTATTACAGACTTGGATAACAGCAGGGCAAAGTACCTGCGCGGTCTTAGTAGCAGAGGCTTGCATGTACAACAGGATTCATTACAGGACACTGTGCCCTAAAGTTTAATCATTACAGAATGGGATTGTTTAAAAACCCTATTTGTAGTAGATGCGTAGAAGAAGATGAGACTGCTCTTGCGAATCAAAGAGAAGTATTTTTGGCAATCAATTTCCAAAGATAGTGAACTATCGAAAGTCTCAGTTAGCAGTCTGGTTAAGATCATAACGAGCAACAGACTACTTAACTGATGAAAGGGGGGATGTGCAATAGATCTTTACGGTCGCAGTGCTTGGGCATAAAACCCACATTTTTTTCTAAACTAGAACTAGAGCTACTGGACATTAGTGCCAGATTACCGTTCACTGGTACTAGGTAATCAGTAAGGAGAATTTCGCCACTGCGAGCTATTGCGCTTACTAAATCTCAGGAAGGATGGGATGAGGAGAGAGAACACGAAGGAGGGAGGTTTAACGGCGGAAGGCGCAGCGTAGCGGGGTCCATGTCGTTTTCAGATTGAGCATCCAACGGGAATCGAACTCCGGACCTCAGATGCTACCGATTGAGGCTTCCCGCTCAGTCGAATTAGATAATTAAGCCCTCTTAGATTACTGCTCCTAAAGATAGTCGGCACCATACTACACCATTTAGCAATAAAAGTATAAACTGATGCTGTGTATTATAAGGCGGCGCCGTGGCCGAGTGGTTAGACCACTCACCTCTCAACAAGGTTCCCTGGGTTCAATCCCAGGATTGTGGTGGACAAAGCGGCGTCTGGGCGGGTTTTCTTCGGTTCTCCGGTTTGCCCCGCCATTCATCATTTCACCGGTGCACCGACATCACCTTTCCTGTCATTCAACTTTTGCATCTCCTTCATCGCTCTCATCCCCGACGTCGGCCTGATCCCCTACCCTGGTTGCCGCTCTCTGATCCACAGACACTCAGCTCCCTGACAGGCGTTGGCCTGATCCTGGGGTGTAAGTCCTACTAAGGGGAGGGTAATCAGAGATGGCTTTGCTAGCTTTTCTTTGCTTTGCATCATGCATTACATAATTACAATGCATTTTTACTTTATATACCATGTACCAATACACAGCAATCCACCCAAAAACTCGGCACCGAGATTTCACCGGAAATACATGCTTTGAGGCCCCGAATAAAAAAAATTAGAAAAATGTCCATGTGCGTGTTCTGTCTATGTGTGTCTTCTGTGAACAGCATAACTCAAAAACGAAATGTGGGATAAACACCAAACTTGGTGTTTAAGTTCCGTACTTTTCAAAGATGCGACGCGAAGATTTTCAAGAAATGTCCTAACCCCAAATTATCCTTTACATGGAATATGTTTGTAAAAATTTAATTTTCAAAAAAATAGCTCTAACGATTATGTTAAAAATATTATATATTAAAGATACTTAGTTGACAACAACACGAGTCCTCTTCACTCGGAAGCAATTTTGTATAATCGTGTATAGGTAACTGGTAAACGTTAAACGATGAACAAAAACGTACTACATAAGTAACGCAGGTCCCTTTAAAAATAATTCATTTCCAATGACCTTTTTGTGGTATCACCTATTTCCGAGATATTCGTTTTTAATGGTTCAAATTGTTCAATACTTAGCTATTCTTTTAAAAGTCCTGTCAATTTTCAGTTGCTTATCGCATTGGGATGTAAAGAGAATGGATTATTTGTCCAGCGTATAGCATTCGGTTCTAAATCATTTGATTATTAATTTCCTTTGTATGTATAAAAGATGGTAATGTAGCTACAGTTCCGGAAAGGTTTGGTTCGATTACAATGAAGTAGATTGAAAATAATTTTCTAATAAACGATAGTGAATATAACAAGACTTTTATGATTATATGAAACGAATACTCCGTTAACTGCTTGTGTGTTAAAATATTAAAACTCATTATAATTATACACGTGATTTATCCTCAAAGGGAACAATATTCGTGTCGAATATATTACGAAAAAATCTGATGTGTTACACACGCATGACTTTATCTACTCTTGTACAAACTATTTTTACAAACGCTTATTCTCCATATGCTTCATGTTAATCGAGATGTTAATCTTATTTCTAATTTTCTTGTAGATGCAAGGGGAATTGGTACACTTTAAGCGATAGTAGAAATATCTTAAGAGCTGGTTTCTATGTGGAGCATTCCAATTCTCTTTGCATGTCTCGGACATAAAAAAATAAAAAATCTGATGTGTTACACTCACATGACTTTCGCTACTCTTGTACAAATTATTTTTATAAACGATTATTCTCCATATGCTTAATGTTAATCCAGATGTTAATCTTATTCCCAATTTTCTTGTAGGTGCAAGGGGAATATAGCAGGTTTTAAGCGATAGTCAAGTCTTTTATGCGCTGGTTGCTATGTGGCGCATTCCATTCCCTTTGCATGTCCAGGGCATAAAAAAAAGAATAACGAATTTGAGAAAAGGTGCAAGGGGAATATAGTAGGTTTTAAGCGATAGCCAAATCTTTTAAGCGCTGGTTGCTATGTGGCGCATTCCATTCCCTTTGAATGTCCAGGACAAAAAAAAATGAATAAGGAATTTGAGAAAAAGTACAAGTATTGGAAAATTTAAGGGAATAAAAAGCAATATCTCGAAAATGGTTCACTCAACAACAAAAATGTTGTTCACAGACAGACACACAGTCACACAGACAGACACACACACAGATACACACACGGACATGTTTCCAAAAATGCTTTTTTTGGATTCAGGGGGTCTCAAAATATATATTTCCGGTGAAATCTCGGTATCGAATTTTTGGGTGGAATACAATACGTCCCCTACTTACTATACGTAGTAGAGAAAGTAAAAATATATATGACATAAACTGCGTATTTTAATGCGATCTACATTTTATGTATAGTAAAATTTTGTCTATCTCTTATGGTTTACCGGTTATACAAAAGTCGTTCACAATGAAGAATTCTTTTAGAGACATTCCCAGAAAATTCAAGATATACATTTCATTTGTCATAAAAGTATCTTAAATATATTGTCGTGACCTCTAACCAAATACTCAATGGGAGGTAGGGCTATTCGCGAATGAGGTACCAGGAAGTTAATATTTCTTATAAGGCGAGGTCACGACAAGGGACGCAGCTAAATGAGGAAGTGAAAAATATTATAGAATATCTAATAAAAGGATTCCTACATGGTTCAGATGGGAGAAAGGATCTATATACTATGATAAATTATACAGGGAAGACTTGGATGGTAAGATGTTATATTGATAAAAGTGGGTACATTACCTCCTTGACTTCATGTCCACTCGTCGAGGACTCGTCGTGTAAGGGTAGCACGTACAAACACAACCTGCCTGCTGCGACTCTACTCACTGACTGCCAAACCATGCTACTTTGGCGTGGGACGCTTTCTGCAAGTTTGTTTACCTCCACCACTCTCTTACCCGATCCAGGCGGCCAAGGTCACGTACGCAACAATTCTTACATACGTCACATCTCCCCCTAGCCACCAAGATCGACGCCCTCGTCGACACAAGGAGGAATTTCGTTTGTGGAGAAAGAATTAAATATGACATACAGTACAATGAACAGGTTAGATAAATGAACTACAACAAACAATATCTGTGATTATATGGAGCATAAATATCTCTTAAAGTAATCAAAGGCTGATTGGAATATTTTGGAGTCCCGAGTGCCACCGACGATTTATTTTGACAGATCACCTAAATACGAGTACCCCGCGCACGCACACTACACCATGCTGCCAGTGTTACATGCACACTACACTGCACCTGGATGTTCCGACGTAACTGTTTGTGGGTGGGATTTCCACATCACGACGAATTTTCAGCTGCAGAGTCTTTCAGGTGCTACAGGTCGCTGAAGATGTGGGGGGAGCAATCGCTGGCTTGGACTGCCTCCCAAAATAGTGGCTCCTTATGCCACTGCAGTGTAGTGGATGAACGACAGCTCTCCTGTGGTGTCTCTGGAACCTCTGGTGTGTCTGTCCAGCGGGGATACTCCTCTTGATACTCGAGCTCCCGAATCAGCAAAGTCACTATAACAGAAATCACAGAAAGGTAGAAATTGTGCTCCAGAAGATCATCATACATAAAAAACAAGTAGTAGGTCATTTACAGTAAAAAAATTTAAAATGCCAAAAGGTTTACAATCAATCAATTCTTTTAGTATGGGGCAAAGAGAAAAAAAATGACTACACGTTGACATAAAAACTGAATTTCACAAGGGGTTACCATCCAAAATTTAACACAAACTGCTTTAGAATCCAAATACAGAGACACAAAAGGGCCAGAATACATAAATATTACATCACTGACATTCATTGTTTACATACAATAACACAACACAAATATAGAAGCTTATTTGGGATCCCAATATGATATTTTTTTAAAACCAGCTGGTACTACTAATACAGAAAAGAAAATAAGTGCACTTATAATACATTCATACATGACAATGAAATGAAATCAATTATACTGACCATGGCCCAAATTATACACAACACTCACTTAAATAACTACTCAAAACTACTGTGTGCATTACTACAGACTTCAAAAACAAATCCACAGTACATACGTCAAACTACACCTCATTACATTCTTTCAACTACAATACTCATGCTTTACTGTCAAATATATAGTCTCTTCCACATTACTATCTTATCCATCTTATTATGATCATCATCATCATTATTTCAATTATCATCATCGACTTAGCTTTCAACTTTCTCGTATACAGTAATTACTGAGAAAATAAAACATCTTTACTGACGTGTCTCATTCAACATGCTGCAAAGTCAAAAATACCTGACATAGGCATAAACTTAAAGAAATCACATTAACATTTCAGGAATGATACAAATAACATGACATTATACTGTTGCATCCACATCCTCCGAATCAAAATTAAGCTGGAAAATAGATGGTATTAAAACTTGCTATATAAGATGGTACTAAACTTGTTGCATAAACACACAAAAAAATTATTCTCATGCATACACTTCATTACATTTACTCTCTCGTGTGAATACATCACACACGGTATACTGGGCACGTTTCAGCAACACCAATAAGCAAAATCTCTCAAATCATCACATCAAATCGAATTTCCAGGTACATGTAGCCCTCCTGAAAATCAAACATTTACACTTCAACTATCGGGGTTACTCTTAGGTACTCCCACCGAAGCTGACTTTATCTCATCTCCTCTCTCACATTACCACCGTCGGGGTTACTCTTAGGCACTTCCACCGAGGCAAATATTTACTTACCTCTCACATAACCTCACAAACATATACACACACTATTCATGCAACAATTTTCTGCAAAGAAAAGATCACAGCATCATAATGAAACCCAAACCAAATCAAATCGAATGCAACAGAACAATTCACATCATTACCCAAAACAATACTGTCACATAACATTCCTGAAAATCAAAACTTAATTAAGCACACAGTACACATCAAACACATTCCTGCATCATAACATAACAAAACAAATGATTTGCAATGCCCAAAACAGAATTCAAAATTTAAGTTACACAAAATCATAATAAACTTTCAATTTAGCAGAGACATTCATAGCACACATTATTCCTGAAAAGCAAAGCTTAATTAAGCATCAGTCAGTGAAAAAATAAAAATTTAGCATACTTGTCTGATTTGTGACACTTTTTCACACACAATGTACACATACTTACAGGTTTTGTTTCTTATTCTTTCTTTTTACCACAAAATTCCAGTGCAACTTTCCAAAATCTGGTAACACACATATAGCTGATCCATCAACATCTACGTCGTACTGGTCCATATTGGAGGCACATTAAACCCAATTAGGTGAAGATACTGGCAAGGTTGGTAGTAGCTGAAACTTTTACTTAAATTAGTCATTTTGAAATATTTTCCCCCAAAAATATTCATTGCGTAACTAGATAAACCAAACATGGCAACGGTGAAGCAAAATTATAATCATTATTATTACCACTATGCATACCGCGAGCGTACAGTGCACAAATATGAATTCTCAATATATATACTCTTGACTTCTTTCGTTTTATTATTTTAAATATTTCAAACAGATGCACCACACTTTTTATACACACGCAAGTTTAAACATACAACACGCGAACTTTAAAATATTTGCTTCACTTTCGAGTCATTAACAACTTACAAGATGACGCAACCAATAATGCAATGTCACGTAGGCCAGCTAACAAACCTAACTATATTATCAAAGTTACAAATATCGCCCAATTTTTCACAATTCACAAAAATATGTACTTTAAAATGACCAGTACGAATGATTTATCACAGTAACAGAATTTAGTAGGAGTGAAGCCAAGGTAAGGGGAAAAATGGAGCCAAAAGTTTTACCGCCACATCACCGACAGACAATGGAAAAATATTAAAAATGAACTTAAAATTAAAATATAGACACGGGACTTTCAGAAAACAATACAACAGGAATTTAGAATAAAGGAACCACAAATTATACAACCAAAACCCTTACCCTTAAGCCAAGAAAAAAATGTTTACATTTTCTAACTAACACGTGGAGGACCAAAAACGCTGCATTTTAAAGAAGAAAAAAATTTTGCACTTAAAAATCTCAAAATACTCGGCGCCTCACACCAAGATGTCGTGACCTCTAAACAAATACTCAATGGGAGGTAGGGCTACTCGCGAATGAGGTACCAGGAAGTTAATATTTCATATAAGGCGAGGTCACGACAAGGGACGCAGCTAAATGAGGAAGTGAAAAATATTATAAATATCTAATAATAGGATTCCTACATGGTTCAGATGGGAGAAATGATCTATATACTATGATAAATTATACAGGGAAGACTTGGATGTTAAGATGTTATATTGATAAAAGTGGGTACATTACCTCCTTGACTTCATGTCCACTCGTCGAGGACGCCATACATCTTCGTGTATGGGTAGCACGTACAAACACAACCTGCCTGCTGCGACTCTACTCTGACTGCCAAGCCACACTACTTCGGCGTGGGATGCTATCTGCAAGTTTGTTTACCTCCACCACTCTCTTACCCGATCCAGGCGGCCAAGGTCACGTACGCAACAATTCTTACATACGTCACAATATGGTATTTTAATCAAAATCGTTAGAGCCATTTTTGAGAAAATTAAAATTTTCGAAAAATGTTTCATGTAAAGGGTAATCTGGGGTGGGGGATTTTCTTGAAAACCTTTGTGTTGCATCTCTTGAAGATACTGAACCAAAATACCAAGTTTGGTGTTTATCCGGCTGTTCGTTTCTGAGTTATGCTGTTCACAGACACACACAGACACACCACGCAGACACACCACACACACACAGACGCACACACGGACATGTTTCTAAAAATGCTTTTTTTGGATTCAGGGGGCCTCAAAACATATATTTCCGGTGAAATCTCGGTATTGAATTTTTGGGTGGAACACAATACTTCCCCTACTTACTATCGTAGTAGAGAATGTAAAAATATAGAGTGGATAACATGTTCAAACTGATGTATAAATATTTTAATTTCTAAGTTGGAACATTTGTTTATAATTCATCTTGCAATAATAATTATCCGCCGCTATAATATGATCTATTACACGACAACAGACATTTTCTTGTAACACTAGTATACGTAGGTACCACTTACTATTTCTGGTAAAGGAACTACAAAACAAGGATTTTCTAATAATTACTCTTAACCGTTGCCTGCAACCGTCAAGTAACCGATATACGTATGCCGTTACACCAAAATAACGGTTTATTATGTCTTAAACCTACCAAGACTTTACATAGCCTAATGTTAATAAGTGACTTGTAAATCCCTGTGTTAGGTATAATACGCAGTCGGTGATACAGAAATTATATAATCTTTACATGTCTGAATAATAATGCCTGTAGATGCACAACATAAAGGGTTAGACTAATTAGAAATTTAGAAGTCTGTTTTAAATCTACTTAACCTTTAAATCATGATCCTTTATTTTGTTTCTGTCTGTGAATAGTGTAACTTAAAAATTTGAAGTCGGATAAATACTTCACTCAAATACCGTTTAAGCATGCCAGACAAATATTTGCAATAAAATTCCCTCATACGAAGCTACGCTTTACAAAGGCGTTTTTAATTGTTTGTTATTTTCTCGAATTTTTTTCTAACAGTTTTTATTTGAATGTAGTAAATCTGACATATACTATACTTAAAGAGACCGAAAAAGAATTACCACAGGAATAGTGCACAGCTCATTAAAACAGACACCTTGTATCACATATTTTGTTTCTTTGTTTTTTGTGGCGTTAGCCGTTTTCTAAGTGTTCCACGTTGCATGATCACTTTTCCAAGATAAAGTGCATCACTTGTTGAGTAGTTTTTAAAAATTTACTCATAATTCTTTCATTCTTTGTTTGTTTGTTTGTTTCTTTCTCTCTCTCTCTCTCTCTCTCTCTCCATCCAACACGTTGCCATGACTAAACATTTGAATGCTGTTTTTGCATGCTGTGTGTAACGAAGCGCTTACTGTTTAATTTGAAAACACTCCTGCACAAAAGTATATCGTGAATAACCAAAACATGTATAAAAGAATAACGTTTATATGAAACTGTAAATTTGTCACGAGTAGAAGAAAAGTATGATCGTACTACATCAAATTTTAAACTTATTCAGACACTGTAAGCATTTTATCAGGATTCATGTGATGTTGTTGAGAGTTCATTACTGTAATTTAAAATATGCAGCTGTTTTTAATGCTTTTACAACGTAAAAGGTTTTACACTATGGTAATAGAAACTACTAAATTAGTAAAGGATAGTTTTTCTATTGATTATGATTAGATTCGCGAGAAACGGACTTCAAAATTTCTACTACTACTCAGATAACTTGGATGACAAAGTAAAGATGATGGTGATGAAGTATTAGAATCTAGTGAGGAATGAATATATTCTTTATAATAACGAATTCGTAGACTTCTTTATATACAGGATGTCCCACTTAAAACACCAATAAAATAAATTGTTATAACTGGGAATGAATAAGTCAAAGAGAAACAAATCTGGTCAGATTTGGTAGTGCAGGTCTTGAAATTTGTGTAACAATGTAACAATGGTCGACAGGGAGCTGTGACATTGAGAAATAAATAAATAATAAGAAATAAAATAAATGGCCATAACTCAATAGAAAAAGTTTGAGAAAGTTTTATTGTTTATGTTTCTATGTTAGCCCCACTTTTGGGAGCCAATATAAAGAAGGTGTTTTGTGGATGTTATTTATTGATTTACGTAATTTATTAGCTTCACGCTTGGGAAGCCAATTTGAGAGGTGTTACTGTTGTTGGAGTTTTCACCATGCTTTGGGCGTCAATTTGAAGTAGTATTGTTCTTTACGTATTTATTTATTTAGTTCCACGTATGGACGTCAATTTGAAGAAGATGGTTTGTTACGTAATATGCTGCCACGTATGTAAATCCGATTTGAAGATGTATTTTTGTTGTTACGCTCCAGGTTTTAAAAAAATATGTATTAACTTTGTTATTAAACTGCTTCTATAGATATTATTTATGTTTAATGTTTGCCTCGGCTGCGTCAGTATTGTTTTAGATTCACGTATCTAGACAGGACGTGGTGCAACAAGAATGTAGGCTTACACTGATTTTAAGTTTAAATTCACTTCTTGTTTATTGATATCCTTGACACAAATTAAATAACACTTCACCAATATCAAGAGCTGTGAGATTCTTTTATTTAATACTTGCACTTTGTTAACGCGTATACTTAATTTTCGTTTCACACGAATACGTAATATTTCTTTAGAGAACGCACAAGTAACACATCCGGTTACTATCAAGGCCTGCAGGCAACTAAACATATTTCAACCGTACAAACCCGTAAACTTCTGTATTTCAAGTCTCTGATTGACTAATCCTAGTCCAATAGAATACCTGCATTTTACTAAAGCTTTTTCTGGCTGTTGATTGGCTATTTTTAAACTGTCACAAAATTTACATTATCGTTGCTCTAAAAATGACTAGTAGCATTCAAACTCTCAAACTCATTATTGCAGCAAGGTTACCTCATTTTTAGCAAGTTTAAACTTATTATTCTCACAGCTCTTACATTATTAAATTACGTAATGTATTCACATAACACTATTAAACATGTTTACAATAATATAAGCATATGCACTGTTACATACATTTTAAAAATAATTACATATATATTGCTTCAAGGCGGGCCGTTATTGCATTTACATATTATATAATTTAATTGAAATTATTTAAGTGTCAAAAATACTGCCTGAAGTTACGTAATTGAAACTGTTAGCATTCTCTATTACCTAAAGAGCTGCAATATCAATAGACCTGAACATGACAACCATTTGTAGCACGGCAGATGTCGAGCCTGTTGCCCACCACTCTCAGCATAGCAATTGTGACATTTTGAATCTTATGAGTTTAAAATCATCGAGTTCAGCCACTGGTGTTCTGTAAACTTCATACTTGACCAATCGCCATAAAAAAAGTCCAAGGGTGATAGATCTCGTGACCTTGGTGGCCAAGCGATTGTCTCAGATCCTCTGCCTATCCAGTGTCTGGGAAAATTGTCAATCAGAAACTTGCATACCTCCAATGCGAAGGAGGAGGAGCGCCATCTTGCTGATAAATGGTTCCTGCAGGAAGTTGTGGTACGACATACAACTCCAACATATCTACATAGGTTCGACCAGTCACTGTAGGTTCAGCAAAAAAGAAGGGATCTATCACACGATCTTTCATTAAACCGCACCAGACATTAACTTTGGGTGAATCATGTTCATGTTGAAACACAAGAGGATTCTCACTCCCTCATTTTTTGAAATTGTGTCGACTAGCTTCTTCTGATATGTGGAAAGTTGACTCGTCAGTGAAACAGATATGATTTAAGTACGTGTACTTTCCATCAATTTTGTCCAAAACACTCGCAACAAAATGTAGCATCTTATGTTTATCGCCGTGCTTGATTTTCTGTATGATATAATTTTCTATGCTCAATGACGGAGCCATCTGTGCACAACATTGTGAACACTATTGCGAGGAATCTGGAGTTTTAAAATTTGCTTTTCGGATTGATATTCTTGAGTTTTTGTAAAGCAGATTCTTATGAGTTCAATGTTCTCTTGTGAAATTCTTTTCTTTGCATGCTTACCACTCATTGACAAAAAGCTTTCTGTTTGCTTCAACTTTGCATCCCAGCCATTATTCACTTATAGTCAGGAAGGAGATCATGCCTTTGAACGTTGTATTCCTGACGAAATGGACGTTGAACATGCTTCACAGACTTTGTTTCTGCTAACCAAAGAACACACGAGGCTTTCTGCTGATCAGTACACATGGCTAGTTTCACAGAATCAGCAATTTGCTGTTATTTATTTATTTCTCGATGTCATAACTCCGTCGTAACCATTGTTACATTGTTACAAGATCTGCATTTCCAAATCTGACTAGATTCATTTCTCTTTGGCTTATACCTCCCCAGTTATAACCATTTATTTTATTGCTGTTTTAAGTGGGACACCCTGTATTTAACTGGTGATATGAAGCTTGATTCTTCTTTTTGCATTGCGTTACTCATGCCTATGGTTTAAAATTCAACAATATGGCCTTGGCTACATGCAACATAAATGGAAATACCTGGTATAGTGGGGGAGCGAAACTGTTGTATAGTTTACACTCAACAGACAAGTGTGTGTGTGTGTGTGTGTGTGTGTGTGTGTGTGTATTGAGCAGCATCTAGCATCTAATATTTCGGAAATTTCAAAACAACGGCATAATAAATACATTAGAATGCAACGAATCGAATAGTAACATATAGATAATATTACTGCACCCTAAATTTCGGATTCGGAACGAAAGCAGAAGTGTAACCAAATAGGCACACTTCTTTAGGAGAAGGATACACAAGCATGTTACTTACACCCCAGGCCCAGAGCTCGAGGAGGAGGCGGGAGATGGTTACGAACACACTTCCAAAACACCGTGTAAAATCAACGGAAGATCGAGTTACAGGTGTTGTGGTCAGTACGTATGTTGCCTATACACAGGCACGCAATGACAATCCCCATTAACCTCGCAAAAGCACTAGAATCTCTACATACGGCTGAAGGCCACTTGGTGACAGCTTGGTCGAGGGTCTGCCCTTGGCAGTGACTTCTAAACGACTTTTCAATCTCCAGACAATCCGTTAAGACCGTTTTACTTTCACACGGTAGCGCTATACAAGTGTCCTCCATTTATTTTACAACGTTACGGTAGCCATTTACATCCAGTGAACTATGTTGAGTACCTGTTTAAATTATTTATGGTATCTGGATGTTAATGGAGGCCTCCTAGATAAAAGGATCACACGTAACGAGGCGGACACATTTCATTTGTCATCCTGACCTGGTGCTCATATGACATGCTTCTTTTAATATATTCGTTTGTATCTGCAATTCAATGAATTTCTCTTGACTCTTGAACCCCCATGACTGGCACTGATTGAGTTCCGCGTGTATCGAGTGCTATCAAGTCAGCAGTCACGTATGGAAATGTCTTTTCTTCGATGAAACCAGTATATTTTATAAAGTTATTATTGTTCTTCATTAGTGTGTATTAGTAATGAAACTAGCAAATGAAGTGATATGCAAAGACTGGAACACGTTTGCAATGTGGATGTACCAGCCGGACATTGTCCTTGATCTACAAGTTGAAATTGCATAATAATGCAGGTACCCTCGCGAGGCGCGCGCGCGCGCGCGCACACACACACACACACACACATACACACACACATACATACATACATACACATTCACACATGGATCTTCTGCATCTGGATTTTTGAGTTTATGCACCTTAAACAACGGATATACCGGGCTTTACAGCTGACTTACTTGTTAGGTAGACGAGAATTACATACTCAGCAAAAATAGTATTTAAGGGACGCAAACTACTCTAGGGTGAGCCCCACCTCATAAACATGGTCCCTTCTACGGGACATAAAGCAGTTTTCTCTGTGATTTTGTAAACTTGTACTGTAGTATACTTTCCTATATCTCCGAAATTTCATAATGAGCGAACACATGGATTCAATTTAAGTATCAGCCAAAAACAAAGGAACTAAACTTCTTGAGAAACGATAAGCTGAAATCATTTAAGAGTAACTTCTATAACTACTGTACGGTAAAATATATTAAATACATATTTTAAATTTGGCGTACACCTTGTAATACGATTCCTACATAATAGCTTGTACCATTGATTATTAAATACGTCTAATGCAGAGTTAAAATCGTGCTAAAACGCTTAACAGATAGGAAAGTTTCGAAGTGATAAGAAAGAGTTCACCTAGCAGAAAGCCAGATGGGAGCTATTTAAACAGATATTAAGTGTCGGGATATTCATAGTTGAGTGGTATCATTGCTTTTCCTTTAGAGTTATGAAGTGGTAACAGCTTTTTACCCCGTTAACCCCGTTCAATTTAGAATTGAATATTTTTACATAAAAATTGTGTGAAAGATGGAAATAATTCATATTACTTAGACCTTTAAACTAGATCACAAGTAATACTTGTTATATTCTTCCGCATGCATTTGAAAAAGTATTAATGTTATATTACATATAATATTTATATAAACTAACTGCAGGACATTATGCAGTACGTTATACTAATAATTATATGATAATAATCGCTATTTAGTTTAAACACTTCAGCTCAAGTGATAAATAATTATAACTGACAAATTAAAAGCTTTAAAATCATTTAATGCAACGAGGCCAGAGAGCTAATTGATTCGACTATTACACAATTTTGCTGAAGTGTTTCACAACGGGACATTGCATCATCCTTTCATTTTAACCCCAAGCTATTGCTTCTTAAGCTTTCTTAAGTTTTTTGTGTTGGTGCAACAAGCAATAAACAGCTGTTTAGGAACAAGGTGTTAGGTGAAGATGCGGGTTACATACATACAGAAAGGTAGAGGTGACGGATTTATCTGGTATTTGATCAATTGTTTCGGGAAAGAAGTGGGTTATAGCTCATAACCCACAGTTTGCACTTATCCATGCGCATGCATTTATTCCAGATATGTCAAGGAACTGCCTATTAGATACTAAACACCTGCACATGATTTCTATTGTTAGCGGTGTTCTTTTAGAGCAGCTTATTCTTTTGAGCAGTTTAGTGCTTCTAGGTCGCGCTATAATAGCGTATTGCCTATGGTGTCTTCAGAGAGGTAATGTAGCAGAATGAAATGATCTTATCTGCATATCTTGTCATTATCGCTATTATCAACAATTCCTCAGTAGTATCCTCACTTATTTTAGCTCTCACCAAGGATAATACCGTGAATAACTAAACGGAGACAATTCGAAGAAATTAGTCTTAAAAGATACACAATTTGGGTTTGCAAAGCACAACATATGGGAGAGTGTGTATTAATTCTCCTTTCCATTCAACCTATACCTTTTTCACTATAAGCTGAAAGGAGAAGTAAACAAAACTTAAATGTATCACTCCGCCGAGCACAGGGCAGCACCACGTGGAGGATGACGTACCCGTGAGAGGAAATTGCTTCAGACAGAATGTGAATACAGTATATTGCCCGCTTGGGGATCATTAGCTTTTAAACATTGTATGTCTTATTCCTATATTTTACCTTACATCCTAAACTTCTAACACACAATACTAAGAGTAGAGAAATGAAAGTTGTACCTGAACAGTTCGGCATCTGTGATTAAAGGTACTGGATTATACTGTTCTTAACTTCAGGCTTTAGAAATCCTTCATTTAATGACTAATATCAGTATACCACCTTTGCTTTAACCTTTTATGACTCAACAATTTAAATAACGATTAGCACTATAGGTTAAAACACAACAGAAAACAAACGCGAACCAAGCTATCCGAGCAACAATTCTGCATCACTAACAAAGAAGTTCAATTATTGCTAAACAATGGCCAACCATATTCACTGTGGATTAAAGGTGGATACTTTTCACACAATTTGTTAAAAGCATTTAATACAATTGTCTTCTTTCCATTTCCCGCGTTTATGTTTTCCACAGTGGCAGAAGATTCTCAGCCGGAAACGACCTGCAGAGCCTTCGCATAGCCTCTTAAACCCTCTGCTATAACGGTTCATGTAGTTATAGGTGAATCTGAACAAAAACATTTAGTTACATAAATTGAAATGTTACAATAATGAGTTTTTTAAATTTCTCTGCACAGAATAACCGCAAAATGTTACGATATGAACAGAACTGTTTTTTGTAGAGGAAGAGACGACATGCTAAGCGGGAAAGGTTGTAGTTTGCCCACCAGCCAATGAGGTGCTGTCTTGTCACGTGGTTTTGTTTACTTCTCCTTTCAGCTTATAGTAAAAAAGGTATAGTATACCTAGTAGGCAGTATTCAAAGTTGCCTACTGGTAGTTGTAGCACAGGCGAAGCCATACTAGTAGCCCTTTTGTTCAAGATTGGTACTCGCAACAGTCCCCACTAGCTAATGGCTACGTTCGCGAGTTGTTCCGATCTACATTCATGGTAGCGATAGTGGCAGCCCTGCTTCATTATGTCTGTGGCAGTGGTGAACCTGATAGGAACTGTATGCTTCGTTTAACTCGTATACTAGGCCAGAAATATGCCGCAGATTCCTGTGTTCTGCATTAAAACTTTGTGTTAGTTCATTTGTGTTAAAGGTTGCTAGTATCGTAATTTACTTTGACGACAGTGGTGCAATTCCTTGAGTTAAAATAATGTTTTAATTTGTTGTATGTTGTATAATGTGTATTTAACTAAATTATTATACACAAGAATGCGAGCTTTCTTTCTTCCTCTCAAAGGAATTGTGAATGAAATTGTGTACAAAAATTGTGTGACATTTATTTTATAACGCATTTTAATACATGTTTTATACTTAGATGCAATGACAGAAGAGAACGTGACAAAATGGGATTTGTGTACTAAAATATGTTAAAAGAAAGTTTTGGCCGTAACAATAGTTAGAAACAAAGTCGAAAACATAATAAGATGACGTATGGTATTTCATTCATAAGCCCTAACGCACTGAAGCAGTACGTCTGACAAGAACGCTATGATGTGTACTCTCAAACGAGCGAATACTCGAATACTAAATGCCCATTTTCCACGAGGGTACATATGAAGCAGAAGCTCGACCACAATTCGGTATATTTGCTGCTGCTCTTCGTTAGAGTTGGCTCAAAGAAACGAGCGAGTTACATTATTTACCATATCAAACGAACCAGTAAAACGCATGTTCTTGACAGATCTATGTAGACATCTCGGCAGGAGAATCGAACATGGGTCCCCTCGCACGGAAACGACTAGGTGAGTTAACAGCCATGTTAAATTCCATTAAAACAAACAAAACAAAACAAAAATCTCAGGATGAGTTAAACGGGGAAATTCTAAAACATTACATCTGTTCCTCTGAAAATCCACGTTTAAATGATACTAGTTTATGCCAAAACGCAGGAAATGTTTAAAAAGAATGGAATATGGTAGAAGTGTGCCCAATGCATAAAAGAGGTGGTGACAGAATTGACAAGTTATGACGATGTCAGTATGCTAAACTCTTCTTATAATTTATACGCTGAAAAAATACTTTGATAAAACACAAAAGTATAGTATTAGGATACCATAATGGATTCAGAACGGGTAATTAGCCACATGTATGCAGGGGCACAATTAATTGAGGAGGACAGAGTTCAATATTCCAGCTGGCTTTTATCGACTATGGCAGTTTGGACAGAGAGTGGAATATAATTGCTAGAAGAATTTATTCCTGAAGACTCTGTTAAAGTAATTCAAAGTATCTGTACTGGTAATAACACCTTCACTGAGGTATAGGAAGTATCTACAGGAAATATCAAAATAGTGCCATTTTTTTTACTAGACAAGAATGTCCACTGTCAGTGTTACATTTTAGCTTGAATATTGGAGACATCTTCCACAAATGGCAAAGATAACTTGGGGTATATTTTAATAAGAAATATTATCTTCAAATCTTTATGTTTAACTGCCCCACGTATGGGAGTCAATTTGAAGAAGTTATGTTCTTCAACTTTTAAATATTTGGGTTGGCTCACGTATTATTTTTAGCTGCGTTTTGAGTTTATCCCCATGTATGTGCGCTAACTTGAAGGTGATTTGCCGCTGTTGCGTAATGATGCGTAATATACGTTTACACAAACTTGAAGAGTTGTTATGTATTAATAGTTGTTTTGAGCATCGGTTTGAATTTAATGTTTACGTAATATTACTGTTTAAATCTGTCTCGGCTGCGTCAGTCTTAATTAAGAGTCAGGATTCCTATACAGGGTGAGATAATGACAATTATTGTAGACGTAACAGAATTAAACTTTTAAATTTTCACTTTTTATTTCTAACTTCTTTGACATATTTATAAACCACTACTCTTTAAAAGAACTGTGAGAAACTTATACATATTCACTTAGCGTGTATATCTGTTTTTACTAATCACCCGTAGAGAACACATTTTTCCATCTTTACACTACCACGTCTTGCCAGGAACTGAATAACCTCAACGGTAAAAACCTTAAGCTTCTGTAATGCAAGTCTCTGATTGGCTAATTCTAGTTCAATAGAATTTCTGTATTTAACTTAAAACTTTTCTTTGCTGTTGATTGGCTAATTTTAAAACTGTCACTGAAACTACGTCATCGTCCTTCTAATCATGACCAGTACATTTTCAAATTCCAAACACATTATTGCCACAATTACCTCATTATTACTCATTATTAGCAACCTAAAATGTACTATTCTCACAGTTCTTGCATTATTGGAATATATAAAGTATTCATATAACATTAATAAAATATGTTTACAATAAAAATAAGCATTTGCAATGACTCTTACATACAATTAAATAATTATTACATACATATTGTTTCAAGGCGGGCTGTTATTGAATTTACCTATTTTAAATTACAATTGAAATTATTCAGTATTAAAATACTGCCTCAAGCTACACTTAATACAATAGCGTTTTCGGATGACCAGATGGTAAAACAAACTTACTGGTATTGGCAATTTTTAAATTAAACATTAAGAACACAGTAAAGAGATTTCAGTGTAGAAATTCAAATTTAAGCCTTTAAAAGGTGTTTTTCTGTAAGAGCAAAACGAATAATAGTTATTGCATTTTAGAGTAAGTGAACCATTTAGTTATCTGGTACTCTCTCTCTCTCTCTCTCTCTCTCTCTGTCGTGTACAAAAAGGTCAATGTAATCAATAAAAATAAATTTACTTATGTGGAACAATTAACAGGAGTTTTAAAAATGCGTGAATAAAGACAGTTGAAAGTTGCTGTGCAGCTCCACCAACCTTCACGAACAGTCAAAAACGTACATCGGAAATAGTGGAGATGAGATTATGGCGAAGCGTAGCCCATAATGTGCTAATAGATAAAACATAACAGTGGTGTGGGGATATTGGAAGGATTTGAAGACGTTACAGTTAAATGATAAAATAAAGCTAAATCCTAAATAACTAGCACTCTCATGCGGACGGGATTGTAAACCCCAAAATGTGTACGTACTGTAACCTACAGGATACACGTAGAAGATATATTGGCAGACCACTGAAGCGATGGTTAAAACAATAAGATGTCACGAATCCGGGAAAGCTGTGGAGGTAGAATGCATTATTATTATTATCATTATTATTATTATTATTATTATTATTATTAGTAGTAGTAGTAGTAGTAGTAGTAGTAGTAGTAGTAGTAGTAGTAGTAGTATTAATGTTATTGTTGTAAATAAATTTGGAATGACGCGATTTCTTTAAAATGGATTGTAAACTTAAAATTTTAATGTAACATTTACTGCAAATTAAAAGTTTTTGAAAAGTATTTCAGTTTTTTTAAACTACTGTCTTGAACAAATATACTATAAATATCTACAGAAGTTATTTTATTCAAATAACGTGTACATTTTAAAACACCTCTTAACTTTTCATTCCGAAAGGCACTTTCTTGGGCTTCATGCTTATAATAAACGGAAGCACTGTGTGAGGTTACATTGCTTGATTAGCTTCTTTAGGTATCTCTTACCGCAAAGTATTAAAGCCTAATTGCTTATTATAGTTGCCAAAGTAATAAAAACTTTGAGGTAATTAAGTTACAATTTTTCGTGCTGAACTTAATATCCCCTTAAAGATGCCGTCACAAGGTTATTATCATTACCTAACTGTAATTAGAGGATGCTATGAAATAAATTGCAGTTGTTAGAGTACTTTACATTCCACAGACTATATGAAATTATAATCTATAATATTTTGCATATAATTACGTTAATTGGATATCTATACGGTAATTTGAGAGTGATAACAATTCTACCTGGAGTCAAACCTAATGTGCTGACGTTAAAGTCTTTCATGATCTTTCTCTCTGGTAGGATTTAACCTACAGTATCTCTCAACCTATTGTATTTTTCTTGCTTTGCAGAAGATAAAATAATAACCTGAATATGTTTAGAAACTGCACAATTAGAATTTTCTGGCGTGAGAATTCTACAGAATATGAAAAAGTATTTTCTTTAAAAAATGTATAAAGCTTTCACGGCGCCGTGGCCGAGTGGTTAGGCCGCTCGCCTCCTACCGAGGCGGCCCGGATTCAATCCCAGGGACCTGCATGTGGGATTTGTGGTGGACGAAGCGGCGTCTAGGCGGGGTTTCTCCGGGTTCTCCGGTTTCCCCCGCCATTCATTCCACCAACTGCTCCACCATCACCTTTCCTTTCATCCATTTCACCAAAATTTCGTTTCATCTACTTCCTTCATCCCATACAAGGCATCGGGCTGATCACCCATCCTGGATGTTCTGTCTGATCAATGCGTATCTGCTCCTCGACGGGCCTCTGACCCCAGGCACCCGCTTGTAAGTCCTGGGGGAAGTAAGTCCTACATAAGAGGAGGGTAAACAGATAATGAATGAATATAAAGCTTTAGCAAATATGCTATTCATAGTGGAACTAGATCAATATCTTTAATTTAAAGATCCTAAATACAAGCAAACATCTTTTTTATACTAATCGATGTAGCATATTCTACATGCTAGTTATAATCTGTAACGACTGAAAAAGTATTACATTACAATATTAGCAGGAGTGATTTTACTTTGTAGAATAGTGTTTACATCAATTGTGCTCACGAAGTTTGAACCAGCCATGCACCTGAGTAAACTTAATGAAGAAATGCGTAACCCTTATAAGCTATTATGTAACCTTCGATTAACGAGCAGTTGTAAACATTGGTTCCAGAAATAAATGAATGATGTGCCTGGGTACCCTAGGCTTACATTCGGAAGGTCGTGACCGCCCATTCGCCTTGGATTTTTCGCAGTTTTCCCTGTTTGGTAGGGAATTCTGGAATGGTTTCTCATTTATCTCGATTTCCTTTCTATGTTTCCCTTTCATTTCGTTTCCTTCTCATCTTTTACGTGTGCTTGTAAGTTTTGTGGTGTATAGTGGCGCCGAACAGATAACGCGGATGCTTGCTGGATGAAAAGAGTACTCCACGTGGACGCTAGAGGGATTGTTGGTCGACACGTCGTCCATCGCCCTCTCTAGACAGCTTCAGCAGTGGCACGGGTCTTACAGCCTGGAGCTGTTACGGACTTCCGCGCGTTTCTGTGGCCTGTTTGCCTGCTACCAATAGCCTCCTGTGGTTCCTTCACTTCATTCCTTCCTCCTGGGGGAACACAATATATCTATTAGGTCTTAGTGCGCGATGTGTCCCCCTCCCCTATACCTATGTGCCTGGTTTAGGATTAAAGAAGGGAGAATGTTGGTTACATGCATTCAGAAAGAAAAACTATTCGAACTACTACAGTACAAATGGTAATTTTGTAACATTCTAGCGTTTTCTTTTTTCTGCCTAGACATTAGGTACTGTTGTAACTGCAGCTTCTTCACAAGCACGAATCACTTAATAAGAACTGGATCTTCCTAGGCTGCATTCTTTTGAATTTCACTGTATCATTTGAGTCTCACGAGCATGTTTTCTACCTATATAAATATGGAATTACTTAAAAAAATTAAATACTCTAACACTAGTATTTTACATTTTTATTTTCATTCTATTTCATTCGCGTTTTTTCTACTATCGTAAAATTTTAAAGCGGTGGAGTTTTGTAGCATAGTGGGGAATAACATTATGTTTCTGAAGAAACAAATGCGCGCAGTCTTCGTAAGAGACTTAGTGAACTATAATATGTTTATAGTCATATAATATGACTTATATAATTAGGAAAACTCAACTCAGGGAAAAGGGGTATGTTACATGGTGCGTTTATTCGCATAAGTGTAGGTAAAGGGGTCCAATTATTTTCTCAAGTTCCATCCGCAATTACTTGGATTGTAAATAAACACTTCTGAAATGGAAGATATGAAAAGATGACAGCAATGGTGGTTCCGGTACGATGAATCCTTGCACGCTCATCCAGTACAATCCACTGCAAACAATCCACAAACGCCGTAACATAATGCAATCCCTACATGTAAATGTACTTTGTGTAACAGGCTTAGAAGTCCCAGGAAGCCCACTGTCTCTCAGATAAAGCAAGGGTAAGGCGAATATATACAATTGCCATAAACAGATCAAAATCTTCAGCGGAAGTAATTTATCTGACTACAAGATTTTAACTTGTTACTGAACAGCCTAAAGGGGTTGACGCCGAGAAGAAAAACATTTACGAACCCACTTTATAGAATTCTACAAGCTAATAGCCATACATATTACCTTTATATGATTCTTGCGGGATAATTCCCAAATGTGTTCTTGATTGGAGATCAAAACATAAAATTAAAAATGCAGTTCAATATGACGTAGGGTATAATATTATAAAACACTCTGTGGCCATATTCAAGAAACACTTATATGGTGCTAACATCAGATGACTTATTATTATTATTATTATTATTACCTTTATGACTATGCTCTTTTATACATTATTTGAATTATGTTTTATTTTAGTTATGTTGATTGTTAAAATCACTAATTATTTATTTCTTGGCAGTCACAAATATGCGACAGACTGTTCAATAAATTGACATCCCAGTCCAAAGTCAAACCTGAAATACATGAATGGCCAATAAACCTGGTCTTTCCTTCCCAGAACGGACCGTCGCTGTAAATACTGACGTGCAAATGTGCATAATAATATGCGGCCTCCAGACAGGAGTAAACCTTTTGTTATCATTCCATACAACTGATACACTTTCACATATTGTTCAGTTCAGCGGTGAGAGAGAATCACACACGAGCAGTAAACATAGTTGACTAAGATGTAGAAATCATTACGGAGCTTTGTAAGAACGTCGGAAAACGGAATCTTTTAGGAAGTTGTGTGCCACGGTAACTCATCAAGCGTGCAGACATAAATTGTAATTAATAGATCAAAATCAGCCAGGCGGTTCACTGCACAAGTCAGAGAACAGAATGCATAATGAGCAATTTAAGGGAGAATTACATGACTTTGAGGGATTAGAAAGGATTGCTATTCGCATATGGGGCAAAAATTACTACATCGTCCATTAAGTTTCTTTAAAGCTTTGGTTAAGTTTCTCAACAACACAAGGTATTGCTAGAAATATTTTCAAAACACTTCCTTATTTACGAAAATATAGGCAACTCTCCTTTTTACGCGATGCTGTTAAAAGTTCTGATTAATGTGTTTCTAAATTTTTATATGACAACACCAGCATTCCTGGATGAGTGCCACATCACAGGTCTTCATCTTCACACAGAGTAGCAGATGCTACTCTACTGTATTGAAGATTTACCTGTAACATCTTCATCACCTGAGTTTTATCGGAAGAAAATCAAAGAAAACACCCCAATGAGTTGGAGATGATGTAGTGGAACAAGTGGGAAGCCTTGGATATTTGGAAATAATGCAAAGTAATAACATGATCTTTCGTCAAGAAGCCAAACAGGATAATAATGGTAACGGAAGCAGCTAGGAAAACTTGACGTGACGGCCAAAGTCAAGAAAAGCGTTTGAATACATTTGAAATGTATATATATAAACATCCTGGGAGCATTTGAACTGGACAGACAAGAAACAGGCAATAGTATTGCAGGAATTGATCGGAAAGAGGCAAAGGAAATACCTGGGGCACTGAAGAGAACATTAGTGCTTGCTATGAGATACTAGAGAAGGAATGGTGCATGGGAAAGGCGTTAGAGGTGGAAGAGGATGCTAGATGTTAGACAATACCTCAGACCAATAGTTTATATGAGCAGACGTAAACGAGTAAGGAAAGGTAGAAGGTATGGAGAACTTAAGGTTTACAACGAACGTGCAACTATTATTAATTAATTCATTTATTGATATTTATAAAATTTTAGGTAGTAGGTACGTTGATCACTCAGGCTGTATCTCGTTTAAAACCCGAGAAAATGGTACATATTCTCTTTCGCTCTTTCTCTTTCATAGATAAATCTGAGAGGTCTTAGAGGGATTATTTGAAACTATGCAAATGTACTGGATGATTGCTTGTAAACCAGAAACTTGACATCACTTGCTGTTAAACATGAAGTTGAAAATATAAAATATCCGTTTTGAATTTGCGAATTCAACTATGCTGCACGCCTAGTTTGAAATCACTGAATCATGCATTTTAAAAGTGTCTGCAAACGATGCAAGACTTTTTTATTAACCCTATATACTCATTATATTTACTACTCATCGGCTATGTGCAAAGAAGCATACAGTAGCCTTAGGCTAGTGTATCCTTTAGTCTGCCCGATGGTGGCTTAAAAACTTAATTACAATGTATACCTAATTTGCATTATTAAATCATTGAATCACACACATTACTTTTTCGACAGAAAGCTCACTTAGGGCTGGGGCTGCAGTAATGAAATTTCTTGCAGGGCAAAATGAAGTAATTAAATGATCGCTGGCATCACAAACATTGCTAAAGCAGACACTTTCCTTAATCAGTGTTGTACCTATAACACCTTTCATTTATGAATTGTTTCCTGCTATTGTTACCTCGCTCAAGCCCAGAACAAGCAAACAAGCTTCCCTCAAGATAGAAGTTCCAAGATGATAAGAGGATGGTTTGAATGTCTAGTATGCAACCTCACATGACCGAGCGAGATGGCTCCGTGATAACATGAGAGGCTCTCATTCGGGAGGTCCTGGGTTCGATTCCCGGTGTCCGCACACTCTGACCATGGATTTTTCGTGATTTCCCCAGGTCAGTAGACGAATGCTGGGATGGTTCCTCTTCTACCAAGATTTTCCCGTACCCATTACTTTCTTCATCATCATCATCATCTGTTTCAGAGTTGAACGATCAGTCTACGGTGTTTGGCGTATTGCTGCTGGGCGGTGGTGGTGCGCCTTGTGCAGGTTTCTTCCTGGTGTCAGTCGGAGTGTTCATGGACCCACCATCTGTGAGCGGCTTCCCTTAAGACATCCTCGGGGGGCTTGGCACTAGTGGGCAAGCTTGAGCGGCGTCGGATGCGTTTAATCTGAAATCGTTAGGTAACCCGTCCACGCTTGCGCGCGTGGTCTCCCGGACCTAGTCGCCCTTCGGGTCTCTCCCACATCCCTCCCTCCAGGAGCACGTTCGAAGCACAAAGGGCTATATTTACCTACGTGCGGTACTCTGCCCCGGTTGTGTATTACCTTTACCTTAATACTCACATGAGTATCATTACAGATTCCCAGACATCTTTTTTATATTTTATTGTTGATATAAAGCTTGGTAATTTTATAAACGTTATGTTAACGAAACCTATGTTTTAAAATTAAACACTGTGACTTGGTTATACGTTACACATGAAAACAGCATTCAAGTATTGCATGTGTTTTTGTTAGTAAAAGGCTCATACTAAGCGAGGAGGAGAGGAGGGGAAGAATTTCGCATCTTAACTTCCACTACGGCGTAGCAAACTTCAGCTGCGAAAAAGCTAATGCTACGAAAGCATTACTTTATAATGAGTCTGGAATGTTTTGTATTTTTTCTATCTCTTATGGTTTCTTAGCCCTATAGAATCAAACGATGAGAGGGCATTTGTAGAAAATTATATATATGCATATGATGCATTTTATTTGTCATGCCAGCGTTTCAGGCATTATATGGCGTTATATTCAGAATTATTACAGCCATATTTGAAAAATAAAAAATATTGACTTTAATATGGGAGAATTTCTTGAAAGTCCTCGCCTTGCTAGCTACAAGGGGAAAAAATGCTGCTGGAATTAAATAGGAAGATGGAGATAATCCATCCTTTTGTTTTTACTTTTTCTACCACGTGCTAGCAAGTAGAGGAGGTATTGGATTGCACCAAAAAATCGATACCGAAATTTCAAGGAAAATACATGTTTTGATGTTCTCTGAATCCAAAAAAGCATTTTTATAAAAAAGGTCCGTGTGTCTGTCTGTCTGTAAACAGCATAACTGAGAAACGAAAAGTAGGATAATTACCAAACTGGGTATGAGTATGTTCCAAAGATAGGACACGAAGATTCTCAAAAAAATCGCCCACTGCAAACTAGCCTTCAAATGGAAGAATTTTCAAATTATTTATTCTCTAAAACTGCCTGTTACGATTTTGTTTAAAATAACATATATTAAAATATATTTACATTACAAATAAAACGCATATCTTGAACTTTCTGGGAATAGACTGTAAGATCCACTTCATTCGGAAGAAATTTTGTATAATCTCGTATAACTGGCCAACGTTAAACATAGACGAAAACGTAATAAACAAAAAGTGTAGCTCTCTTTAAAACACGCAATTTATTTCCAATAACCTTTTTTGTGGCAATAGCCATTTCCGAGATATCCATTGTTAATTGTTAGAGTTGTTAAGTAATTTTCTCATTCTTTTCAAATCTTTTCAATATTCAGTATTTCTCGGGATTGCACGCAAAGTGCATGGAATTCGAAGTCCATTTCTTAAATATTTGACTATCACCATTTCCTTTATATTTATATCAGTGTAACGCAGTTATTTCCGGAAAGGTTTATCTCGATTAAAATGAAGCAGATAGGAAAATAAGCCTTCGTAAGAATAATTTGTACACCCACTAATAAGCGATAGGGGGTTTGAAATGTCATATGATGCAACACCAGATTTTTTTTAGTCTGCGAACACGCTAACTTTTCCCAAGAATATATCTACTGGTGTCAAGTGGGCTTCTAAAGCATGGCTTTTGCGGTGAAACTTCGATATGTAAATTTGTAATACAATAATATCTCCACCGGTCATAGGTAAGCATTACAGAAAGTAAAAAATAGGGGAACTTACATACAACTTGAAGTGAATGTGAAAAAAGCACAGTGAACGAAACTGTAGGGTAGTGGTTATAATAACTAATGCGCATCTGATAAAAGTACATTGGTGTTTAAAACCAGTTCACTTTCACACCGAAATAAAGCAATAACAAGTAAACATTTCAGTATAAATGAGACATTTTCTAAATATGTAAATACAGTGGGGAAGGTGAAATTTCTTCTCCTTCTATATTTTACACTGTTGAAAGAAATAAAGTTTCAAATCCTCACATGCGAAGTGCTTAAAGTGTCATAAAACTTTGTTTCCGGAATGGTTTAGATCACTGATTTGCGTGATAATCATCAGTTTTGCAATGCTGTCATGCGATTTGAGGCAGTGTTTTTAACACTTAAATAATATCAGTCTAATTATATAATGTATGCATTCAATAACAGCCCGCCTTGAAGCAATATGTGTATAATATTATATATAAAATGTGTGTAACAGTCATAGTATTATGTTTATTCTTATTATGTACATGTATAATCATGTTATGTGAATGTATTAAGTAATTTAATAATGTAGAAACTGTGAGAATAGAGACCGAAAGTTGCTAACAATGAGGTAACGATGAGGTAACTCTGAGGCAATAATGAATTGGAAAGTTTAATAATTGCTACTAGTAATTCTTGGTGCAACAATAATGTAATTTTTAAAACAGTTTATAAAATAGCCAATCAACAACCCGAAAAAGCTTAAGTTAAATAAAAGTATTCTATTGGAGTAGGATTAGCCAGTCAGAAACTGAAATAGAGCAAATTGTACAAATTCAGGCGCCAGTCGCTAGTAGACAGCGTTCACAACCGGACGGTCGTCCTCCGTGGACTAGTGGTACCGTGCTAGCCTCTAGTTCCCAAGGTCACGGGTTCAAACCCGGCGGAGGGGTGTAAAAATCCTTAGCACGGCTTCCTTCGGAAGGGAAGTAAAGCCGGTGGTCCCGTGTCGTAGATTTACGGCACGTAAAAGAACCTCAAACCTGATAAAGAGGCCTCTGAGCAAAATTACCGGTGTTTCACGTCTAATATAGAAGGGACGCTAAGGACCATAGTAGTTAAAGAGCGTCTATAAATAAAACTCAATTTAAATTTTAAAACAACCGGACGCTATACACGTTCACAAGCAGTTAAATACGTATTCAGTGTGAGAGTACATAAAATTCATTAGGGCGAGAATATTATAAAATTTACGTGTTTAAAGGTGCAATTAATAAATAATCTCACAGCTCTCTATATGAGTGAAGTATTATTCAATGGTGTGAAGGATTAACAAAAGGAGTGAAGTAAAAATTATAATTTGTGTAAGCCTACATTCTTTAGCCGCATCACCCCCTGCAAAGAGATACATGTTTCTACAAATTAATACTGACGCAGCCGAGACAAACATAAATATATAATATTTAAAGAAACATAAAAATACAAAGTTGATTCCTAAACATTGGAGCGAAGGCCACCGGAAAGTAAACTTGGGGCGAAGCCCACCGGAAAGCGAACGATGGGGCGAAGGGCACCGGAAACTTTCTACCGTACGTGGTTGCAACTACTTCAAGTTCGGCTCCCCAACAACGGAACTATAATACTACCACTTCATGAAATTGGCTTCCATACGGGGCAGTAACAAAGTACTTCAGCTTCCAAAAATCAATCGCGTGAGGCGACAGCTCGGATTGACAAGAAAGCCTTCGAGCTGCCCGTTTTTGTTGAATGGAGTATGTGGTGAAAAATTCTACAGGGATAGAAATGGCCAAAAGCTATTTAGTTTTAATTTCTTCATCAGTAGCTCAAAAAAAATCTGTGTTACTTGCGTCACCACTTTGGGTTTTAGCCTAGTTTGAAATTAAAATAATTCCGTATTAATTAATGAGTTACCCTCACTAATGAAAGAGCTATTATATATTTAAAGTTGGTTGTTAAGTAATTTAACGAGTCCTCACTTAACGCGCTATTGAATTTGAGCATAGTGCTGTTTGTTTTATATAATGTAAAAAATAGGTGGATACCTGAAAATGTAAAAGTACTTCTTGCCATTGCTGTTTCATGAAGTGTGTTGATCAAGATTACTAAATTAGAAGTTCTCATATTATTCCATTATCACAAATAATCTAGTTTTATAAGTACATTTTGCACACAAACGTATCCTTCTTCATATCAGTTTAAAGTTGTATATACAAGGCGCATCCAGAAAGTAAGCTTCTCTATTTTTTAAAACACAAAGAAAACATAGTTGCATGAAAAACTTTATTGGCAACAGGTACAGCAATGTTTGAGTTATTTTTAGACAAAAATTGAGACGCTTGTCATATCGTGGACAGTCGTCTTTAGCTCTTCGTCGTTGTCAAAACGCTGACTGAAGGACAAGAATTTTTTGAGGTGCAAGAAAAGATGGAAATCGCTGGGAGCAAGATCAGGACTGCATGGTGGATGATCAAAAAGCTCCCAGCCGAACTCCTGCAGAACAGTTGCCGTACGCGGAGCCGTATGCGGACGAGCATTGTCATCGAGCAGCACAACCCCTGCAATAAGCATTCCAGGTCTCTTGTTTTGAATGGTACGTCGCAATTTCCACAGTGTTTTACAGTAACGGTCAGCGTTCACTGTTTCACCTCTGTAGCAGGAAGTCAATGAGCAGAATGCCCTTCCTGTCCCAGAACTCCGTGAACATTACTTTCTGCACCGACACAGTATGTTTGAACCAGAGATCCACTGTGACGCCATTGCTGCTTGGTTTCCGGGGTAAAGTGCGAAATCCAAGTCTAATCATCCGTGACGATCCTGTCGAGGAACTCGTCGC
The DNA here is from genome assembly GCA_030765065.1 of Deroplatys truncata. Taxonomy (NCBI): domain Eukaryota; kingdom Metazoa; phylum Arthropoda; class Insecta; order Mantodea; family Mantidae; genus Deroplatys; species Deroplatys truncata. The sequence continues at coordinate 19,344,620 of CM060980.1, read as the reverse complement.
CGTCATCATCATAATACCGCTGCTGAAATGTCAGTGCTGCTCCTAAGATTTCATTTTGTGCTCGGATGTCAGGATTTTCGGCACTCACCTGGCACACAATTTCCTGAACAACAGGTGCTTAGTGACAATATCATGCAACAAGGATCGCGATATTTGCGGAAAATGTCTGCTGAGTTCCGCAATCGTGAAACGACGCTTCTCCACGTTGCGCTGCAGCACCAGCTCAACGAGGTCATCATTGATGAGGGACGGTTGCCCACTGCGCTCTTCAACATGGACACTGACGACCTTCGGAAGACTGCCTACACCAGCGACGTACCATCTGTTTGCTCACGATGTTCGACCTGTAGACCTGACAGAGCTGACGATGAATTTCGATCGGCGCTGTGTCTTGTTCAGTAAGGAACTTTATCACTGACCGAACCTCGCAGGCAGCGGGAGAACGAACTAAGAACCGCCATTTCGGGTCACTGCGGCCACGCTACTGGCACCAGGCTGGACCTGTCTGGCCGGTATATGATTGATACGTCATAGGTCTGTTACGCATGCGCAATTTTCCCGGCTAAATACATTTACTTTAAAGGAAGCAAATTCGAAAAGCTTACTTTCTGGATGCGCCTCGTACATTACACTTACTGGCGTTATTTAGTGATGAAGCATTTAATACTTCTCTGATTTCAGATATATGATAGCGTATACATTGAACGTTTAATGAATATGCACACATAAGCTAAGTTTCGCACATTACTACAGCTGATCTTAGAAGATCCGGTAAATAGCTTTTTTTGGCGCAACACAGGCATATGCGACAGTTATATACGAAGAACGCAGCAACTGCCATTGTTATGTGAATCAGCCATCTAAATTCAGCCAAAAAACCAACTTTCACGGCATCTAGCTTTAGTGATTTAAGTATTTTTCTAGTGACGAAGTTCTGTAAATTTCCAACATTTTCTTAGATGCAAAAACGCTCCAAAAAGGATACCATAATACCTACTGGAAGGACTTTCAGTCACGTAACAATCTTGTCTCGGTTGCCTTATAGGACTTGCCACCGGATAAATCCGTCGTTTTCTAAGGTGGCCTAAAGATTTCTTACTGCTCTCTAGCTAGCATTCTATTCTGTTCCTTTGGCGAGATGTTCATAATTTTTTCAACAGTAAAGTTTAGTATTGTATATTTATGTTTCGCTACGTTGATCGTATACTACGAAAACATCGGAAATAACAATGCTAAATTATCTACTAAGTGTGACAGTTCTCATCTTAGAGCCCAAAAGGGTAATTAATCAGAAAATGCTAAACCCATCGCATGCTGACAGGGGGAATTTTCCAGTCTGCTGCAGGCCGCTCAAGGCCCAATGAACCGGTTTGTTGGTTGATTTGCTATTCTGTCTCGCAAGTTGAATAAAATCAACGAGGGGACTGACGTCAGAATGGCAACCTGACCTTCAGTCGCCTTGCCTGACCTTGGAGTAAACATCAGCAGAGTATGTAAGTTCTTTATGCTTACTTTCTGATCAGTTAAATATTAATATTGTGGTATCAGAATTGTTACAATTAGAACATAAATTCCCTGACGACTTTTACCTCTGATTTGTTCACAGAATATGAGAGGGTAACAAATATTTTGTACGCACTACCATATAAATATTATATCCTGTATTTTGCAAGCCTCGAAAGACTGCTTGGAATACACTGGACTGCTTTGAAGGAAAAACTATTATAAAAATCTACGATTTGAATTAGTATCTTCTACCTTTTTCCATACAAACATGTTAATTGTCTTATTTTATCCATTTAATGCATGATCCTTTTATGTTACATCTTCTTTTCTCTTTGCAATTTAGTGTCTATTTTTCTGTATTACTTAATAATAGTCATTATGAATATTCCGTCTTCTCTAAATTTTCGCAACTGAATTCTTTTCTAATATCTTCTTTCACGATTTGAATTTTACCACATGCGTCACTCTCAGGAATGTAATTTCTTCTTTCTGTATTCCTCAGCAGTCCGTTTTTGTCAATGTATATTTCATACCCATAAAGAGCAGCACGTAAAGTCATTAGTTTATAAAGTTCATCTTTATGGGTTTTATATTTAAGAGTTTTAATGAGTGTTCTCATTATTTGTGAAGTGTAGGAATGAAGAGAAGGTAATCGTTTCATTTAAGCTACTTACAAAAATATTTGTATTTTGAGGCATCTCATAGTACAGTATTTCCTTCCTTTTTTCCTCTCACTAAGAGAATGGAAGATAATGCTTCGGTTTTCCCAGGGTAAACCGTTACACACATATTTTATATTTACTACTATAATAATCTGATATTTATCCCAGAAATATCGTACCCTTACAAGCTATGACATGGACGCTACATTTTCTCTGTGTAGAAACATAGCTCTATGTAGACGGATTTGTTCGCTGTTTAACATTTTGCAAACCACAGGTCCTCTGTATTAGGACCTTTAGGAAGACGAATGAAGTAGTTATAAGCAGGATAACAGGACCGTTCTGAAGCCTGAAAAGGATTCTCTAAATAAGATATATTTATTTTCATTTAAACTTACAGATAGGTGACGGAAGGATCATTTTCACCTCATGTGACCGCCGCACTAGACACCTACCTTTGCAGGGAATGAGTAATGGTGTTGCTTGTACAGATAAATTGTTTTCCACTTTGCATAAAATTATCATGACTACTGTTTCACGCAACACCGAACTACCAAAAGAGACAGACAAGTGAAGAGGAAAAACTGGAAACTGTGGAGGCCACCAGTCGGCCGGTATCCTTTTACAAAATACTTCACAAAATCCTGGAACTTATCCAAACACAGCTCCCGGATTTGCTGCAGCGGAGTAGGGCAACACATCGTAGAGGAGCCTACCATCCAGCTGCTCAAATCAGAGGTGATATATTAACAGTCACAAGATACATGTTAGCTAGGTTCCATCTTCAGCATTCAGTTATTTAATGGTGTGGTAATGTTTCACAAAATGGCACTGCTTTCGGCAGGTTCTCGACCACGGCTACTTAAAATGTATAGAAACTAGAATGACGACATGATATTTCAGTTTCACAACGTCTAGAAAGTATGTAAGACATTGACTAGAAGGTTAAAAAGAAGCCTCTTACAGTTGTTTCCTCATTTCTTACACGTGCATAAAAAGGGACTTGTTTTCCAAGGGGATTCAAATGAAAGTTCAAGAAAGTGATCTACAAGATGGAATTAATTTTGCAAATTGAAGATATTTACGTATAGTATATGGAATAATAGGAGTATATAAAATAATAGCATAGAATAAAGTTATTGTATCATTTCCTTTTCTTTTTCAAGTAGTAGGTATTAGGACGCTTAGAATATTGCAGTCCTGCACATTAAGTTTGAGCACCTTCTAGGTGTAAATATGTGTGGAATCTCAATCTGCTCTCTTTAGTTGCCATTTCTTTGTCGCTTGTCTATTATCCAAACAGGATCAACCAATCAATTTCGTGTCACGTAGCAGATTCTGTTTGACGTAATAGGGATTGTAGATATTCCTATTTAATTTTATAATTAGCAATTCTTTTGCAATAATTCGTGCAATTAGTAATTTTATAAGCTGCTATGTGCAAAGTACATGCATTGCCTTGCACTGCCAGCTCTTCACTGACCAGTGACTGCATCTTCTCCTTGCCTCACCTGCCCAATACTTCCTAGTGATTTCCTCTTCCGGAAGCGAAGATTTGTTCCCTAATACCATCAAGTGGGCTGACACTGAGTTAAACAATATAAATGTAAGCGTTACTCAGTCAGTGAGCAAAACGCGCAAGTTTGTGATGTTAATTGTAGGATTTTGGACTCTTTAATGTGCATTCTATTTCATTTGGTAAAGCGTGAGGGAAGCAATATTATAAAAATCGCTAATCGTTTGTTAGAACATAGTGAATTAAGCAAAAGTTCTATATTCACATCAACGACTTCTTGCATAGATCCTTGCATATAATCTGTTCATAAGGATCAATCAGCATGAATATTATAATGTTTGATTATGCAGAATAGAATCGCTCATAAAACACTTGTGTTCGCAATGTTATCGCGCTCTGATCAACAGCACCTTTAAAAAGTTTATATATCCGTTTTAAGATTTAGTTAGAAACTTTCATACTCATCGAGCTTTTTGCTTAGTAATAGGCAATAGTGGTTTCAAATTGTTAAAGTTTTCTCGCAAATTCTATTAATTACTCGGCGTATGAGGCACAGTACTCTCTTCACAAGATGTTTGACGTTTTTAAATGTTTTATTTCGGAATTAATAGAAGGGAAATATGTGAATTTTCTCATTTCACGCCCCATTAAAACCCCTCCCTTTGCGGAAAGTAATTAAGATACCATATAGTCTATTCGCTAAGCGGATTTAAGGCATGTTAAACACCAGGTTTTACAACAACTAGTTTTGCCATTGTTACATGAAAAGATAGCATACGTTCACACAGACACATTCAAAGAAAATTAAAAATTGGATTTTTGGATTCAGGGTAGCCCACTATACAGGTTAAAGTCAATTATTCCACCGAAATCGAGTATTGCGGGAAAGATTTTTGTTACAGTTCTAGTTGCTAGACATGAAAGGCTTAATCCATATATTAAAGTAATATTATCTACCTCTCCTTTTATTCATTATTGTGGTAATGTGAGGGTATAACATTTTATTTAAGTTGAACACTGTTTAATAAGTAGCGTTATTAAACCTAAAAGTTGCTCATAGTTGAATTTTTATTATTTTCTCTATTTCGTATCCACGTTTGAGGAAAAACGGAATACTACACAAAAATTCTAGACCGTTATATCGCTAGAAATATGTGTTTTGAGATCCCTGAATAAAAATATATATTTATTTATATGTTGCAAACACGTCCGTGGGGTCTGCGAGACTTCACTAAAACAAGAGTTCAGATAATTAACAAACTCAGCATTTAAATCTGGAATCTTTTAACGAAATTACTCTAGGTGAACATCTACATCGAATTACAAAGCTTTACCTGAACAAATGCAATTATTATATCTGTTTATAGATAGATTTAATGAATTTTAATAAAATGTATGTCTCAGATGTTAATATTACAAAGAAATCACCAAGTAAGGAGGAAGAAAATTCTCAAAACGAAACTTATATAAATTGAATTTCGTGCAGATAGAGTGTAAATTTCACTTTTCTTTCATTCAGTTTTCTCTAAGAGGCTAACCAATGTTCGCGATGCACATTTAAACATCCTCATGTATGTGTGTGTGTGTGTGTGTGTGCGCGCGCGCGCTCACTTTTAGTAATTTGGGGAGAATTTTCAAAACTTCAAACATTGATTTTTTTGTTTAAAAATTATGTTGAACTTCAACTTCAATTACTTACTATGCTTTTGCTTTAGGATCATTATAAACTCTACTACGTGATCATTTAAATGACCTTGTAATTATTTCAGTCTGTTGACTTAAATTTTTCTTACACTTTTACAGATTAAAAATGTTCCAAGCCATGTAATTAGTAACCGACCTTGTTCAAACTTTCAGCGAAAATTCAGAGAGAATGAATTAAACAATTGGCATGCGATTCCTGCTACGGTTTGAATTGCTCAAAATATGACATTATTGAGAAAACGTTATACTTAGAAGTTTAAGAATTTCTTTTTTTTTCTTTTTTTTGTTGAAACAAACAGAAAATTGATAAACGTTCTTAATGGCACTTTTGTATATTAAGATTTAAGTAACGTGTGCGTATTTATAGTTTTTATAGACTATGTTTTCTGCATATTGAAACATATGATTAATTAGCGTAATAAAAGTAATAAAACCGTTTTTTCTCAATAACTGTCACATATTTGTCACGATCCGCATACAGCTACTATAGAGTGGCATGTGGCAACATTTTGAAAGCATTCGCTTAATACTCGTAATTACAAGGTTTTGAAATGTTACTTACAGATGCCCCTAGTAGCTTTCCGCACGCTGTGAAACACACTTGCTATATATACCACCTGAGTGAAGCAGTAATAAGCGTGAAATGAAGGCAATATCGTCTTTCATTGGAATCGTTTTTTAAATCACTATGAAAAGGTATTTGTTAGAGAAAGTCGTGTGGTTGTAACAAAGTAAAGTTATTTTCGCACTTTTTTAACACTTTAAGTTTTGCACTTTAGGAAAGGAAAATAATGCTACGAAATAAAATTACATATTTTAACATATAATAATTTCGCCTTATTTGTTAAGGGAAATACTTACAGGTACTATTAAAATATCATTTTGACTCATAGAGAGTCTTACATCTACTTGAAAAAATAGGTATTCTGTTTATTTTGCATATTAAAAATATTTGCAATATTTTACAAGGATCTCCACTTTTAATGCTTTTAAATCCTACGCACAAAGGCACCATAGAGTGCTAATTTAATGTTGCAAGATCTCAAGGCGCCTAAAAGATGTCCCACAGAGTTTTCAAAGTGTCATTATTCACTACCCACCGTTTGAAATTCTGTTGAAATGCTACAGACTGCTATTCTTTTTAAAATAAGGTTTCATTTAAAACATTTTCTTTTTACTGCAACGCATTTTTAGTGCTTTCAGTTCCCTTGTTTTGGCAGGTCTGTCTACTGTGGCAAGTTGGTCTTGCTTTCAGTATTTCTTTTCGCATTATCTCCTGTCTTCTCTGGCACAGTTATTCATCACTCTGCTACTATGCTACAACCATTTTAAGATTTCGCATAAACTGGCCTCAGTAAATTAAGGTTACTCTCATATCTTTTGCTTTAAGCTCATATTATCTTAATTAACACTATAATATTACAGAACACGTGTTTCCTTACATTTATGTTGTCAGCAAATTGTTAATATCTCACTCCATAAACTTGTGAAATGCATTTCATGATCTACATCGTCTAGGAAGTAACAAACATTATTCTTGTCAATTTTATACTATCCACTGAACGTTTTACTTCCAAGTACAGTTCCACAGAGATGTTCTACATTTTAGATACAAGCTAATAAATCCAATGTTCCAAAACTGTAATAATATGGTTAATAATGCATTAGTGACTTTACTAACACATCTTACACATCCCAACAAACGGGTTTGGCAGATCAGTAGGAAAGTGCCACAACGACCTTGACATGTTTACAAGCCGGCCAGTACCACAAGTAGGCAAGTGGGCAAGGGAGGAAGTTACTGGGACTACAACCTCCAGATCGGGAATGCGAATAAGTTGAACCAACAACGCCAAGTCCCTGCAGTTGTACATCTTGCGTTCTGCCTATGGTCTGGAGAATACCTTCACATCTATCAGCTAAAATTTATATAAAGATTGAAAAAATGCTATAATACACATAAAAATAACATCAATAAAATAAATATCAATCGATTGTTTAGTTTTAAGCTTTCAATTTACAGTGTTCGTGTTCTTAGATCAGTTCTTCAGCACGCAGTGTTTTGGTTACATTTACGAAGTTAATAGGAGAAGCAACCGTCATCGCAATAGACTTATATCTTGAATTTGTACTATTAATGCCTGTTTTGTTTGTTTTAAAGAAGGTACCTGCCGTTTTCCTCGAGTACCGCAAGACTGCGTCTTAGCATACATACGAGGGGCACTATTTATGTTTTGAGCCTTGGCAACCCTGAATGTTATAGGTGCCATCTGACGTTTCCAATGGAAATGTTTGACATTTTTTATGATAATCTACCTCAAATTGTTTGTCAATAGAGCGTCATTTGTTTTGTTTACGCTAACTTGAAAATTGTGTCAACAAAAACATGGAATTAACTCATGAAAATGTTTATGCAATGATTTATTACGACTTTCGACGTGGATTATCAAGACAAGAGTGCATCGATCAACTAACTTCCACATTTGGCGACGAAGCTCCATCCTTTGTCACTGTTAAACGCTGGTATCACGAATTTAATCGTGGCCGCCGTTCGCTCAATGATGAAGTTCGTGGAGGTCGTCCAAAATCAGTTGTTGTGCCAGAAAACATTGATGCTGTGCAAAACCTAATAATGAAAGATCATGCGACATATTGTGAAATTGAGGCAACCCTAGGCATTATTTCCACCAGCATATATAAAATATTGCACGCTTATTTAGCCGTAAAAAGGATTTGCTCTCGTTGGATGCCACATAATTTGACGCAATCTCAAAAAGATGCTCATGTCGATTGGTGTACAAAAATGCTCAAGAAATACAATGGCGGTGCCTCAAAAGACGCATATAAGATTGTAACAGGTGACGAATCATGGATCTATGCGTATGAGCCGGAACGTAAACAGCAGTCGACTGTATGTGTGTTTCAAGATGAAGCAAATCCAACAAAAGTTGTTCGCACTCGAAGCACTTCGAAGCAAATGGTCGCCTGCTTTTTCAGCAAAACTGGTCGAGTGGCAACAGTGCCTTTAGAGGAACGTAAAACCGTCAATGCCGAATGGTACACAACCATTTGTTTGCCGAAGTCTTCGGTGAAGTAAGGAAAACCAACAAGAACCGTAGGATAGTTCTTCATCAAGACATTGCGAGCGCACACACATCTCGTCTAACAACAGAGTATTTGAAGGCTCAAAAAGTCTAATTGATGGGTCATCCGCCATACCGTCCTGATTTGGCATACAATTATTTCCTTTTGTTCCCGAACATCAAGACTAATTTGCGTGTACAACAATTTTCATTGGCAGAAGAAGACGTTGATGCCTTCAAAAACCATGCTTTGGAGGTGTGTCAAGAAGGCTGGAATAAATCCTTTGACAAATGGTTCAAACGGATGCAAAAGTGTATTGATCATAAAGGAGAATATTTTGAAAAATAATAAAGCAGTTTTCAATCAGAAATTATCTTGTTTTAATTATTAGGCTCAAAATATAAATAGTGCCCCTCGTACATGCCGAGCGAGATGGTTCAGGCGGTAACATCCGGCTCGAATTCGGGAAGTCATGGGTTCCATTCGTGGCCGACCTTCCTGACCCATAGGTTTTTTGGGAGATTTCCACGGTCACTAGCGAATGCTGCGAAGGTTCATTACATCTCCGAAATTTCCTATCCCGCCATTTCACCTCCATTCTCATTTCACTTCACCTTTCACCCACTTGATCTGGTGCAGGGTTGAAAGTACGGCGGGATTCTCGGCGTTGAATGTCAGGGGAAAAGGATGCTCTCTATAGCCCTTCGTCCCCCGGAATGGGGCGATGTCAGTGACGCGGGCCCACCGAAATGGATGTGCAGCCTGCAGCGGGAAGGGGAGCGGTTGCATCAGCTGCCATTCGAGGAGATTCAATCTGTACAAGATAGGGACCCTGCACTCTGCCCTGTCGTGCCACTTGGTCCGGTCGTCCTCTGTCTCACCTCATCCCTTCCTCCCGGGGGAACCCCGTCAGGGGCTCAGGGACAAAAGATCTTGAAGGTCCAAATGCTAAGTCCCCCTCCGTTCCTAGTCTTAGTCCTAGTGCTAAATACATATACATACACGTACACGTAAATACATAATAAATACACGGAAATAAACTGCAGATTAGAGATATTCAAAATGATTGTTTTCTTTGCTTGAATACAGTGATCTACTTTAATACTTATATTCGGTATCATTCATTAACATTCTGTAGATTTAATGTCAGCAAATGTAGAATTTTCATTTATGTTTTCTAAAAATCACGTAGGTAATATTTATTATTTCTTGTAATTTGAATTCAAGCATGAGCTTTGTGTTGACGGCAATGCTATTGAAGTTACAACGTCTCAAGGGTTTTATTTATTTACTTATTCATTAACGGCAGTATCACTATGGTAAATCATAATTATTTTTATGTTTAATGTTATATACAGGATGGAAAGTGACAAAATGTTATACACTGGAGTGAGACCAAAAGGTTTGCAGCTAAAATATTAAATTCAGTTACCCCGGCATAAACATTTGGGGACGTAGCATCAGTGGCAACCAAGAGATACCAGGAACTTGCTGCACAAAGCTAAAGCGGGCGTGGGATATTTATAAATAATACATAAGAGTTCACATAAAACTCTAGTTTATTATAAAGTTACCTTGGTGCGGCTACATGGTTCCCAAAAGGTCACAGACAAACACTGGGGGAGATGCCCCATGCACGCTACATACAAACCACACACCCTCAAGATATACACTCGACTGACGATACTCCCAGACCAACGCTATCAGATCAGGAGGCTCTTCCCTCAAGTTGCCTTCACCCCCCGACTAGAAATTGGAGGGAATTGCCGCGCCGGACAAGAATTGAAAGTTACAAACGAAATAATTAGTTCAACAATATAATTGTACACAGCAAGAATGTGTCGGACGCGACAATGTACTCACATATGCTACAATATGATCATTCTTTTTATACCATGAAAGAGCACGTTTTTTTAATGTTTTTCCTTAATAAATTTTTCCGTAAAGCTTCTTTCGTTCTTTTATTTTGCACAATATTGCAACGCAACAAATTCAACAGATTCACTTCGCATTCAGTAGATTAATTCTTAATGCTTCAGCTTCTGCTGCCTTGGCGAACAACAAATAGACACTTCCGGTATACAAATAAACAGCACACTACACATGACTGTAACGTAACCCAAATATCATACGCATATGGAACTACGGAAGCATTTACAATATTGCGAATACTAGTAATAGGAGCACTTGCTTATAAAGGTACATAAAACCTTGAGAAACCCAAGTTACAAGATTATGGTTTCTTTGTGAATTATAAAACTGTGTGAAAAATAGAAGCAAGACAAGAACAGAAAATCAATGAGCACCTTTTTTTGTGTTTACAGAAATTGTCCCAAATGCGCACCCCTCGTCAAAACACATACTTCATAACGTTTTCTCCAATTCTGCTGCACTCTACGAAGTACGTCCGGGTTGTTTTTATTTCTTCCGCCCCTCAAAGTATTCTTTCTTACAACGTTTCCAAAGCAGGAACTTCTGTAATGATACATTACATCATATCGTCCCACAAAAAAAAAAATACAAAAAATCGATTGGGTTTAAATCTGGGGATCTTGGTGGCCATCTTATTGGTCTATTCCGAGCGATCCGGTGTTACGTACATGGCCACACACTTAATATGTGCGCAGGTGCGCTGTTATGTAACAGCACGTCATTTCTCGCTGCCAGCGGAACATCCCCAAGCAGAACTGTGACGTTTCTTGAAGAAATTGGAGATAGACAGCACCTGCCAAAACCCGAGGAAGAATCCACGGTTCGATTAATGTGTTTCCTATGATTCCTGCACTAATATTTACAGAAAACTTGAGCTCAAAAGCTGTCTTGTCTTATTGTGTGTTGATTATCGTTAGCCCGTGTGCGTGCATTAGGGTAATTAATTACTCACTTCTAGTAAAGATTGCTTCATCCATTGCAACAATTAAAGGGGAAAGTTCCCTCCTATTTGAAGAAACCATTCGGAAAGTGCTACCCTGGACGCATAATTTGCTTTAGAGGGATACTGGACGCGATGAGTATGATAAGGGCGTAATGTTTTCAAAACTGTCCAATGGGATACGCCGATATTGCGAGCTATACAACGGCTGCTGCTTCCAGGAATTTCTTCAAACAAGTGAAGGATTTCTTCTTCTTGTACAACATTTCTTTCACCAACTCCTTCAACAAGAGGAGATACACTTCCTGTAACTGAAACTCTATGAGAGATGAAAACAAATGTCCTATGATGTGGTGCTCGTCTATTTAGAAATCTTTCTCGATAATTCTCGCCACAGCTGCCAAATTATGATGCATTTCACAGTAAATCAGTAGCATTTCAAAATAGTCGGCATTAGCAAAGTGAGCCATTTTGTAGCTGATAATTCTCTGTTTCGAAAACAAGCCATAAGCGCAATAAACAGCAGCTGAAGTGCGTTTCTTTCGATCTTACAATGTTTCATGTTGTGTAGTCTCATGGATTGTAGTCTCGTATGTAGATTCAACTGAAACCAAATTTGAAAACATAATAATAGTAAGAGTGCGAATTGCTTTAATTCAAAACGTGTTTAAACGTACAGAAAATATTTATCTTTCAATCTCCTCTAAAATATATTTGAAAAAGCATTTAAGTTTCCTAAAATTTTCATTTTAAATGGAGTTAATGTTAAGAAATTTTCGCTTTCTTTCATAAACTACTTCAAAAGCAGCAAAACTGCACTAAGATTTTCTGCTCTTTTTGTTCAAGGATAATCGATCATAGGTCACCTTCTACCATGTATATTCTATTTATATGCAGCTGTTTATTGGGGCTCACTTTTCCCTTATGTTTTAACCAACAGAATCCCACAGAATGGTGAAATCTTAAAATGCACGCTCGTGGAGTAGAAACCGGCTTCAATTTCTCAGCTGGCTTTTCTCGATTTTATAAGGCAGTATTGCACTTCTTTTACTGTAACAATGACCAAAACTGTACATATCCATTCTTGAATAAAAGTGTGTAATTGGACTGGAGGATGTGTGTGAGATAACTAAAATTTGTATACAATGCACTTGTTAAAATACCATTGCTTTTTCCTTTTATGTGTGCTTTTTATATACAAACCTCTTAAAGTAGAAAACTATTTTATTCACTCATTCATTATCTGTTTACCCTCCTCTTATGTAGGACTTACATCCCCCAGGACTTACAAGCGGGTGCCTGGGGTCAGAGGCCCGTCGAAGAGCGGACACTCATGGATCAGACTGAGCATCCAGGATGGGATGAATGAAGTAGATGAAACGAAATGATGGTGAAATGGATGAAAGGGAAGGTGATGATGCAGCAGTTGGTGGAATGAATGGCGGGGGAAACCGGAGAACCCGGAGAAAACCCGCCCAGACGCCGCTTCGTCCACCACAAATCCCACATGCAGGTCCCTGGGATTGAATCCGGGCCGCCTCGGTGGGAGGCGAGCGGTCTAACCAATCGGCCACGGCGCCGCCTTAGAAAACTATTTTATGAATCAGGAAATACCAAACACTTTCGATTGGTTAAAGTGTATTGCTCCGCTAGCAAATGGCTAATTGCAATGAATCGCCTCGAGGCGTAACCATGTTTAGGTCATTATATTCAAGAGAACTAACCGACATTGCCGTTGATTTCTGAGTCATAGTCTTCAGTGTCAAACAATGTAAGGATTTCTCAATCACAGTGTTTATAATGCGATATTAAAAGAAGTTAACTAAGGTTCTTAAGCGTCAGGGAATTTGTTTATATGCGAATAAATAATGTAAAGGGATTGAAACTGACATTCTGGAATATCTTGGAATATAGGAAACTTGTTTTATTCTTACTGTAACCTACGCCCGTCTAATGTAGCGAAAAAATATGAACTTTGATAATTTAAAAATATATGCTCTAAGCCCTAAATATGTCACAGACATGCTACTGCTATTGTGGTCCCTAAACGCTGTTGTGGAATTACCTAATGGATATACTGATATCGTTATTTTATTGCTGATGACTGTTTTACTATCATAAACTCATACTACCATCGGCGAATAGAATGAAAGAATACATTGGGCTATATTCAATCATGGCTAAAAATGCAGTTTTTTTCACTTCTCCTGTATATCCTTATAAGGATTTCCAGAAAAGCGTACAGTTGCAATGTTTAGCGTATCTCTACTTCGAGGATAAATACTACCTACTTTAACTTTTGTGAAATTAAATGTTACCTGAATTTGGATATTATTTAGTTAAACGTTACTCGTGCCTTCGTCACTCGAAATTCAAAGCAAAGCTCAAAAATTTCTAAAGAGATTAGACAAATATTGAAAAAAAAGGGTTTTGATTTGTTTAATGTCCTTTAAACGGATTGATCATTTCGCAAGATGAATAAATGGGTGAAATGGTACTCAAATGAGTCCGGAGTCCATGGGGCTTAAAGTTACCCGTTATTCGATTTCCCAGGATAAGGAAAAAAATCGAAAAAAACCATATCCTGGTAACTCACCCTAAGAAAAAGGCAAAGGAAGTTCAGCATATACTCGTTAATTTTGTAACTCTTTCCTCCCATTTTCACCACCAAGTACTTGTAGTTCTAATATCTTCTTTAAAATACTCGAGTAAAAAAGGAAATTAACAAAGGAAACCACAGGAAAGTTACATCAGGCTATTTTATGTTAGTTCGCATCTTAAGCCACCGTTATTCTTCAACACAAAATAATTTACATAAAAGCTTAGATTTTGTTATGGCATGAGCACTGGCCCATTGTAGCTTGACAAGCAGAAAGTCCTCTCAATTAATGTAGCATATTCTATTGCTATGTACCAATCAGTTAATGATAAAGCTTTACTAAGAAACAGTTTTCAGTTTTAATAGAAATGACTGCCCTTAGGTTTAATTATTGCAAATTTGAAACTCCCAAAAAGAAACAAAGGTCCTACAAAGGGCCATTGTCGCATTGATGTTGCAGATAGCGCTGGGGTTTGTCAGTGAAAGTAGATTAAAAATAAAAATACGCATATTTCGGCCATAGGCCTGAGTCTGGCAAGAAAGAAATTATTTGCAAATAGAAGATTCACTTATAAACCCATTTCCTTACATATATCGGTGCTTAAAACGTATTAAACAAGAAAACTTATAAAAAGGTGCAGTTTTCACTTTCTCTACCATACATGGTAGGTAGAGAAGGTATTGCAATTCATCCAAAAATTCGATACCGAAGTTTCACCATAAATGCTTTTTTTGAGGCCCCTTATCAAAAATCAGGATCTTTGGAAAACAACCTGGGTGTGTGTGTCTGTCTGTCTGTATATCTCTGTGTGTCAATGAGTCTGTGCATCTGTGAACAGCATAATTCAAAAACAAAAAATCTGATGTGTTACACTCACATGACTTTCTCTACCCTTGTACAAACTATTTTTACGAACGCTTATTCTTCATAAGCTTCATGTTAATCGAGATATTGAAATGCTAATCTTATTGCTAATTTTCTTGTAGGTGCAAGGGGAATATGGTGGGCTTTAAGTGATACTCAAATATTTTAAGAGCTGGTTGCTATGTGGAGTATTCCATTCTCTTTGCATAACCAGGACAAAAAAAGAATAAGTATTCCCATTTGAGAAAAAGTATAAGTATTGGAACATTTAAGGGAATAACAAGTAACGTCTCGAAAACGGTTCACTCAACAAAAAAATGTATATTACATAAATTGTGTATTTTAACGCGATCTACATTTTTTGTGCAGTAACATTTTGTCTATCTCTTATGGTTTACCAGTTATGCAAAAGCCGTTCACAATGAAGAATACTTTGGGAGACATTCCCAGAAAATTCGAGATATACATTTCAATTGTCATGAAAATATCTTAAACATATGATATTTTAATCAAAATCGTTAGAGCCATTTCTGAGAAAATTAAAGTTTTCGAAAAATGTTCCATGTAAAGGGTAATTTGGGGTGAGGGATTTTCTTGAAAACCTTCGTGTCGCATTTCTGGAAGATACTGAACCTAAATACCAAGTTTGGTGTTGATCCGACTGTTTGTTTCTGAGTTATGCTGTTCACCGACACACACACCGACATGTTTCCAAAAATGCAGGGGGTCTCAAAACACATAAGTAGGTTATATAGGACAGCCCGAGGCCACTTTTTTGCGTTTATATGGGAAAAGATAGGGAAAACGAGGGTAGATGCTAGGCTAGGAGGGTATCCAAGGAGGAAAAATGCGTTTATATGGGGGAGATAGGGAATATGAGGTTAGACGTCGACTAGACAGGGTTTGAAAGGTCTGAATATATGCTTTATAAGGGAAAGGATAGGGAAAACGATGGGAGATGCTAGGTTGAGAGAGTCTTCATAGAGGAAAATGAGTTTATATGGGGAGGGAGATAGGGAAAACGAGGGTAGATGCTAGGATAGACAGAGGTTGAAGTAGGAGGAATGTGCTTTATATGAGAGTGGCAGGGAATACGAGGTGAAGTGCTAGGCTAGTCAGAGGTTGAGTAGAGTATATGATTATATACGAAAGATAGGGCGTAGATGATAAGGCTAGACAGGTACTGAAGGAGGGGGAATATGGACTTACATACAGGAGAGATAGGGAATACGAGGAGAGGTGCTAGACTAGACAGGACTTGAAGGGTAGAATATAAGTATTTTAGAACACACTTGAAGCTTTTTAGGCACATGTTTATCTAAATTTACAGGTATGCTGATGCTGTTTTAATGCGGTGGAACAGACATTTAACATCCTCTTACTGGCTTTAAAATATTTTACATATAGATACAGATACGTGTTTTAGGGTATTGGTGTAAGCATTTTAGCCAGTGTACTAGGAATTGTGGAGCATTTTAGGGTTCATTTAGAGACATTTTAGGCACAGGTACAGATATTTTTTTGATATGAACAAGGCTTTCAGGACATACTGATATAAGGCAGGGGAATTTTAGATGTTTCAGCAGCATTTAGGGAACTGGAGCAGCTAGATTCAGGGTATTCATATAGGCTTCAGAATATTTCGAGGTGTTTTATGATGCTTTTAAGGTATTTTGACAATTTTCAAGACGTTTTCAAAGCTCGTGCTAGGAGTGTTTGTGGCTCTTTAAAGGTATTTTAGGTTATGGATGTGGCATAGGCACAGACCATTAAGAGTTCCTGAAGGGGCTTTTGGATAAGGTAGTGGCTGTTGTCGGCTTTTGGATAAGTGTAGTGGGCTATTTTATCGGCTTTTGGATAGAGTAGTGGCTGTTTTATCGGCTTTTGGATAAGTGTAGTGAATGTTTTATCGGCTTTTGGATAAGAGTAATGGCTGTTTTATCGGCTTTTGGATAAGTGTAGTAGCTGTTTTATCGGCTTTTGGTAAATGTAGTGGCTGTTTTTATGGACTTTTGGAAAGTCCAGTGGCTATTTTTATGCCATTAGAGTTCCTGGTGGGCTTTTTAGAAAGTGTAGTGGTTATTTTTACGCTATTGGCACATGGTTTTCAGGCATTCTCTCTTGTTTATAGAGTTTTTCTCTTGTATTACACAGGTCTTATGATGATCTATAACCATTTCTAACGTTTTTTACAGTCATATCGGATCCTTTTATGGTCTTCTCAATATTCTAATGCTACCATGTATGAAACTATGTAGAGATGCCTTTTCTAACTCAACCTTAGGCTCTGTTAGTGATATTATTGTTTTTATTCAGCTTTTCTGTTTTTGTATGGCTAATTGTTGTCTAGGTGTATCGTCTTTACCAGTTAATTGATGCTTTATTAGATAAGGATTGTAAGGGTAGGTGCCTCTCCCCTTTTATCTAGGCTTGAGACTAGCACTAGGATTTGCTCCTAATGGCAGGGTTACCGCCTCCCTTCCACATTCTTATTTTTATTTATTCTTAGGCGTCTGCTAGATGTATACACAGTACATGGGTAAACTTTCACTTTTTAAAGTTGTAGATTCACGAGAAAATTATCATCTTAGGATTACATTCTCTCATGCACTGCTTGTAATGCTGTAATGACCATATGCATATGTCGTTATTCCATCCTCAGCAACAACTCTTTTATCGTCGTATGGAGTCAATGCAATTTTATTCACTTGCACTGTGGTAACAGTATGCTTTCGTGACAGGATCAGATTCATGGGCGTCCTTATTATTTCTCTGGCTTTAAGACAGTGTGTATAGCTATCGAATGTGATGTGCTGCTTAATAGAGCCACGTTTTATACCTTTAATCTTTTTTATCATTGAGCCGTGGATATCTAGCGCATACATCTTAGGACGCAGTCCAACAAAGCGTTGGATGATTTTACCATTAGCCTCATCTTTAAATTTTCCAAGCACTTTCTTGTTTAGAGTTGAATAGCACATATGGTTTGTAGGATAATCAGCTGTATCGAGATGCTCAAGAAAACGTAGCTTGTCCTGGTACACATCTTCAGTTGTAACTTGATAACACAAACATACATACAGACAGATACACAGACATACACACACAGACATATACACACACACAGACATACACACACAGACACACACAGACATACACACAGAAACATACACAGACAGATACACAGACATACACACACAGACATATACACACACAGACATACACACACAGACACACACACAGACATACACACAGACACATACACAGACATACACACACAGACATACACACAGACACATACACAGACATACACACACAGACATATACACACACAGACATACGCACACACAGACGCACACACAGACTCACACACAGATACACACACGGACATACACACACAGACTCACACACACACCGACACACACACACAGACTCACACACACACAGACACACATACATACATACACACACACAGACATACACACACAGACATATACACACAAACATACACACAGACACGCATAGACATACACACGCAGACATACACACACATACACACACATAGAGGCAGTTCAAAACACACACATACACACACATAGAGACATTCATTGCGCTAATTAGTCTTGCTGTGTTAACATCGTGTTCTCTCCAAGAATAATCAGCTTTCTAAAGTGTTATCAAGGTGAGGAGGTCTACATTTCCCTTGAAGAAGGATTAATACGTTATTGCATCAAGAATAAAGATGAATAACTCAGCGTATAAGGATATTATTCCAAGCGCTACTGGATACGCTTGTAGTAAATGTAGAAAGGAATTCCTCCGAAGTTATGACAACAGAAGACACGAGATGAGCTGCAAGAAGCTCTTCAAATGTAAACATTGTAATGTAACCTTTAATGATGGTTATAAGGGACAGCGGCACGAAGACGTATGTGAAATAAGCAGTACTCAGAAGAAAAGCAGATTGGAGCCTACCAAACATCACATATTATCCACAATGGAGGACTGTGACATGAAAGAATACGAGACAGCGTTCGAAGGACGATTGAAATCGTATTTTGTACGATGTGATTCATCTAAGGACTTGAATATGTACCTGCATGAGGCCAAACAACGAATAATCCAGGCAGTGCATAAAGAGCTTGGTATTCACAAGAGTGTGAAAATTATTCTGCTGGTTGGGTATTATTTGTAAACAGTATCGGAGAAACCTGTGACAAAACATTTAAAACACGGAATCAAGCTGCTTTCATAGAAACGGATCTAGACTCTATGCTGGAAACGAAAATGAAGAAGTTGGTTACTGAAATGGAGGAGTCACAACTAAAGGGAAGCAACTGGGCTCTGCTTGCTGTGGAAGGGGTGCGCCTTCGTATTAACAAGTACAACCCCTTACGAGGCAGTAGCTACATACCCCTACCTCCATCTGTTGGAGCTAAAGAAGCTTGCATTAACGTCCAAAACTATAAGGATGAGCAATGTTTTATATATTCTGTATTGGCCAAATTCGTCAGCACCAAGCCTCAACGCGTCAGTAAATACAAACAGCTTCAAGATAAGTACGACTTCAGCTGCGTTTCCTATTCTACTCCACTTTCTCAAATACCTAAGTTTGAGAAGCTTAATAGGATGTCTATCAACGTTTTCGGCCTAGATGAGAAGCATGAAGTGTATCCGATAAAGGTTGCTGACACTGAGCTACCTGACCACCGTGACCTCCTACTATTGAGTGATAGTAGTGGAAAACATCACTATGTAAATATCAAGAATTTTGAGAAGCTCGTTCGACGTCAGAAAACTAAGCATGATGGAGTGATATATACCTGTAAGCGGTGCTTTACACATTTTGACAATCGATATGGACGAAGTGGTCTGGAAAAGCTGCAAGAGCATGCATCCATCTGTAATCAGCATGGTGTTGCAAGGGTAGTTATGCCTACAAAGGAAAAATCAATTGTACAGTTTAAAAATGTTGAGAGGATGTTGAAACTACCTTACGTCATCTATGCTGATTTTGAGAGTATTCTCACTCCATGTCATACATGCATACCCAGTCCTGAAACTTCTTATACAACCGCTTATCAAGAGCATACAGCAATGAGCTTCTGTGTTTACGTTAAACCATCAACCAGCGTTGAACATCTGGAAACTGGTCTTCCTAAGCATCCCTATGTACATCGTGGTGTTGATGCTGCTCAGAAGTTTATGGAATACCTGTCATTCCTTGCAAAGGAGATTTAATAATATATACAAATCTGTCATGCCCCTGAAACTTACAGATCAACAGCAAAAGGATTTTGAGTCTTCTATAGTATGCTACTTGTGTGGAAAAACCTTTACTGAAGAGAACTATAAAGTACGCGACCATGATCACATCAGTGGTGAATATCGAGGAAGTCTGCATAATGAATGCAATTTAGCCTGCAAAACACCTAAATATATCCCTGTCTTCATGCACAACCTCAGTGGATATGACTCACACTTCATTGTTAAGGAGCTGGGATGTACAAGTGAGCGGGTGGAAGTAATTCCTAGCTCTGAAGAAAGCTATATATCATTCTCCAAGTATGTCGGAGATATAAAGCTCCGTTTTGTAGATAGTTTTCGGTTCCTGAGTACAAGCTTGGATAAGCTGGTAAAAAATCTGACATCGTACCCTGAAACATTGAAGTACTTCGGAGAAGACAAGATGAAGTTGATGACACGTAAGGGTGTATTTCCCTATGATTACGTCACTTCATAGGACGTCTTGAACGAGACCTGCCTGCCTCCATAGAACTACTTCTACAATAAACTGAATGAAGAAGAAATTAGTGATGCTGACTACGAACATGCTAGAAATGTATGGAGACTGTTCAATGTGAGAAACCTGGGTGAATACAGTGACCTCTACTTAATATCTGATGCTCTTCTTCTAGCTGATGTCTTTGAGACATTCAGAGAGCAAACTCTCAAAACGCACAAAGTTGATCCAGCACATTATTTTACCTCTCCAGGACTTACATGGGACGCCATGTTACTGTATACTGGAATCGAACTGGAACTGTTACAGGATTATGACCAACTACTCATGGTGGAATCCGGCATAAGAGGAGGTTTATGCCAAGTGTCCCATCGGTATGCAGAGGCTAATAACACTTACATGGAAAAGTTTGATCCGTCGAGACCAACCCAATTCATCACATACGAGGACGCTAATAACCAATATGGGTGGGCAATGTGTCACGCCCTTCCTTTTGGTGGATTTCAGTGGGTTTCACCTGAAGAAATAAACTTACAAACACTAGAAGAAGATGATCCTCATGGATACATATTAGAAGTTGACATCGAGTATCCTGCTGAACTCCATGATCTGCATACTGATTTACCATTCCTGCCTGAGTGTCTGAAACCAAAGGACTCGACTACAAAGAAGTTAATTCCTCACCTTGGATCACGAAAGAAGTATGTAGTGCATTACATGACTTTGAAGCAAGCTCTTAGTCATGGACTACGACTAACAAAAATCCATCGTGTGCTACAATTCCGATAGTCACAGTGGTTAAAACCGTATGTGGAATTTAACAACAGACTACGACAAAAGGCTGCAAATGATTTTGAGAAGGATCTCTACAAACTGTTCAAAAATGCTATGTTTGGAAAAACAATAGAGAACCTTCGTAATCGTGTGGATATACGGTTGGTGACAAACGAGAAGAGTCTGGAAAAGTTAATTGCAAAGCCTACGTTTATCGATCGAACAATATATGCCACCAATCTAGCTGCTGTGCATATGGCCTCCCGACAGATCGTGTTCAACAAGCCTATATACATTGGAATGAGTGTGTTGGACATCTCCAAGACATTAATGTACCACTATCATTATGATGTGTTGTTACCGCATTATGGAGTTGAAAACCTGAAGCTGATGTATATGGACACTGATTCATTCATCCATCAAGTTACAACTGAAGATGTGTACCAGGACAAGCTACGTTTTCTTGAGCATCTCGATACAGCTGATTATCCTACAAACCATATGTGCTATTCAACTCTAAACAAGAAAGTGCTTGGAAAATTTAAAGATGAGGCTAATGGTAAAATCATCCAACGCTTTGTTGGACTGCGTCCTAAGATGTATGCGCTAGATATCCACGGCTCAATGATAAAAAAGATTAAAGGTATAAAACGTGGCTCTATTAAGCAGCACATCACATTCGATAGCTATACACACTGTCTTAAAGCCAGAGAAATAATAAGGACGCCCATGAATCTGATCCTGTCACGAAAGCATACTGTTACCACAGTGCAAGTGAATAAAATTGCATTGACTCCATACGACGATAAAAGAGTTGTTGCTGAGGATGGAATAACGACATATGCATATGGTCATTACAGCATTACAAGCAGTGCATGAGAGAATGTAATCCTAAGATGATAATTTTCTCGTGAATCTACAACTTTAAAAAGTGAAAGTTTACCCATGTACTGTGTATACATCTAGCAGACGCCTAAGAATAAATAAAAATAAGAATGTGGAAGGGAGGCGGTAACCCTGCCATTAGGAGCAAATCCTAGTGCTAGTCTCAAGCCTAGATAAAAGGGGAGAGGCACCTACCCTTACAATCCTTATCTAATAAAGCATCAATTAACTGGTAAAGACGATACACCTAGACAACAATTAGCCATACAAAAACAGAAAAGCTGAATAAAAACAATAATATCACTAACAGAGCCTAAGGTTGAGTTAGAAAAGGCATCTCTACATAGTTTCATACATGGTAGCATTAGAATATTGAGAAGACCATAAAAGGATCCGATATGACTGTAAAAAACGTTAGAAATGGTTATAGATCATCATAAGACCTGTGTAATACAAGAGAAAAACTCTATAAACAAGAGATAATGCCTGAAAACCATGTGCCAATAGCATAAAAATAACCACTACACTTTCTAAAAAGCCCACCAGGAACTCTAATGGCATAAAAATAGCCACTGCACTTTCCAAAAGTCCATAAAAACAGCCACTACATTTACCAAAAGCCGATAAAACAGCTACTACACTTATCCAAAAGCCGATAAAACAGCCATTACTCTTATCCAAAAGCCGATAAAACATCCACTACACTTATCCAACAGCCACTACTCCTTCCAAAAGCCGATAAAATAGCCCACTACACTTATCCAAAAGCCGACAAACAGCCACTACCTTATCCAAAAGCCCCTTCAGGAACTCTTAATGGTCTGTGCCTATGCCACATCCATAACCTAAAATACCTTTAAAGAGCCACAAACACTCCTAGCACGAGCTTTGAAAACGTCTTGAAAATTGTCAAAATACCTTAAAAGCATCATAAAACACCTCGAAATATTCTGAAGCCTATATGAATACCCTGAATCTAGCTGCTCCAGTTCCCTAAATGCTGCTGAAACATCTAAAATTCCCCTGCCTCATATCAGAATGTCCTGAAAGCCTTGTTCATATCAAAAAAATATCTGTACCTGTGCCTAAAATGTCTCTAAATGAACCCTAAAATGCTCCACAATTCCTAGTACACTGGCTAAAATGCTTACACCAATACCCTAAAACACGTATCTGTATCTATGTCTAAAAATATTTTAAAGCCAGTAAGAGGATGTTAAATGTCTGTTCCACCGCATTAAAACAGCATCAGCATACCTGTAAAGTTAGATAAACATGTGCCTAAAAAGCTTCAAGTGTGTTCTAAAATACTTATATTCTACCCTTCAAGTCCTGTCTAGTCTAGCACCTCTCCTCGTATTCCCTATCTCTCCTGTATGTAAGTCCATATTCCCCCTCCTTCAGTACCTGTCTAGCCTTATCATCTACGCCCTATCTTTCGTATATAATCGTATACTCTACTCAACCTCTGACTAGCCTAGCACTTCACCTCGTATCCCCTGCCACTCTCATATAAAGCACATTCCTCCTACTTCAACCTCTGTCTATCCTAGCATCTACCCTCGTTTTCCCTATCTCCCTCCCCATATAAACTCATTTTCCTCTATGAAGACTCTCTCAACCTAGCATCTCCCATCTTTTTCCCTATCCTTTCCCTTATAAAGCATATATTCAGACCTTTCAAACCCTGTCTAGTCGACATCTAACCTCATATTCCCTATCTCCCCCATATAAACGCATTTTTCCTCCTTGGATACCCTCCTAGCCTAGCATCTACCCTCGTTTTCCCTATCTTTTCCCATATAAACGCAAAAAAGTGGCCTCGGGCTGTCCTATATAACCTACTCATATATTTCCGATGAAATCTCGCTATGGAATTTTTGGATGGAATACAATACTTCCCCTACTTACTATACGTAGTTGAGAAAGTAAAAAATCGAATAAGTTCCAACTTTGGTATTTAAGTTCAGTATCTTTCAAGGATGCGACACAAATATTTTCAAGAAAGTCAATTCCAACAAAGCTTTACATGGAACACTTTGAATATTTTAATTTTCAAAACAATGGCTCTATTTTGATTAAAATACTAAATATTAAAGATATTTACATCACAAATAAAATATATATCTTGACTTTTCTGGGAATGTTCTTTGAAGTCCTCTTCATTCGGAAGGAGTTTTGTATAATCTTGTAATGATAAACGTTAAACGATAGACTGGATAAGCAGTAGTCTGTTTAACTGGAAGCGTTAAACGTACAGCACAACAGATGTAGATGTCTTTAAAGTAGAAAATTTATTTTGAAAAAGTTTTTTTGTGTGTTTGTGTGGCATAAGCCATTTTTGAGTTATCCGTTGTTAATGGTTAGAATTGTTCATTTCTTGATCATTCTTTAGTACTTTCAACATTCATTTGTTTCTTGCAATTGCATGAAAACAGTATGGAATTTTAAGGCTAGCATATAGCATCCAGTTCTTAAACATTTGACTATCACATTTTGCTTTACATCTGCATATAACCAATGTGCAATGTAGGTATTTCTACAAAGGTTTATTTGGATTATTAGTAGATATAAAAATAAGCTTTGGTAAGAATAGCTTGTATACTCTATAATAAACAATAGAGTGTACAGAAAGTCATGTAAATGTATCACATCAGATTCTTATCACCGTTTTTCTTGGAGGCTTCCATCACAGGGGAAATATGAAACATAACTGCGGCGGATTTTCTCTTCGCTACATGAAACCTTCATTTAAGTTATGTTTAGTGCGGTTTTGCGCGCAGATACTTAAGTCTCGGTGCGGGGTATAGTTTAATATCCCTCCCATCCGAGGTTGTGTTGATACATTGACGAAGGAATACAGTATTTTCTTTCCATTAGAACTATGTCCCAATGCAGTGTAGAGAAGGAGCGTATTTGTGTACATCACCTTTCCTGGTCGTTGAGGTGAGGAACTCAGCAGTAAAGGCGTTAAATTAGGGAGTTTGCAGCGGACATTTCAGTATCATAAGCCCTGAGTACATTTCAACTGTGCTTAGTTTTTCTAAGTATAATCTTTACTTAACATTACACAGACACACAACTCTGACTGTGGGTGAATACACTGAAAATTCAATTTCCTAATGATGCACTCATAATCAGAATTTCCGCTTATGAAATATTTAAGGGATTCTTCATACAATTAAGCTTACTGCCGAACAAGTGGATACACTATAGTTATGTAGCAGAAATGTTGCAATCTACTTGAAACTGTTTTCCGTCACATTACAATAACTTGTTACTTGAGCATCAAGAATGTAAACAGTTCCAATATGACACTGGAGATGAAGTAAAGTCTTACATTTGAGCTGCCGACCTTCAGAGTGTGAAAGTGAGTGTATTTGTTGTGCCATTTGGAGGACCCTATTTGACAATTATTAGTGCTCTTAGTCGCTTCGGTCGAATTCAAGACATAAGAAATGAACATTGAAATCCGCAACAATCACTGCTGGTGAAGACAGAAGTGTGAGCTGTCAAAATGGACGTACAACAGCACATAACCGTTTCCTTGAGAATCGGAGTTCTCACTGCTTCCATCAGTTATCCAGGGCAAATTCAGGTGTGCTTTACCTGCGGGGAGTCCGGCGCTTTGAAGCACGATTGTAAACAACTTGCACTGCCTTGCCGCTTTGACCGTACAACCGGACTCAATTGTTTAGTGACATTGTTAAACAGACAACTGCAGCCCTCTCGGTCCTAAAGCTGTGACTCTCCCAGCTCTCCACTCCTTCTGAACCACCTCTGAATGAGAAATACATGAAACGGAACAAGAGGGATTAGAGCAGCTGAGTCAATCGGCTGGAAGTACTTACCCCTACTGTACGTGAGGACACTGCAGATAGCAACAGCTGTAAAGAAGACGTTACTGCTCCTCTTTCGACCCCGGATATTGCAGAAAGGGGCGAACCGAGCACCAAAAAATATGGCCGAGAATGTTCCCTCTAAATCAGTGCAGGACAACACTCTCGATAACGTGGAAGCACAAGGGAAGCACCCACGAAATGCACGTCTTAGTAGGTGACGATAATCGAACGAGCATAAATCGGACGTTGTTACAATACAATTGCAAAAGACGATAACTACAGGTGAAAACGCGAGGATTGTACGTGCATTTGCAAACCGACCCATTTTGAGTGGAGCTTGGAGTGAGAGCCGAATGGAGGCAGACATAGAACACAGACGTCGGCGTCACCGTAACAAACGGGTAACCATGACTCGCTGACATTCAAATCGCTGGCTACACATGATAAAGCCAGAAGGCACCCTTACAAGAAGCAAAGGCACAGTTTCTTGAAGCATTTTTGCTAGAGTAACTCTGCTGGACCTACCGCTATGTCGCTGAGTGATTAATTTCAAGTGGATTCACATGTATTTTGTGTTCTGCATTATCTTATATCTTGAGTGAATATTTATGCTGCTTTAAACGACAACCGTACACACAGCCAGCCAAAACAACGATTTTTACGCTCTTCCTGCACGATAATGGCGTGGATGTGTTACTCCTATAAGAAGTAAATGTAGAGGTTTTCAGTCTATTGGGGCCAAATTATATACATCGGTCATTAATCTCAACAATGCTGATAGAGGGACCGCGATCACATACAGCAGTGAACTAGAAGTTCATCTATTGAAAAAGCACCCAAGTGATAGAATAACCTTCATGATGACTACGATTGGAAGATTGTTTGTTAATGTCTATTTACCACCCAGAACAAATAATAGGGCAGACCCTGAACAAATGATAGCTCAAGAATTACCTTATTATTTACGGCATGGGAACACCACACTAAAATTAGGTGGGGTTTTAACGCGATCTTGCACGCGAAAGGCAAATGGTGGACTTATACTTCGTCATCCAACTTACAACGCGTGTGTACTGAATTGCAGCTCCTAGATGCTTGGAAAATAATTGCTCGAGAGTACTATTTACCTAGCATAGAGGTATCTCTGCATCCCGAATCGACCGATTTTACATGAATCTCCAAAATCATAGCAAAGTTTTAAACGCTGAGGTATGCTCTGCTGCCATTAGTATCACCAAGAACTATTAAAATGGTATTGAATATAAAATCCCTGTACGACGAAAATGATATTGGAAGCTGAATGTGCCCTTGCTTTCTGACGCTGCAATACGAGCCAATTTTGCTTCAAGCTGGGAGATAGTTCATAAGCGAGCGAGTTTCATCACGCTGACTGAATTACAAAAATGGTTCAGGATTTATAAACATACCAATTGGTCCATTTTAAAAATTGCTGAATATTATAAACCCCAAGAACGCAAGCATATACGCGATTTCTATCAGCAGCTGTTACAAAAGCTTTTAAAGAAGCAGTATCAAGCTTAACCGGTGGAAGACCAGATTCAAAATATAAAACAGCTGCTTCTCTGCTTTGCAGTTTGCCTTATGAACGATGTTAAGATATGCTTTTGTACAAAATCCTTCGCTGAAGATGAAACAGGCTTCCTGTATCATATAGCGAAGGAAACGTCCAGAGGTATCACTCGCAATATAGCTGCTTAGGTATCCTTATACGTTGAAGTACATTCAAGGGTGCAGATTAACCTTTTTTCACCAGATCATTCCATTGAGAAATTCAATTTTATAAGATGGTCCGCTCTCAGTATTGATGTATTCCATTTGTAGTGAATCTCTCATTCGCATGCTTCAAGATAAATTCATCCTGTATTCTCCTCATAATGCCTTATTACATTAGCGAATGCGGATGATATGGTGGTGTTCGTAACTCCAAACATTTGGAAGGTGTGTAACAGGTGCTCCAATTTTATATTATGGCTTCTTCGACTCATTTTAACAAATCAAATTGTCGCCTCTTGTAAATTAAGCTTTGTATTCTATTAGAAGATGTACCCATCACCTACACTGCAAAAATTCTCAGCATGACCTTCCATTCCGATGCGGCTAATATACTGGAAATGAACTGGAAGCCCATTCCCAATACTATTAGGTATATGCTATCGAGAAACCTCACGAGAGATGTTCATCTCATGCAGAAAGTTTGGAATGAGAATCTGATCATTCTGTCGAAAGTGTGGCATATAGCAGTACTACCGTTATCTAAGGCATTGAATTGTATATGCCTATTATCTTTGAGCGGGACACGTTTATAGGATTGCTAAGGCCCTATTCTATTTGGACGGGACACGTTTATAGGATTACGATTATTTTTATAAAAACATGGCAGTTCCAGTGCTCATGCATGTTGTGAGTCCTGTATATTAAAGGAAAGAGACAAGAGTAAAATACAGACAGCAGAGATATCATTTTTTAAGAACAGTTAAAGAATGTACCCGACGAGATTTAATCATAAATGAAAACAAATCTAGAGGAATTAGCCATATATAAATTACAAGATAGAACAGAAGAAAATAAACAGAATTGAAAAGAACATATGAATAGAATTAGTGAAGAAAGAATACCAATATTAATAACAAGATACAATCCTCGTGGAAGAAGAGATGTAGGGTGTTCCAAAAGAAGATGGAAGTAGTTGTTGGAAAACAAAGCCGGAACAGGCAGAAATGTCTAATTCCTGCAGTAAAGAAGAACAAAAAGAGAGCTCTATTATGGACAGCCCCTTCAAAAGGAGGACTCGGCCTCATTGCTGTTAACCACAAATACAAGACGTTTTTAAAAACGAGTCTGCGATCTCAGACCTTAAGAGTAGCCGCGAATCCTGTTCCTGGGATTTCTGCCAAATTCCAGCATTCCAGTTTTAGGAGAATACAAATGTGTCGCCAGATCTTTTACAGGACCCAGACTCGATGTCTACTAAAGCACTTTAGCATCATCTACTAGGAATTAAAGTCGTTATATTGTGCATCATGTCATAATATACTAGTATTCCGCGGGATAGGATTTTTAAATTGCCAAATATTCCCACAGACTGGAAGACAATAGCGTATAAAGTGGTAAATGCCATCGTTCTTACTGAGGCAAAGAAATATCAATACAACATTACATCAACGGTATGGTGTGTTCAGTGTGCCATCACCTACAGACATGGCGTGAAATATGTCCGCGAAAATTTGCAGTGTCTACTACAATGAGAATCCCAATGATTTGGGTAGAATTGTGCTCTTCCTTGATATTCCTGAAAATGGAAGAAGACGTGTATTGGGATGGCTGATAATTGGATATCTTCACTACCTGCTGACTACCCACTACCCGTCTGCAGCTGGCCTGCAGAATTGCATTAGGGCAGCAAAAGCTGACCATTCCTCTCTTAGGATGGATTTTGATACTGTCCTGCAATAGCTCTACCAACTAACTATTCCTCACCTATACACAGTGATAAACAGAATGTTGGATGGACAGTGGATGTACTAACATAGTGGTTAAGGAACTGTTGATAGTGTGTAAGCATTTTTACTTTGTCTACTACGTATAGTAAGTAGGGGAAGTATTGTATTCCACCCAAAAATTCGATACCGAGATTTCACCGGAAATATATGTTTTGAGACCCCCTGAATACAAAAAAAAACATTTTTGGAAACATGTCCGTGTGTGTGTCTGTGGTCTGTCTGTGTGTCTGTGAAAAGCATAACTAAGAACGAACAGTCCGATAAACACCAAACTTGGTATTTAGGTTCAGTATCTTCTAGATATGCGACACGAAGGTTTTCAAGTAAATCCCGCCACCCCAAATTACCCTATATATGGAACATTTTTCGAAAATTTTAATTTTCTCAAAAATGGTTCAAACGATTTTGATTAAAATATTATATGTTTTGGATATTTTCATGACAAATGAAATGTATATCTTGAATTTTCTGGGAATGTCTCCAAAAGTATTCTTCATCGTGAACGACTTTTGCATAACTGGTAAACCATAAGAGATAGACAAAATTTTACTGTACAAAAAATGTAGATCGCGTTAAAATACACAATTTATGTCATATACATGTTTTGTGTTGAGTGAACCATTTTCGAGATATTGCTTGTTATTTCCTTAAATTTTTCAATACTTATTTTCTCATATGGGAATTCCTTATTCATTTTTTGTCTTGGATATGCAAGGAGTATTAATCTGTGGCAAAGACAACCAGCTATTAAGGGATATGTCTGTGCTTATATTGCCCTTGCAAATACAAAACAAGCGCAACATAGTACGCCTTAAGCGATAGTCAAATATTTTTAGAACTGGTCGCTATGTGTAAAATGTAATTCTCTTTGCATGTCAAAAGATCGTTTCTGCAAATGTTTATCTCGATTAATATGAAATAGATGGAGAATAAGAATTTGTAAAAATAGTTTGTATAAGGGTAGAGAAAGTCATGTGAGTGTAGCACATCAGATTTATTTTCACCTTCAGTGGCTTACATTAAGCTGTGTATCATATATTTTTTCACATTAAAACATGCAAAATAAAGAAAAAAGAGTGTTATGCATATGAATGTTTATGTCAGTTCAATAACTGAGTATGTTACGTCAAATTGTGCCCACATTCTTATATGAAAACTATTTAAACATACATTATATTATGTTTAATTCTCTGAATTACGCGTTTCACTTGCCAGTTCCGTATTCAATATTCCGATTCTTAAGTAATACGATCTTCATTCTTTTGTGGCAACCTTGCATATATTTACAGCAGCGTCTGGTGTAGTACCAGGCAGCTGATAGATCAGCGGAAGACATACTTAGCCGTTACAGCTTAAAACTTTATAATTTTTTCCGGCGAATAGATATTATGTGGAAAGAAAACCGAGACAGTATACTTTTGTGTTGAATGTATTTTGACTATAAAAATAAATCACAGCTCAGTCTGCGACATCAGTGTGACAATGGCCGCTTGTCAGTTAGAAAATGAACTATTTCTTCAATGCAGTGCAGTTACTTCTAATTATCTTTGAAAACATTAAGTCCGTATAGGCTATAGAAAACAATTATTTTTAATTTCTTATTACTTACTTATGAATAAGGTGCAGTTTTTCATGAATTATAAACATTTAGACAAATAATTACAAAACAACAAACTATAAGCACCCAACTACAAAATCTTTGTTTATACAGAGAAACAGAAGGACTGTGATTTTCCTTTCTTTTTCGGTTATTTATGAACTCCATTAAATGATATATAAATATTCATACTTATTTATAGAAAGCAAAACTGTATAAAAATCATGATGCTCGTTATTTGAAGCTAATAAGAGTTTGATGAAAAACAATTTCATTATTTCTCTGTAAAGTGAAAATATTAGATTCTTATCCTCCTGGTTATCATAATCATCACCAACAGCCACATATTAAACCAATTGTGTTGTTTTGCTCCAAACTCAAAAAACGTCTGAAGAACTCGACACACCTTAGTTGCTGACTTAGATCAAAAGTAGCCTGTCTTTGCTAATTCTATTAAGATGTTGGTAATATTTGTTTCTGTGGCATTCTATTTTTTCAGATTATGTATTCGGAGAACTCAAATATCCTCGCTGGCTCTTTTCAGCCACAAGAATATATGAACAACAGAACTTAATTTCTGAGATTTACATTATCTTTGCTATACTTTTGATGAAGGTTCGTGTTCCTCAATCGGAAAACAGTGTAGGTGCGACCACAATCATACTGAATTTCAACATCGTTTCTTATTTTCTTAAACAATGCATTATTTATTTTTTTAGCATCACATAGGCATTGATATATTTGGAGTTTCTTGATAATGCCTTTCTATATGCTGTTACTTCCCATTTATACTCCTCAGTAGCTGAACTCAATAAGCACTTATTCTCCAGGGAATGCTGAGCTAATACCGAACATAGCAGGCGCGCGGGTGTGGATAGACTCACTGGCTTTCGAAAGCTTAAGAAAATATATCTTAACATGCCGGCATTAACATGATGTCTGAAAATTTAAGCGTATTTTATGCTTTGAAAAGTAGTACAAGTTTGGTGAATGAAAATTCTGGCACAAGAGCGACATAAGTCGCATGCGTGAGTTCAAAATCTACCTATATGTTGTGGGAATTCTGGCATAAGTTACGTGCCGAATAATGAAAACGGGGGTGTTTTGGGACGTAATAGATAGTTCAATTGCTATTTCCGTCCACGTGTTGACTTTTAGAGCAAAGGAGATCTATATACGCTGGGAATTCTGGCACAGCTCACGTAATCACATGGTGGGAAGGGTTTTTTGTCGCTGTGATGTCTGTTTTAATTGGTATTTCTTCCCACGTATTGGTTTTGAGAGAAAAGGGACCCATGTACACTAGGTATTCTAATGCAGATTCAAAGTCTCGAGATCTTTTAGTAGAGGAGCTTTTTGTAACCTGTAAATTTTAGAGGGTATTTCATAGGGGATTAATTGGATTCGCCTTGACGGATTAAACCCATTTATGTAGATGCTATTTGCTTCGGAGTAACGGTGCGAGACTTGGCACAAACTCTGCCTCACGCCAGTTCCAATTTGAGAAGCTGATCATAATCCAGATGCAGTTGAAGCTCAATTCCAGTATATAGAAGCATGGCATTCCACATAAGTCCAGGAAATGTGAAACAATGCGCAGGATCAAGAGTATGAGTTTTCAGTGTCTGGTCTCTGAATGCCTCAAAGACATAGATAAATGACATAACATAGTTTAAGCAGTCAACTGGATTGAACCCTGGACCTCTCGAATATGCGTTCCAAATGGTGCTATGCCATCTAACATTGTTTTAGATGCGTTTGCTTACATTTGCTGATGTTAGGTTTATAGCCAAGAATTACCAATATCATTTTCGTTCAGTTGTTGATGAATGCTTCCTAAGAAGAACCATTCGAATTGCCCCTGTGCTATCATTCATAGATTTCGATGTGAATGGATGTATTCTCTGATTATTTGTATTTGCAGGTTTAGGATAGGTTTGTCAATATAGAATATGTTTTACCCTGTAGCAGAATTAAATGAATTGAGTGGGGTTAATGATTGCGAAGGGGGCTTTCTGGTCAGAAAAGGATGATTAATTATTAATTAACAGCTAGTTAATTCTTGCTAGCACATAATGGGCTTGGTATCATTTGGCGGTTAAATACGTTAATGTATGAATACCCTTATATATTCATGTGCTGAAATGTGCTTCTAAGTTTAGCACCTTTAATGATTGCGTCTGGAAATATTAGATACTTCTGCGTATCTCTATGGTTTTCAAATTTCTGAACTGTAGTATTCAGCATGTTTTCCTCCTGTTGGATTTCGGACAGATAAGGGCAAGTCAGCAATACATTGCCTATTCTGGAATTGGGTGATGAATACCATAGATTAATGTTTAGATGGGTGGCTATGTTATGAAGGAACTATTCCATGATTGGTCAGTAGCAATTGATCGTATAAGTCTGTTGTGATGCTTGGTGTTCTCTGCGAGTGTGTAACATTCACTGGAGAATTTGTGTATCTGTGCAGTGTCTGCTTCTAACCCATTGTGCTGATATTTATATACATGTCACTCTTATGTGATTGATGCTCTTTAAAGGTTTCTAGACAATGACACTAGGCATGGTCACAGGCCTTTAGAACATAGTGGTGCACGGTCAGGAGAATTTCAAGTGTTTCTAAGGCACTTTTGGAAATCGTGGTGGATATTTCAGTGCACTGGTATAGGATTTTATGGAGAGATAGGATATACGATGAGAAATGCTAGGCTAAACAGGGTTGAAGTATAGAATATGCATTTATATGGGGAGAGATAGGGAAAACAAAAATAGATGATAAGCTAGAAAGAGTTGAAGGGCAAGATATGCGTTTATATGGAAACAGATGAGAGATGCTAAACCAGAGAAGTTTGAATCTTAGAATATGTGTAAATATCGTGAAAGATGGGGAAAACGAGGAGAGATGCTATAGGCGACAAGGATTGAACGTGTTTAAAGAATGCTTTCTAAATGAGTGGAATGGGCTAGGCGGTATTTCGAACGCTAGTGTAGCTATAGATATTTCGGGAGACCCTTATAAGCTTTTTCAGGGGACACGTTTAGCTTACTTTACAGGTATTCTGATACCACTTTACTTTAGTGGAATAGGTATTTAACATCTTCTTACAAGCGTTAGGACTTTTGTACAGGCTTAAAGGCTTTAGGACAATTTTGTCGAATACGCACAAGAGAATTGGGACCTTTTCAATATTGTTTTAGCCGCTAGAATACAAATTGTGAAACATTTAACGTCCATTTATAGTCTTTTTAGCCACAGGTATTTATTATCGCGGGTGTTTAGGGTAATTTAGTAGGTAATTAAGATATTATCCCAGCATTTAGGTAGTTTTATAGCTAATACATATATTAACACTGGTGTTCAGGGTAATTTCGTAGGTAATTCAGCTACTGTCATAGCTTTATTAGATATTATTATGAGTGAATTAGGCATTATATGGTATTTAGCCTAATTTCAGGATTTGTTGTATTTTTCACTCATCTTTAATACTTTATAAGCATATCTTATCCAATGTTAGAACAGTTTAATATACTTAAAGTCCTTTTTTTCAAACATTGTAAACTTCTATATGTTAAGGGTTAAAGCGTGAGACCTAGAGGGATAGATTGTGTTTTGGTTTTCAGTTTTGTGCATATAGAAGTAGTCAAAATTAACCACACATCGAATATCCTAGTCTAACTAATGATTACGTGCATGTTAACCTAGCTCAATTTTAGCCAACTGTCCTCTCATCATCTATTCAACCGTTATATCCTAAAGCTATAAGCTAGAGCAGCCTCTAATTAACTTTGTTATCGTATCATAACCTAATCCAGGCTGGTCTAAACTAACTTTACGCAAGCTATGCTTAGATCCTCATCGGATCTATACATCACATAAATATTTCCTTAAATCAAGAACATTGAACACTCTACAGGGTTTCGACACCCTCTGCATACTATTTCTCATGTTCACAATCATCTTTCCGTGCTTTATAACCATTCTATTACCAGATACTTTAAGAACGTTGAAACCATTTTGTACGTTGTTAAAGGCATTTTTGCTACTCTTAGCACCTCACTACGTTTTACAGGTTCGTGTATTTCTTCGCAATGAATGCGTGCCCTTCTATACGTATAAAAAGAGCCTGTATCAGCATCTAAACAATGACCACCATCTCTGGTGATGCATCACAACCATCATCATTTCCAAAACTAACAACACTGTAATCATCACCATCGCTTCTATCACCACAATCACAAATACCAACACTTCCAATTACACCATGACCTTATACTGTTACTATCGCCACGTCTTCATTAACACCATAACTTCCGAATCCCGCAATTCCTACCATCACCATCACTACTATATTAACCAAAATTACAACCCCAATAAAATAGAGGCTCCCATATATGAAGCCATATTATCAAAGCCACGTACCTATAAGTCCTAATGCCTGTCCCTATTAATGTTTTTATATGTTTCTATACGTGTGTATGTATGTGTATGTGATTGAATGTGTTCGTAAGTCTTCGCGCATGCGTGTGTGTTTGCAGAGGTGTTTGGAGGTGTATATGTATATATGTGTGTGTGTTCAGGTGTGTCCGTAAGTCTTCATGCATGTTCATGTGTTCGGAGGTGTGTATGTATCTGTATGTGTCTGTGGGTGTGCTTGGGTGAGTGTTTCTGTATGTTTCTTTGTTTGTGTCATTCTGTGTTTGGTGATGGTACATGTCTGTGTTTATATATGCGTGTCTCTGAGTGTATTTGCGTGTATGTGTTATTGTGTGTTTCTGTGTATGTCTGTCTCTTTGTGTATGCCTGTGTTTTTGTATGTTTGCACATGTACGTGTTTGTGTGCGTGTGTGTGTTTATGTGTCTCACTGCTTCTATTAGTGTTTTGTGTGTTTGGCTGTCTCTAGGTGTGTTTGGGTGGGTATTTTTTGTGCTTCTTAGTTTGTATGTTGGTATATGTATGTGTTTGTAGGCGTGTGTGTGTATTTGTGGATGTCGAATGAGTCTGTGAGCATGCGTGTTTGGGTTTCTGTGATTAATGAAAAAGAAAGAACATGAAAGCAAGAAGAAGATTAAGAATCGAGCGCAGACCTCAGGATACTTAATTATACACCAGATTTTTAATCTAGATAGTGATATTATTTAAATACAATTTAATCCTCACACATTGGTTCCTTACTTCATTCGTAATTAAACATTATAGTTTTGCTACACTAAGATTCGGCGCTCGGGATATCTGAGTATATATTAGGTTTTATTCTGTATAACGATTTTAATTAAATGCACTTTAATCCACCCGTCCATATACCCTTAGTTTAGTAGTTTTATTAAATTTTAAAGTTTTCCTACACTAATACTCGAACTTGGACCCCTGGGTACTGTAACATTTCGGCTCCCCCAACTCCGAAAGGTTACCGTGCATTAATCTACCAGACCGCTAGATGCCGAGAGAGGCGGCATCTCTACCTGTAGCCTGGTCAAATGGTAGCAACTGACACCCTTCTACGCTGGCTACAGCAGCCGAAGGACGTATCCGGCTGCCCTAGCGGCGAAAACTGCAAGCTGCGATCAGGTCGACTCCCGGCGTGTGGACTGGCGGCAGGAACAAGAAAAGAAAAGTGCGTCGAGCTGATATGTCGCAACCACAAGGACGAACGTGAAAGGTACAAATGAGTCAGTACTTCAAAATTCCTTTTCGCCTCTAAACATGCTATCCATATTTCTTTTGGTGAGTATTCATCTAAATTCCCTTTTGGTAATAATTGTTCAGAAATTTTAGCCAGAGTAATGCATTTTTAGAGAGATGCGTTCAGGAGTTTCAAAACACAAGAGTAATTTCCTTCCCGATGATGTATTGTTTAACTTTTGCAATTCCTTAAAGTAATGGAAGAAAGAGAACCGTTAAAGGTTTTGTGAGCTTTCAATTTAAAGTAATGATATTATTTTGAAAAACTTTTAAGGTTTGTCTCATGTTACAGTTTTAAAGCTTACCTTTGTTAAAATTTTCAAATCTTAAGTTAACTTTAAATTTATTGAAATTATCTACGTTCTATACTTATTGTTAAATGGAATGAGCATATAAATCAGCCATAGTGAATGAACACACACATCTTTGGGCAGGTTTTTAGGTGGAAGCCCAACCATTCTAAAGCTTTATAGTGAACATCATCGGAACAAAGAATTAATGTATGCTTTATTTAACTGTTTATCCAGAAACAATTTAGGAACCAAACAAGCGCTATACCATGTTAAAAAAAATATGCACTTTGACAATTGAAAGTAAATATTGAATCTAGAAAAAGGTGTTGTATTCGAATTTTCTAGCCTTCCTTTACACGTGCTCATTTTTCCTATGTAAGTTCCATCGACGGCTTTAAAATTTGCAAGTTGTATAGGAAGTAGTTAAGTACCATACTTGCAGTGCAATACATTAAAACTCCTTTCATTAATCCACGTAATGCTATATAATAATTGCGATTTACCCTACCCGTTTAAATATCACACTTCATTAGCAATTAAACATTTAAGTTTTGAGGCTCCGAGAGGCGAACAAAAACATCGGGTATCCAACTAGCTATTCAAAACAATCAATATGATGATACCAATTAAATCCAGTTTGTCCCGCGCATCCAACTATAATACTTCATTAGGAAATAAACATACAAGTTTTAGCCTAAGTTCGAACCAAGGCCCTACTAGAACTGGTAAGATTCAGTCTTCGCAGTGTTCCAGATTAGCACTTGTAAAGGTGATTTGTTTTATTTCATATTTCACTTTGTATATGCGGGTGTGTGTATATATGCATGTATAGTGTGCTGGCATGTACATCTCTCAAAGACAAACGTGGCCGGAAATACGAATTAAAATAGCCGTTACAGCGACAAAAATCCCCTTCCCACCATACGTTCAGCTGACCTCTGTAATTCTCAGTCTATATAGGTTTTTACCCTAAAAGCTAACACGTGGCCGAAAAATTAAACTAGCTATTACACCGAAAAAAGTTTATTACACCGCTTTCCTCTATATGTCACGTGACCTGTGCCAGAATTCTCTAGTCGTCCTCCGTGGTGTAGTGGTAACCATGCTAACCTCTAGTTTCCAAGGTCGCGGGTTCAAATCCGGCGGAGGGCAATGGAATTTTCGGGAGTAAAGATACTAAGCATAGCTTCCTTCGGAAGGGTAGTAAAGCCGTTGTCCCGTGTCGTATATTTACGGTACGTAAAAGAACCTCTAGCCTGATAGAGAGGCCTCTGAGCAAATTTACCGGTCTTTCACGCCCAATATAGAATGGAACGCCAAGGACCATAATAGTTAAAGTGCGTCCATAGATAAAACTGAATTTAATTTCCAGGATTCTCACGTCATTTAGGTCGCTTTTGCACTCACGCATGCGATGTATGTCGCTGTTGTGCTAGAACAACCATTCGCTCCAACTAATACATCAAGGACTTTTAGAACTACACAAATAATGCTTAATAGCACGTTTATCACGTTTTAAAAAGTATCACATCCTGATAAACACAAACTAATTCTAGCTTTTATTTATGTTTTGTCTTAAAGTTACAGTTACAGAGCGGGATGGCTGAGGTGGTAAGGTCTGTGGCCGGCATTCGTGAGGTCGATTCCTGTGGTCAACCTTCCTGACACATGGGTTTTTCGGGAATTCTTCCGGGTCGCCAGGCGAATGCTGTGAAGGATCATTACATCCCCCGAATTTCCTGTCCCTCCATTTTACCTCTCATCTGCTTGGTTTCTTTCAGGGTTGCAATTGTCGCGGGTGGTCTCGGCGTGTGCATGGCAGGGGAATAGGGTGCCCTGAATAAATCTTCTTCACCGAGACTGCGAACAGCTCGGGGTCCGGGCTCCCCAGGGGATGTGTAAGCCCACAAGGGTGGGGAGCCGGCTGCACCAGTCACCACCAGGGGAGTTCAAATCTATAAATGGTAGGGACCCTGCCCTCCGCCTGTCGTGCCTCCTGGTTTAGCAGTCTTTCGTTTCATCTCACCTCATCCTTCACTCTTAAGGGGCGCCCCGTCAGCGGCCTATGTACAAAAGATCTGAGTTTATCGAGGTGCTAAGCCCCACTCCACTTCTAGTCTTATCCTACCCTGACCTTACAGTTTAAAATGTTGATTCACCTAAGTTTTCACATAAGTGTATAAATTCCTCAATGATAACCTTGCTAAAGTATACTTTTTCCACATATTGGCGACCTTAGACCCATATTCTGCACAAATTGTTCACATATTGTGTTTAATAAACAGGTTACACAGACCTGAATTCTAGATCGTCAGGAAGTGAATTTACGGGCAGTTAACGTCTTGATTTATTTCTTCTCGTCAGTGTGACTTTACAAGACGATTATTTGATAATTTCTTTAACGCTTCTTAAGTGTAATAACGAAATAATTCCGATACAGTTAGAATTCTAATAGGGACCTTAGTTAAAGGGATTTTCCTGATGTAAAATATACTTTCTGTTTGGTATTATAATCCAGATGGTTATAAGGAAAAATCACCTAATATTACAAAATGCATTATAGAATAAGAGAAACCTTCCGAAAAATTTGAATGTTTTTTATGATATGTGTTATCTATGAGCATGGGTTAACAACAAGTTTTGATGATGTTTCTGTTCAACGTTTACTTACACGCTTTATAAATTAACAACCCTCAAGATTTATAATCACCACAAAATATGAAAATTATATAAAGGTAAAAGCTTTGATACAAATATATTATCTCGGTCATAAAATGAATGCTATGGTTTTTCGATGGTTTAATTGAACTTAACAAAAATGTTTTCTCATGATAGTTATTCTGAGACAGAAGGTTGAGGATTGGTCATTTTATGAAACAAGCATCTGAAATTAAACTACCAAAGGGAACTAACAGCTGTCAAGAATTGTATTCGTTGAAATATTTGCAATGAAAGAAAGCACAAACTTTACTGTCTCTTATAGTGGAATGCAGTGCAGGAAGTATACTGTATTCCACCCAAAAATTCGATACCGAGATTTCATCTAATATACATGTTTTGAGGCTGGCTGAATAAAGAAAACTTTTATAAAAAGATTTTTATAAAAAGATCCGAGTGTGTCTCTATAAACAGCAAACTCAAAATGAAAAGTCAGGTAAACAACAAACTTGATATTTAAGTTCAGCTTCTTCCAAGGATGTGACGAAAAGGTTTTCAACAAAATCCTTCCACCCTAAACTACCATTGAAATGGAATATGTTTCACAATTTTTTATTTTCTAAAAAGCGTTTCTGGATTTAGATTAAAATATCACATTCTTAAGATATCTGCATGGAAAATAAAATCTATATCTTGAATTTTCTTGGAATAACCTGTGAAGTCCTCTTCATTCTGAATAAATTTTATATGTAACTGATAAGCCATAAGAGATAGTCAAAATGTTGCTACACAAAATATTAAATTTCGTTAAAGCACACAATTTATGTGAAATAAAATTAATTGTGATCTTAACCATTTCCGAGATATTATTTGTTATTGGTTTGAATTTTGAAATACGTTATATTTTTTAACTGCAAATCGCTTTTCATTTTTTCTTCGTGGTGTGCAAAGAGAACGGAATTTCAAGGCCATCACGTAGCGACCTACAAGATTGGACAATCGCTTTACTTTAATGTATTCTGCTTATACCTTCAACAAAATGTATAAGTGTGTCATGAAGATTTAACTTTATAAAGAATGTTAGAAAAATTAGCTTTTCTATAAATATTATATAGTGAATTTGATGAGAGAAGTCATGTGAATGTAACACATATTTTTATTCATACGTTTTTTTTTACATAATTACGATCATCATGGCAGTGACCTACCTATTTCATCTTCCCTAATAAAATACAAACAAAGAGTATAATTTTTAATCCTAACTGAACCGGTAGGTATATTAAACAAAATTAATGTAATTATGATTGAACGTTTGAGGTTAAATAGACAAACGAACCGCCAATACAACATATTGCATGTTTAGTCTCCTCGTAATGAAACTAAACATAGATTTAGGAAAAACTTTATCGCATTAGTTTTTAAGCTCCGTACTATTGAGTATCACATGTAATATCACAAGAGGATCTGAGATTATGGAATAAATAGAAGAAAGCGAGTGAATTTATGTGGAAAGCTCAAGTGATGTTTATTAGGAATATTTCACGAATGAAATAAATATGTAGGCAAATAAAATGTCTCAATAAATCGTTCACATAACTTTAATAATTACATATTCATGAACACTTTATCTCTTCAGTCAGTCATCTTTGACAATGATACTGATAGAGAAATGCGAAATACGAGTTTAACAGAACTGCATGTACTGCGCTTTTCTCTTGCTATTAGGTATAATACACACATTTCAGTAAATAAAATAAAACTTTATTTTTAATATTCATCACCTTTTGAAACACAAATAAATTATGTGTGACGATGAGAAAACAAAGCACGGAAGCAGCGATAACCTTAAAGTAGTGTATGCGTCTGGAAAATTACCGATAACTGTAGCTGTGATTGGTTGATATTCAACATTTTATTCAATTTCGTTGGTCGAAAGTAGAATGACGTCAAATGAATGAAATATCTGAATAAGTGATGCCGTCATGCTTGTATTATTCTGTTTATTGAGAAAACGTACACTTGTCTTTAGTTCTTTATTCCTTTTCATCATTAGGCCCTTAGAAGTAAGGGATCCCTTAATAAAACGGATATATAAAAATTCTATTCGTCGCATTCACATGGCTATCTCTACTCATCCTTATACAAACTATTCTTACAAAAGCTTATTCTTCTATCTACGTTTTCTATGGTGGAGGTTTGAAATTTAACGTTATTTAACCTGGTAGCTAATATCAGACAGCGAATGGATGAAATAGGACCCGAGGCCTGTATAGCTTAAAGTTGCCCGTCACACGTCTTCTCAGTATCAGGGAAAACACCGGAAAAAACCACATCACCCTATCCAAGATTCGAACTCGGGACTTCTTGAACGTGAGGCAGACACCACCACAGAGGCGCGATCAGCACCTACATATTGTCAAAAGAGATAAAC
Source organism: Deroplatys truncata (assembly GCA_030765065.1). NCBI lineage: Eukaryota > Metazoa > Arthropoda > Insecta > Mantodea > Mantidae > Deroplatys > Deroplatys truncata. The sequence goes on along the minus strand of CM060980.1, from coordinate 19,302,384 downwards.
CGTCTTACTAATTTACTCATTTCGTTGTAAGTATAAAAGAATACAACCGAGCGAGATGGCTCCACGGTAACGTGTGAAGCTCGCATTTAGGAGGCCCCAGATTCGAATACCGGTGGCCGCCGCTCTGAACATGGGTTTTTCGTGGTTTTCCCTGGTTGGCACAGGCAAATGCCGGAATGGTGTATTCTACCATGGATTTCCTCTCATTTCATTTCCCTTTCTGCATTGTCGTACAGAGTGCACAGCTTGGAATTGGAAATTCTTCTCGGCCCTGCTAGAGGGAAGCCTTTCGATTCTCCTCTGCTGGGTCGTGTTTCCCCGGTCCCATTAGAGGGGCGTCTCCGAGCGAAACTCCTGTGGTCGGGTTGTTAAACCTAGAACTGTTAGGGAACGCTGCGCGTCTCTTCGACTTGCGCCGGCCTCCTCTGCAGCCCATATGTCAGCTGCGGTCTCCCGTTCCTCCCGGCGGTGTACGCACAGAAGATCCAATGGTGGTTGAGGTGCTAGGTGACCTCTTCGCCAACTGGACGTAAAAGGATACAGTAACGTAAAGCGATTGTCAATTCTTCAAAGCCGGTCGCTATGTGAGGCTTTCAAATGTTGTTCTATTTGCATGAACACGAAAAATAACGAAAGGAGGAAAAAAATTCTGTGTTGGACTCCCATGACTTTTCTTACTCTTGTACAAGCTATTTTTACAAACACTTATTCTCCATATGCTTCATGTTAATCGAGATATTGGGATGTTAACCTTATTGCTAATTTTCTTGTAGATGGAATGGGAATTGCTAAGCTTTAAGCGATAGTCAAATACTTTAAGAGGTGGTTGCTATGTGGAGTATTCCATTCTCTTTACAAGTAGAAATAAAAAGGCGACTTGGACACACAGAGAGATGCCGAAAAACTGATAAGGTTCTTTGATCTATGCCGACAAGTCCCGCCCCCTCCTTTGAGTTCTCACATGCCGCCCCGGTTGCGTGCCGCTAGCCCCGCCCCCTTCCCTTTGTGTGCTGATCTAATGCCGACTGGTTCTGTGCCGGCAGGTCCTCCCCCTCCCCCCTGTGGTCTGGTCACGTGCCGCTGGCCCGCCCCCTCCCTCCCCCATACGCGTACTCTCCCTCCCCTTTGTGTTCTGGTTGGTTCCCTATGGATAGGTGGGAGAGTGTGTTTTGTTCCTATACGGTGACTACATTCCCGCCCCCTCATTGTGACTTGTCTAAATCCCTGCCGTGAGATTGGCTTGGGGTAGGAGATGTGCCGCTCGGGTGATGGGGTATATGTGAGGGTTCTCGGTGCGTGACGTTGGCTTGGAAATCCACCCTGGCGATGTGGGAATGCGATTCTCGATGCCTGCCGCACATCGGCAAATCGTTTGAGTACATAATTGTGTCAATCAATTAGATAATGTTCAAAACAGTATTGAAAAAAAAAGAATCGCCATCATACTACTACTAATGCAATTAAACGCTGTTCTTCGAGCAATTAAGTATTTTTGATTGAATCGCACGCACTTGTTTCTAAACCGGCATTTATACATCTACTAATGTCAATAAATTACACGTCTAATGAAACGCGGCTAGTCGGTCGATGAAAACAATTAAGTATTTTTGATTGATTAATGTAATTGACTCGCGCGCAACTGTTCGTTATCGTATATGTGTGGTAGCATGTGTATAATTATTACGAGTAATAACATTTATTTAATTCTATTTTTGAGGGAAAATATATTTTGGATTTATAAGAATATTACAACACTTAGATGAAAGGACAGAGTTGACGTAACATTCGTTATCGCGTGATAATTGCTGTGGAAAACCGACCGCAACCTTCCACCGCGAGACGTTTCACACGAATGGCTGGCTCTCGATACTTACAGTGGCAAGTCGACTAGCGCACCCCCTCCACTCGCGTTTCAGTTCGCAACCTACACGAGCGCGCCAGGTGGTAATATGAGTGAAACTGGTTTTGAACCAGCGAGTGTTTCCTCACGGCGCCCCTGGTGGTCATATCCGAAAGTTGTGAATTCACTATATTTAAACTCAAGGTGTGCGCAAGACGGCCATCTTAACTCTATATAATTCTGCGAAATATGATTCCGGAAAAAAAATAAAGTCGAATTAACATTTTAGCTAAATAATACTCGTTTAACATGCGAGGTGCGTTCATGTTGGCTCCGGAGGAATTGATTATGAAATAAATAAATACGGTGAATATTACATACGTTATTAAAAAATAAATAAGGCTCTCGCTGATCGATGAATACAATTAAATATTTTTATTAATTAATGTAATTGACTTGCGCGCCTAGAGATATCTCACCCAATTATTCATCTACCATGAATATCTCACTTCTAATGAAACGACGCAGTCTATCGATTAAAAACAAATAAGTTTTTTATTAATTAATTGTATATGATTTGACTCGCGCACCTGTTTGTTCTCGTATATGCGCGATTATTACGCGTATATAACTATTACGGCTAATAACGTTTGTTTAATTCTTCTTTTGAATGGAGGGTTTATAAAAAATATTACATTGCTTAGATGAATTAAAAAGCAACTTAAAACGAAATTGCAAATAGCTAGTATGAGACGTTAACACGAGAACCCTTTACGAAAAACAAGACGCAATGCGACAGCTGTGCATCGTCCATCTTAAGAAGCGGTTAAACCAGGACGCCTGGGTTTTCCCCCAGTGCCTGCTCTTAATGGCTAGGGGTATCCATCACATCGGAGTACGCTCCAACTGACGTTAAAAATATAAGTCCGCTATGTCTCTTCTCGCACGAGAGAAGTAATAATTACAATTCAAAACAGGCGTACCTGTAGGTAACACGCACGAAGACTTCAAATATAAATTTTATATTCGTTTTAAATGTTCTTTCTAAAGACGTAGCGAACTTTGAGAAATTCAACGAATTATTCACTTGCGTACCCTACTTGAAAGAAATATGGTGTACACCCCTGAAGAATGCATATGGTCTTCTCGGGAGAAATGCCTATGTATACACATTAGCAGACAACGGCAGTCGCTTCCGCGCCATTAAATATCTTCAGAAGAAGGTAAAAACAAGGTCCTGTATAGAGCCCTTAGTGAACAATGACAGACGTTTCCAGTTCATTAAACATCCTAAGTGCTCTGAAAAACCACAGGCCCTCGGGGGTAAATAACTATTAGCGATACAAAAGAAGTTCTTAATGGCTTCCCCGGTGCAGAAATTCCATCACAAACCGTGGAAAACAAAGTCTAGGCATGTTTTAAGCTTACCACAAAAAATGTTTTCCCGATAATTAATATAATTCTACATGAAGAATATTAATGATTAAGTTTTCAATTAAACGTATACTTATAGATTCTGTACTTAAACATTCGATTGTATCTTTGTCATTATTTAAATACTCGCATACAAGAATTGCATGCATGATATCAAAAACTAAACTGATTTTTTTCTCGGTATGTTAAACAAAGAAATATGATTTGGCGAGCGTAATATGAAGAATAAAAAGTATTCAGAACGGTGATTATTACATACGTTATTAAAAATAAATAAGACCTCGCTGATCGATGAAAACAATTAAATATTTTTTATTAATTAATTGTATATGAATTGACTTGCACATCTGGTTGGTGACGTATGTGCATGATTATTACGCGTGTATAACTATTACGACTAATAGCATTTGTTTAATTCTAAATAAATAATGAAATATGGAGCCTAGCCTAAACAATCCTCGTTACCCTTAATTTATTCCATTTTTAAAAAGATTGGGCTTAGTAAACATAGGACGAGTACGATTTTAAATACCCCGTCCATTCGAGAGATATTTTTCGAATATTCCAGCATGTTAATATAAACTTAATACACACACACACAAATTCATTTCAAGTAATATTTATGCGACATTAAGTATTTGCGAATGAGTTTTTACTTTCTCTACCACGTATAGTAAGTAGAGGAAGTGTTGTATTCCAACCAAAAAAATCGATACCGAGATTTCACTGGGAATACATGTTTTGAGACCCCCGAATCCGAAAAAAGCATGGGTGTCTGAGAGTGTGCCTGTGAAGCATAACTCAGAAACGATGAGTCGGATAAAACACCAAACTTGGTATTTAGGTTCAGTATCTTCCAGAGATGGACACGAAGATTTTAAAGAAAATGCCTCACACCAGACTATCCTTTACATGGAACATTTTTTCGAAAATTTTAATTTTCTCAAAAATGACTCTAACGATATTGAATAAAATATTATATGTTTAAGATATTGTAATGAGAATTGAAATGTATATCTCGAATTTTCTGGGCCGCCGGCTGCAGGATCGCTCATCAAATACCGTAATGATTCAGGCACCCGAACACCCGAATGGTAAGCATTCTTCAGAGTTTTTAAATAAGTAATGTAACAATTCATATTAACTTCTTGTTCATATTGTTTATTATTATTATTATTATTATTACTTCCAGGAATTGGACTTTATTTCGGAGGCTGCATTGGCACCACCTGGCTTCCAAGCCTTCATGGGGCCAAATCATCATGGAGGTGGCTCTGCCCCCGTACATGCAGCAACACTCGTAAGGTAAGAATTTACAGACTGGTGTTTGAGCATTTGTAACTAAAAAATACATAATAGTAGACATACAATGCCGATTCTGGCACACAAAGACCTACCTACGACAGCATAGAGTTCCGGATTGTATAAGGAGAAAAGGATATATTTAAGGGGAGTTTCTCACCCATATGCAGTCACATAACTCTTTCGGTCTCCCAGAATGCTATGTATTTTTAACGCAGGTGTTTAAAACATGTATTTTTTTCACGTATAGAGTGTAGATTCTTTAGAACTCTGTACTTAAACATGCTATACTATTATTATTATTATTTATTTTTTCCAGGAAATGGACTTTATTTCGGAGGCGGCATCGCTCAACAGGCGACCGCTGCACCGGTACCTCCAGGCTTCGCAAGCGTTGTACCAGCAGGCTTCGCGACCGCTGCACCGCCACCACCAGGCTTCCAGAACTTCCTGGTACCAAATCAGCAGGGATGGGACCCTGCCCCATACATGCAGCAAGCACCGAACGGTAAGAATTTTTCAATATTTTACGAAGTTCTTTTACAAATTCTATATTATTATTAATAATATTATTATTATTTTTTCAGGAAATGGAGTTTATTTTGGGATCGGGCATCCATCGACCGCTGCACCGGTACCACATGGCTTCCAAGCCTTCATGGGGCCAAATCAGCATGGTCGGGTCCTTGCCCATACATGCAGCAACCACCGACCGGTAAGAATATTTTTTCAACATTTTATGAAGATCTTTTTGCACATTCTATATTATTTTTAATATTGTTATTATTTTCAGGAAGTGGACTTTATTTCGGAGGCGGGTTTTTCTGGAAATGTCTCCAAAGTATTCTTCATTCTGAACGACTTTTGCAAAACTGATAAACCATAAGAGATAGACAAAATTTTACTACACAAAAAATGGAGATCGCGATAAAATACATAATTTATATCATATACATTCTTGTTGTTGAGTAAATCGTTTTCGAGATATTGCTTGTTATTCCCTTAAAATTTCCAATACTTATACTTTTTCTCAAATTCATTATTCTTGTTTTTATGTCCTGGACATGCAAAGAGTATGGAATGCGCCACATAGCAACCAGCGTTAAAATATTTGACTATCGCTTAAAACCTACCATATTCCCCTTGCATCGATATGAAAATTACCAATAACATTGACATCTCGATATCTCGATTAACATGAAGCATATGGGGAATAAGTGTTTGTAAAAATAATTTGTACAAGAGTAGAGAAAGTCATGTGAGTGTATCACATCAGATTTTTTCAAATACTTTTAACTTTTCTCAAGCAGTAACTCGCTATTCGTTTTTCCCGTGGTAATGCATAGAGAATAGAATTCTAAAGCCATTCCATAGCATCAGGCTTTTTTTAAACATCTGTGACGTGTCTTTTCACAATCGAAAGGTTGCTGGTTCGAGGAAAATTATATCTACAGAAACAATACATTATTTTCACACTGTGATTAATTTGGCAATGTAACAATAATTAACAATGAATTTTAGCGGTACATGTAAAAAATAAAATATATTTTTATTTCCTAGCGTCATACGCAGAAGAATTCCCCTTAAGGAAGGCTGGCGTGAGCGATGGATTTCCCCATAACAGGTTTAGACTTGCTTACGAAATGCCCCTGTGCGAGGCTAGCATTTCCCTCTCCTTCTTCTCGAATTTTTGGAGTAGCCAATCAAAATTGCTGTATTATATACAGTCACACCTCTCACCCCTTCAGATTTTATCAGGTGAAACGATATAAAAGCAGTAGCTTCTACGGCGATTTCACTGTATTGTGACAACACAGCGAGCTAAGATCTCTGCAAACTTTTCTCATTCAAAGTGAAATTTCAACGAACATCATGTCTGGTAAGTTGTAACAAAACACTTCATTTACTTTAAAAGTTAAATTATTACTCTGTACATTTAACTTATATTTGCGTTCTTGTTTTTAATGCATGGCATTTATATGCGAATAGCTGAGCATTCTAAAAGTTAATAGCTAGACAAGTGAATTTGCTGAAATGTGAACAGTTTAGTTAAGTATTCATTTTAGGCAAGCTTATTCTACATTTAATAGCTAACTGCGCGAATTCTCAAAATGGGAACAATTTAGTTAAGTATTCACCTTGCTGAGTAATTATTATTCAGGATATTTAAATACGTGTTTTCACCGGGTGAATTATATCCCTTTTTGGAGAAAATACAATTATTTGAATACCTTATTAACGTTTTTGCTTTAGAATATTACAAAAAGTCTGTTGCGCGAATCATTCACTCTAACAAAGTAAATATCTACATTATATTAAAACATTTAAATCGAAAAAATACAGTAGTTAACGAACTTCATTAGTGAATCAGAACCTCAATTATATTTACACATATTATTATTTTCAGAAAAAAGTTAATAATTTTGTAACTTTCAAATAAATGAAATTTTGTTATGCAACACATTCTCTAATAAAGGATATGTTTTTTTTCTCTTCCTAATGCAGAAAGCTTGACATCTCAACTTAACACACTGGCTGAGGGTAGCATTTACCCAGCCGTTCAAAGACTACAAGATCTTCAGCCAGAGGAGCCTTATAATATAAAATCCTTAAGAAACATTGATACTCGATACTCTCTGGAAACATTCGTGGAAAAGGATGCGCAACAACCTGATTGAGCTATGTAACAAGCTCATCACGCTATGTAACAAAGAAATCACGCTATGTAACAAAGGAATCACGCTATGTAACAACGCTATGTAACAAAGGAATCACGCTATGTAACAAAGGAATCACGCTATGTAACAAACTGATCAGGCTATGTAACAAAGGAATCACGCTATGTAACAAGCTCATCACGCTATGTAACAAAGGAATCACGCTATGTAACAAAGGAATCACGCTATGTAACAAACTGATCACGCTATGTACCAAAGGAATCACGCTATTTAACAAACTGATCAGGCTATGTAACAAAGGAATCACGCTATGTAACAAACTGATCAGGCTATGTAACAAAGGAATCACGCTATGTAACAAACTGATCACGCTATGTAACAAAGAAATCACGCTATGTAACAAAGGAATCACGCTATGTAACAAACTGATCAGGCTATGTAACAAAGGAATCACGCTATGTAACAAGCTCATCACGCTATGTAACAAACAGATCACGCTATGTAACAAAGGAATCACGCTATGTAACAAAGGAATCACGCTATGTAACAAACTGATTACGCTATGTAACAAAGGAATCACGCTATGTAACAAAGGAATCACGCTATGTAACAAGCTCATCACGGTATGTAACAAAGGGATCACGCTATGTAACAAAGGAATCACGCTATGTAAATAAGGAATCACGCTATGTAACAAACTGATCACTCTATGTAGTAAAGAAATTACGCTATGTAACAAAGGAATCACGCTATGTCACAAAGGAATCACGCTATGTAACAAAGGAATCACGCTATGTAACAAAGGAATCATGCTATGTAACAAACTGATCAGGCTATGTAACAAAGGAATCACGCTATGTAACAAGCTCATCACGCTATGTAACAAACTGATCACGCTATGTAACAAAGGAATCACGCTATGTAACAAAGGAATCACGCTATATAACAAAGGAATCACGCTATGTAACAAAGGAATCACGCTATGTAACAAGCTCATCACGCTATGTAACAAAGGGATCACGGTATGTAACAAAGGAATCACGCAATGTAACAAAGGCATCACGCTATGTAACAAACTGATCACGCTACGTAACAAAGGAATCACGCTATGTAAAAACTGATCAGGCTATGTAACAAAGGAATCACGCTATGTAACAAACTGATCACGCTATGTAACAAAGGAATCACGCTATGTAACATAGGAATGACGCTATGTAACAAAGGAATCACGCTATGTAACAAACTGATCACGCTATGTAACAAAGAAATCACGCTATTAACCAAGGAATCACGCTATGTAACAAACTGATCAGGCTATGTAACAAAGGAATCACGCTATGTAACAAGCTCATCACGCTATGTAACAAACTGATCACGCTATGTAACAAAGGAATCACGCTATGTAACAAAGGAATCACGCTACGTAACAAACTGATCACTCTATCTAACAAAGGAATCACGCTATGTAACAAACGAATCACGCTATGTAACAAAGGAATCACGCTATGTAACAAAGGGATCACGCTATGTAACAAAGTAATCACGCTATGTAACAAACTGATCACGCTATGTAACAAAGGAATCACGCTATGTAACAAAGGAATCACGCTATGTAACAAACTGATCAGGCTATCTAACAAAGGAATCACGCTATGTAACAAACTGATCACACTATGTAACAAAGGAATCACGCTATGTAACAAAGGAATCACGCTATGTAACAAAGGAATCACGCTATGTAACAAACTGATCACGCTATGTAACAAAGGAATCACGCTATGTAACAAAGGAATCACGCTATGTAACAAACTGATCAGGCTATGTAACAAAGGAATCACGCTATGTAACAAACTGATCACGATATGTAACAAAGGAATCACGCTATGTAACAAAGGAATCACGCTATGTAAGAAAGGAATCACGCTATGTAACAAACTGATCAGGCTATGTAACAAAGGAATCACGCTATGTAACAAGCTCATCACGCTATGTAACAAACTGATCACGCTATGTAACAAAGGAATCACGCTATGTAACAAAGGAATCACGTTATGTAACAAACTGATCACGCTATGTAACAAAGGAATCACGCTATGTAACAAAGGAATCACGCTGTGTAACAAGCTCATCACGCTATGTAACAAAGGGATCACGCTATGTAACAAAGGAATCACGCTATGTAACAAAGGAATCACGCTATGTAAAAAACTCATCACGCTATGTAACAAAGGAATCACGCTATGTAACAAACGGATCGGGCTATGTAACAAAGGAATAACGCTATGTAACAAACTGATCACGCTATGTAACAAAGGAATCACGCTATGTAACAAAGGAATCACGCTATGTAACAAAGAAATCACGCTATGTAACAAACTGATCAGGCTATGTAACAAAGGAATCACGCTATGTAACAAGCTCATCACGCTATGTAACATACTGATCACGCTATGTAACAAAGGAATCATGCTATGTAACAAAGGAATCACGCTATGTAACAAACTGATCACGCTATGTAACAAAGGAATCACGCTATGTAACAAAGGAATCACGCTATGTAAAAAACTGATCACGCTATGTAACAAAGGAATCACGCTATGTAACAAAGGAATCACGCTATGTAACAAACTGATCAGGCCATGTAACATAGGAATCACGCTATGTAACAAGCTTATCACGCTATGTAACAAACGGATCACGCTATGTAACAAAGGAATCACGCTATGTAACAGAGGAATCACGCTATGTAACAAACTGATCACGCTATGTAACAAAGGAATCACGCTATGTAACAAACTGATCAGGCCATGTAACATAGGAATCACGCTATGTAACAAAGGAATCACGCTATGTAACCAGATCATCACGCTATGTATCAAAGTGATCACGCTATGTAACAAAGGAATCACGCTATGTAACAAATTGTTCGCGCTATGTAACAAAGTGATCACGCTATGTAACAAACTGTTCGCGCTATGTTACAAACTGATCAGGCTATGTAACAAACTGATCACGCTATGTAACAAGAGCATCCTTTTTTCCATGCTCGCATTCGCGATGTTCTGTTGAGAGCCTCCTTTTACACGAATGTTTCCAGAGAGCATCCTTTCCCGCTGCTATGCGTAGATCGCGATTCCCTCCGGCGTCCTCACCCTGGATATATACATAGCTGCGTGTTATGAATTCATTCATTCGCTTTTAATTCCTTCGAGCGTTAGCATTCCCGTATTCATTTAATTTCTTTTAGTTTTAGCATGAGCTATTGCCGGAGAAAATCTATGCAACTAGCGAATGAGAAACTCAATTTTTCATACATTACACATGGAGGAAAACACGCCATTAGATGCTGTATATGCGCGCGGATTTTTAAGAATCGTTCTTTGTCAAGATTTAAGCTTCATAGAGCAACATGTTATACTGGATCGACTCTCTCTCCTACACTCGAAGATCCGTAGATGTATAGAGGGGGATGTTATACTGGATCAAGCCTCTGTCCTTCACTGGAGACTACTGATGGTGAAAAATCTGGATACAGCGGGAGTCGCGAGAATATGAAATCTTCATATGATGATGATTCAGTGATATCTACGCTGAAATCCAAATAGACTAGTAAATATATTGAGGTTACTAATTGCATCGAGGAACGCTGGTAATAATAGTCACACACAAGAGATTGAGGAGAATATACGTAAGCTGAAAGCTTCTAAAGTTATAGCATGACAGGATCCAGAAATTGTGTTAAACAATTACAGTCATGGTTAACAGGAACTTTGAAATATCAAAACCTTGTACTTATAAAATACATCATCCAGACATTCTTGAGATGTTCAGTTTTTTATGGATAATGCAGGTCTCTTTCTGTGTGATGTATATGATCATATAACTGAGTGTTTTAGAATGTCTAGACTATCACATTTGTCTTTAGGAAATATGTATGTTTTTTGTATAGGAATGTAATAGGAAAACGTTTATAAAAAATAAATGTTGTTTATATTACATAGACCTCATTTTTATTAATCTTTTTATACACCTCATATCATACAGCCTAATATTAAGATGGTTCTGGCTTCTAGATTCCCATTTATTCAAGTCTCTTTCAGTAATAGTTCAATAATCTTTTTGTTTAGATTTCATGTATCATCAATGTTTTTAAGATAGGCATTCTCCTTAAACAATTATGAAATTATTTATGAAATCAATGGTATAGGCGGGTATAGCAGTAATAATGAGTACATAATTTTTATATATATATATATATATATATATATATATATATATATATATATATATATATTATTGTTATATTCTACACACGCGGATGTTTTTTCCATGCATGTTCCGCGCTGCTGCAATTCTTCATTGATTGAGGTCACTGGGAGGTGTTGAGAATGTTCCTATCACATTTCTGTTTATGATGTTTTAAGCTATCTCGTTCTTCCTCTTCATTTACATTCATCTGGGCATTCCTGTAACACACATTCACATTATTTGCAGCTTCTTGTAGGTATATACTTCGATGTGGAGAATCATTGCAAGGGGTATTAAACTTCTTTCTGCACGAAATCACACAGAGTACAATCTAGACATTATTTACACATATTTTTTTAATACAGTGATGCATGCTTTTGACAACTGCTATCCTGCTGGAAATTATTTGAAACTTGCTGAAGGTATCTGCTTTGAGGTAAAGAATCAGTGAATAGACTATTAAACTTCTTTCTGCAGATCCTCGCTCAGACTACATCCTGGGCGATATTTTTTTACATATTGATGTATACTTTAGACAAATGTTATCCTACTGAAGTGCGAATTTATAAACTCAACGAATGTAACTCTAAATGAAGCTTTGAAAGGATAGCTGAATTATTTCTACAAACCTTAATAGGAAGAAAAGACAATTTACATGTCTTAAACTTGCCGGCTGGTACTACTCCATGATATACCATTTGAAACTTCCCTGGCATTTCCTCCAACTGCTGGTTTGTTAGGGTTGAATATCTTGTCGGAAGAAACACTTGCTTATTCTCTAAAAGTGCAACGACTCTAGCACCGTATCGAGTATCAATGTTTCTTAAGGATTTTATATTATAAGGCTCCTCTGGCTGAAGATCTTGTAGTCTTTGAACGGCTGGGTAAATGCTACCCTCAGCCAGTGTGTTAAGTTGAGATGTCAAGCTTTCTGCATTAGGAAGAGAAAAAAAACATATCCTTTATTAGAGAATGTGTTGCATAACAAAATTTCATTTATTTGAAAGTTACAAAATTATTAACTTTTTTCTGAAAATAATAATATGTGTAAATATAATTGAGGTTCTGATTCACTAATGAAGTTCGTTAACTACTGTATTTTTTCGATTTAAATGTTTTAATATAATGTAGATATTTACTTTGTTAGAGTGAATGATTCGCGCAAAAGGCTTTTTGTAATATTCTAAAGCAAAAACGTTAATAAGGTATTCAAATAATTGTATTTTCTCCAAAAAGGAATATAATTCACCAGGTGAAAACACGTATTTAAATATCCTGAATAATAATTACTCAGCAAGGTGAATACTTAACTAAATTGTTCCCATTTTGAGAATTCGCGCAGTTAGCTATTAAATGTAGAATAAGCTTGCCTAAAATGAATACTTAACTAAACTGTTCACATTTCAGAAAATTCACTTGTCTAGCTATTAACTTTTAGAATGCTCAGCTATTCGCATATAAATGCCATGCATTAAAAACAAGAACGCAAATATAAATTAAATGTACAGAGTAATAATTTAACTTTTAAAGTAAATGAAGTGTTTTGTTACAACTTACCAGACATGATGTTCGTTGAAATTTCACTTTGAATGAGAAACGTTTGCAGAGATCTTAGCTCGCTGTGTTGTCACAATACAGTGAAATCGCCGGAGAAGCTACTGCTTTTATATCGTTTCACCTGATAAAATCTGAAGGGGTGAGAGGTGTGACTGTATATAATACAGCAATTTTGATTGGCTACTCCAAAAATTCGAGAAGAAGGAGAGGGAAATGCTAGCCTCGCACAGGGGCATTTCGTAAGCAAGTCTAAACCTGTTATGGGGAAATCCATCGCTCACGCCAGCGTTCCTTAAGGGGAATGCTTCTGCGTATGACGCTAGGAAATAAAAATATATTTTATTTTTTACATGTACCGCTAAAATTCATTGTTAATTATTGTTACATTGCCAAATTAATCACAGTGTGAAAATAATGTATTGTTTCTGTAGATATAATTTTCCTCGAACCAGCAACCTTTCGATTGTGAATAGACACGTCACAGATGTTTAAAAAAAGCCTGATGCTATGTGATGGCTTTAGAATTCTATTCTCTATGTATTACCACGGGAAAAACGAATAGCGAGTTACTGCTTGAGAAAAGTTAAAAGTATTTGAAAAAATCTGATGTGATACACTCACATGACTTTCTCTACTCTTGTACAAATTATTTTTACAAACACTTATTCCCCATATGCTTCATGTTAATCGAGATATCGAGATGTCAATGTTATTGGTAATTTTCATATCGATGCAAGGGGAATATGGTAGGTTTTAAGCGATAGTCAAATATTTTAACACTGGTTGCTATGTGGCGCATTCCATTCTCTTTGCATGTCCAGGACATAAAAACAAGAATAATGAATTTGAGAAAAAGTATAAGTATTGGAAATTTTAAGGGAATAACAAGCAATATCTCGAAAACGATTTACTCAACAACAAGAATGTATATGATATAAATTATGTATTTTATCGCGATCTCCATTTTTTGTGTAGTAAAATTTTGTCTATCTCTTATGGTTTATCAGTTTTGCAAAAGTAGTTCGGAATGAAGAATACTTTGGAGACATTCCCAGAAAAACCCGCCTCCGAAATAAAGTCCAGTTCCTGAAAATAATAACAATATTAATAATAATATAGAATGTGTAAAAAGAACTTCATAAAATGTTGAAAAAATATTCTTACCGGTCGGTGGTTGCTGCATGTATGGGCAAGGACCCGACCATGCTGATTTGGCCCCATGAAGGCTTGGAAGCCATGTGGTACCGGTGCAGCGGTCGATGGATGCCCGATCCCAAAATAAACTCCATTTCCTGAAAAATAATAATAATATTATTATTAATAATAATATAGAATGTGTAAAAGAACTTCGTAAAAGATTGAAAAATTCTTACCGTTCGGTGCTTGCTGCATGTATGGGGCAGGGTCCCATCCCTGCTGATTTGGTACCAGGAAGTTCTGGAAGCCTGGTGGTGGCGGTGCAGCGGTCGCGAAGCCTGCTGGTACAACGCTTGCGAAGCCTGGAGGTACCGGTGCAGCGGTCGCCTGTTGAGCGATGCCGCCTCCGAAATAAAGTCCATTTCCTGGAAAAAATAAATAATAATAATAATAGTATAGCATGTTTAAGTACAGAGTTCTAAAGAATCTACACTCTATACGTGAAAAAAATACATGTTTTAAACACCTGCGTTAAAAATACATAGCATTCTGGGAGACCGAAAGAGTTATGTGACTGCATATGGGTGAGAAACTCCCCTTAAATATATCCTTTTCTCCTTATACAATCCGGAACTCTATGCTGTCGTAGGTAGGTCTTTGTGTGCCAGAATCGGCATTGTATGTCTACTATTATGTATTTTTTAGTTACAAATGCTCAAACACCAGTCTGTAAATTCTTACCTTACGAGTGTTGCTGCATGTACGGGGGCAGAGCCACCTCCATGATGATTTGGCCCCATGAAGGCTTGGAAGCCAGGTGGTGCCGATGCAGCCTCCGAAATAAAGTCCACTTCCTGGAAGTAATAATAATAATAATAATAATAATAATAATAATAATAATAATAATAATAAACCATATGAACAAGAAGTTAATATGAATTGTTACATTACTTATTTAAAAACTCTGAAGAATGCTTACCATTCGGGTGTTCGGGTGCCTGAATCATTACGGTATTTGATGAGCAATCCTGCAGCCGGCGGCCCAGAAAATTCGAGATATACATTTCAATTCTCATTACAATATCTTAAACATATAATATTTTATTCAATATCGTTAGAGTCATTTTTGAGAAAATTAAAATTTTTGAAAAAATGTTCCATGTAAAGGATAGTCTGGTGTGAGGCATTTTCTTAAAATCTTCGTGTCGCATCTCTGGAAGATACTGAACCTAAATACCAAGTTTGGTGTTTTATCCGACTCATCGTTTTTGAGTTATGCTTCACAGGCACACTCTCAGACAGCCATGCTTTTTTCGGATTCGCAGGGTCTCAAAACATGTATTCCCAGTGAAATCTCGGTATCGATTTTTTTGGTTGGATTACAACACTTCCTCTACTTACTATACGTGGTAGAGAAAGTAAAAACTCATTCGCAAATACTTAATGTCACATAAATATTACTTGAAATGAATTTGTGTGTGTGTGTATTAAGTTTATATTAACATGCTGGAATATTCGAAAAATATCTCTCGAATGGACGGGGTATTTAAAATCGTACTCGTCCTATGTTTACTAAGCCCAATCTTTTTAAAAATGGAATAAATTAAGGGTAACGAGGATTGTTTAGGCTAGGCTCCATATTTCATTATTTATTTAGAATTAAACAAATGCTATTAGTCGTAATAGTTATACACGTGTAATAATCATGCACATACGTCAACAACCAGATATGCAAGTCAATTCATATACAATTAATTAATAAAAAATATTTAATTGTTTTCATCGATCAGCGAGGTCTTATTTATTTTTAATAACGTATGTAATATTCACCGTTCTGAATACTTTTTATTCTTCATATTACGCTCGCCAAATCATATTTCTTTGTTTAACATACCAAGAAAAAAATCAGTTTAATTTTTGATATCATGCATGCAATACTTGTATGCGAGTATTTAAATAATGACAAAGATACAATCGAATGTTTAAGTACAGAATCTATACAGTATACGTTTAATTGAAAACTTAATCATTAATATTCTTCATGTAGAATTATATTAATTATCGGGAAAACATTTTTTGTGGTAAGCTTAAAACATGCCTAGACTTTGTTTTCCACGGTTTGTGATGGAATTTCTGCACCGGGGAAGCCATTAAGATCTTCTTTTGTATCGCTAATAGTTATTTACCCCCGAGGGCCTGTGGTTTTTCAGAGCACTTAGGATGTTTAATGAACTGGAAACGTCTGTCATTGTTCACTAAGGGCTCTATACAGGACCTTGTTTTTACCTTCTTCTGAAGATATTTAATGGCGCGGAAGCGACTGCCGTTGTCTGCTAATGTGTCTACATAGGCATTTCTCCCGAGAAGACCATATGCATTCTTCAGGGGTGTACACCATATTTCTTTCAAGTAGGGTACGCAAGTGAATAATTCGTTGAATTTCTCAAAGTTCGCTACGTCTTTAGAAAGAACATTTAAAACGAATATAAAATTTATATTTGAAGTCTTCGTGCGGGTTACTTACAGGTACGCCTGTTTTGAATTGTAATTATTACTTCTCTCGTGCGAGAAGAGAGACATAGCGGACTTATATTTTTAACGTCAGTTGGAGCGTACTCCGATGTGATGGATACCCCTAGCCATTAAGAGCAGGCACTGGGGGAAAACCCAGGCGTCCTGGTTTAACCGCTTCTTAAGATGGACGATGCACAGCTGTCGCATTGCGTCTTGTTTTTTGTAAAGGGTTCTCGTGTTAAGGTCTCATACTAGCTATTTGCAATTTCGTTTTAAGTTGCTTTTTAATTCATCTAAGCAATGTAATATTTTTTATAAACCCTCCATTCAAAAGAAGAATTAAACAAACGTTATTAGCCGTAATAGTTATATACGCGTAATAATCGCGCATATACGAGAACAAACAGGTGCGCGAGTCAAATCATATACAATTAATTAATAAAAAAACTTAATTGTTTTTAATCGATAGACTGCGTCGTTTCATTAGAAGTGAGATATTCATGGTAGATGAATAATTGGGTGAGATATCTCTAGGCGCGCAAGTCAAGTACATTAATTAATAAAAATATTTAATTATATTCATCGATCAGCGAGAGCCTTATTTATTTTTTAATAACGTATGTAATATTCACCGTATTTATTTATTTCATAATCAATTCCTCCGGAGCCAACATGAACGCACCTCGCATGTTAAACGAGTATTATTTAGCTAAAATGTTAATTCGACTTTATTTTTTTTCCGGAATCATATTTCGCAGAATTATATAGAGTTAAGATGGCCGTCTTGCGCACACCTTGAGTTTAAATATGGTGAATTCACAACTTTCGGATATGACCACCAGGGGCGCCGTGAGGAAACACTCGCTGGTTCAAAACCAGTTTCACTCATATTACCACCTGGCGCGCTCGTGTAGGTTGCGAACTGAAACGCGAGTGGAGGGGGTGCGCTAGTCGACTTGCCACTGAAAGTATCGAGAGCCAGCCATTCGTGTGAAACGTCTCGCGGTGGAAGGTTGCCGTCCGTGTTCCACCGCAATTATCACGCGATAACGAATGTTACGTCAACTCTGTCCTTTCATCTAAGTGTTGTAATATTCTTATAAATCCAAAATATATTTTCCCTCAAAAGTAGGATATAATAAATGTTATTACTCGTAATAATTATACACATGCTACCACACATATACGATAACGAACAGTTGCGCGCGAGTCAATTACATTAATCAATCAAAAATACTTAATTGTTTTCATCGACCGACTAGCCGCGTTTCATTAAACGTGTAATTTATTGACATTAGTAGATGTATAAATGCCGGTTTAGAAACAAGTGCGTGCGATTCAATCAAAAATACTTAATTGCTCGAAGAACAGCGTTTAATTGCATTAGTAGTAGTATGATGGCGATTCTTTTTTTTCAATAATGTTTTGAACACTATCTAATTGATTGACACAATTATGTACTCAAACGATTTGCCGATGTGCGGCAGGCATCGAGAATCGCATTCCCACATCGCCAGGTTGGATTTCCAAGCCAACGTCACGCACCGAGAACCCTCACATATACCCCATCACCCGAGCGGCACATCCCCTACCCCAAGCCAATCACACGGCAGGGATTTAGACAAGTCACAATGAGGGGGCGGGAATGTAGTCACCGTATAGGAACAATACACACTCTCCCACCTATCCATAGGGAACCAACCAGAACACAAAGGGGAGGGAGAGTACGCGTATGGGGACGGGAGGGGGGGCGTGCCAGCGGCACGTGACCAGACCACAGGGGGGGGGGAGGGGGAGGACCTGCCGGCACAGAACCAGTCGGCATTAGATCAGCACACAAAGGGAAGGGGGCGGGGCTAGCGGCACGCGACCGGGGCGGCATGTGAGAACTCAAAGGAGGGGGCGGGACTTGTCGGCATAGATCAAAGAACCTTATCAGTTTTTCGGCATCTCTCTGTGTTTCCAAGTCCCCTTTTTATTTCTACTTTTGCACTACCATGATAAAAATGAATAACGAATTCCCATTTGAGAAAAAGTATGTGTTGTAAAATTTAAAGGAATAACAAGCAAAATCCTGAAAATAGTTCACATAACAAAAAAAAGTATATGACATATTTTGTGTATTTTAACACGATCTACATTTTTTGTGTAATAACATTTTGTCCATCTCTCATGGTTTACCAGTTATGCAAAAGTCGTTTACAGTCAAGAGTGCTTTTGCTGACATTCCCAGAAAATTCAAGATATACATTTTATTTGTCATGAAGATGTCTTAAACATACGATATTTTAATCAAAACGTTAGAGCCATTTTTGAGAAAATTAAACTTTTCGAAAAATGTTCCGTGTAAAAGGTAATCTGGAGTGGGGGGATTTTCTTGAAAACTTTCGTGTCACATCTCTGGAGGATACTGAACCGAAATACCAAGTTTGGTGTTTATCTGACTGTTCGTTTCTGAGTTATGCTGTTCACAGTCACACAGACACATACACGGACATGTTTCCAAAAATGCTTTTTTTTGGATTCAGGGGGTCTCAAAACATATATTTCCGGTGAAATCTCGGTATCGAATTTTTGGGTGGAATACAATACTTCCCCTGCTTACTATACGTAGTAGAGAAGGTAAAAATAGCTATTTCCAGTTGAGAAGTTTTTAAGCATTTGAAAATTCAAACCAATAACAAAGAATGTCTCAGTAATTGATAACAGCACAAAGTGTTTTATCTCTTATTGCCAGTTTTGGGATTATATTTATTGTTGCACACATTTTGCCATTTTCAGTTGAGGCACCTGTACCAAATCACATTAAACACTTTGGAAAGCAGTTAAGTTTTGTCTGGGAAGCATTGTTGTAATTAAGAACAGCTACCTTAAATGCGAATGTTTTGTATATTTGAGACGTTTTCCTGCTTGTAGAAGAGAGAGCCTTTCGGAATACGTTAAAATGTTCTCATTTACGGACTCCCATTCAAGAAATAGATATTAAGGTACCTTTCCGCTTTATAAATATATATATTTTTATGTTCGGATAAAATATATTATATCTAACTGCTGAGATCTGTTTCTGTAGTTTCACTGTTTGGTTTCAGCGAGTAAAAGTCAGCTTCATATCGAGTTTTAAAATGCAAAGCAGGCTGAAAAGTACTGCGGTCTGGAGCTGGCTAGTCATGATGTTCATGCGCTCTACAAATTAAGATAACTGCTAAGTAACCTCGCTTTGTAATGGACTTAGCAGAGAATGCTACAAGAGAAATGAGAAACTAAGCAATTCATCAAGCTTGTCTCTACACGAAAGAATTATTGTCGAAATGTTTTAGTATCTCTGCAGCATTATGAAACACAATCCAACAAGCTATCCGTCCACACAGAAAGTCCACCCACATGCACGCAATAAACAACTGCCTTGACAAACACACGAAGACGACAGACCGTGTAGCGAATAGAATATGGCTTTATATCACAACCGCAATGCACAGAACGGTGCACATATCCGCAGATGATTTTGTATGAGCTCTCAATCGGTTTTTCTTCATTTCATTAATTAGAATTCTTCTGAACTCCCTGGTATCAGAGTACCTGATGGCTGCACAAATATTTTGAGTAAAGCTGTTGCAGTCAGTTATTGTTGCGATAATTTGTGTTATATACATGACAGAAATACGATCGGTAGTGGCTGTAACTGAAACGGTACATTCAGGGCTGCATTTGCGCACGGTCAAACTGTGAAGGTAAAGTCTAGGGGTGTCCAGTTTTTAGGCAGAATTCGGCTCTGGAATTCTTCCGCAATTTATTGAATTCCGTCCCGATATGACAGGCGCTGTGTTGGAATTCCGAGGTATGTTGAATAACATTTTCATTCTCACACTTATTATGTAAATAAAGTGACATGAAATGCAGTGTGTTGCAAAACCAACACCGATTTCCAGAATCGAAAGTAAATCAACGAAGATCTTTGATACGTATTTGCTATACCGAGACGTTATGCATATGTGCCAGTCTCTCGTACCCCTTCCGTATAAGCAACTGATATTTATGTTTACTGGAATACTTGAAATGGTGATGAGAGTAGCGAATGGGATGAAATACTAAGTACATGCGCCAAAAACATTTCCAAGCGTGCTAATGATGTAAGTGACACTGCACAACTGTAACATAGAAAAGTAGCTCTGAAGCATTTAGGTACAAAATGTGTTGCAGACACGTTAACGGAGAGTTAGCGGGAGAGCGGTTCCCTTATAGTTTGGGCTGTTGTATCGGCATGCACATCAAAATTCCAAAACAGTAGCAGCTTCTGCTCCGACAGCAATGCAACATTGAAACCCAGGTATTGGCTTATATCACAATTGAATTTTATTAAAAGTGTTTGTTAGAGAGGCATTATTTGTAACATATTTTGTGTACAAGAAGGTAAAATAGGGGACGGATTTGTAGATTCCGAATTATATTTCAGAAAGCAGCTTTTGATGCTTAGCTTTATGCCCATATTTCCTTGCTCTTTAATATTTTGAGAATGTCATAGTGAAAGTTAAATTAATTATTGGCTTGAGAATTTGTTGTGGCACAGTTTGGTTTGAGATAATTGTAAATGATTTAAAACGTAGTGGCTTTCTATTACCGTCATATAATTTCTTATACTTATTTAAAATGTATTGCTTTATCCATTCAAATAATTTAATACTATAATTGTTATCTTTCCTGAAATAAATATTTTAATTTAATACAATATATATTAAGTTGCACATTTACATATGCCATTACTTGAATCAATCAAAATCCTTGGCAATCTAGAACTCTCCTTTCAATACCTTTCAATCTTTCTCCTTATTATTGCAACCATCTGTGAGGGAAAGTAAAATTCAACGTGAACTTTCCAGGTATTATTATTATTATTATTATTACTATTGATACTACATGTAAGGACTAAATGAAGGAAACAGTCAAGTAAATGAGTCGTGAAGCTCTATCCAATAAAAAGGCCGTTGCAAAGGACCAGGAAGTTTCAGTGGGATCCTGCAAGGGAAAACAAACTTGAATACCTACATGACCGAGATAACAAAAGTAATGGAAGATTATTTCAGATGGATAAAGGCACACATGGGGCATTTTGGTAACAAAATGGCGGATCAACTAGCCAAGAAGGCAGAAAATGATAATGATCTAGATGTATACTACAACAAAATGCCAAAATGTTAAATATACAATCAAATGCAGCTCTTAAGCTACCTAAAATGGCAAAAAGAATGGCAATTAACATCAAATGGCAAACTAAGGAACTCATATTTCGCCACCGTAAATAACGGAATAGGAACAAAAGTAACATTAACACCCACTGAGCGGGATGGTTCAGGCGGTAGCGTCTGTGTCCGTAATCGGGATGTTCCAGGTTCGATCCCCGGCGACCGCCCATTCTGACGCCTGGGTTTTTCGGAAGTTTTCCGGGCCGTCAGGCGAATGCTGCAGTGGTTACCTTCATCCCCCGAATATTTTGTCTCTCAATTTCGTTCCATTAATCACTTCATTCATCTTTCACCCGTGTCGACGATGGTATTTCGGTGTAGCGTGCCAGGGAAAAAGAAGCTCTCTGTGCACTTTATTCATCTCTCTGCCTTCGGCTGCTTTCCGGGGTATAAAGACCGCCCCTTGGGTGGGGGGCGTTGGACCCTGTGTGAGACGTGGTTCCGAACTGCCTGTCTGGCTGCCGGGTCGTTTACATCTGGAAACCATAGGGACTCTTGTCATTTTCGTGCCATCACTCCTGGTTGCGGGCGCGCTATCTCCCTTCACCCCATTCCTCCCTCTTAGGGACGCTCTCTCGTGGAGTGTCGGTACAATATTCTCATTCCTGGATTGTTGCCGAACGGAACACATCGCTTAGTTTGTTAAAGTTTGATATATTTAATTTCATTTGTCGAACCATGCATTAGCAGTGTTGAGCTTACAGAAAAGGGGGGAATTACTAAAATGTGGTAAGTCTCACCTGGAAGAACTGCCGTGATGTGATGAAGGGAGCCGATACCTTGTTGATTTGTACAGCACATGTCTGCAGGGCCGCGTGAGAATTCCTCGCGCCGCGTCGGAGTGCTCGCTTACATAGGTACCACAGTCCTATAGGGGTTCGCTTTATTGTGTAGCAGTAAGTACCAAATATGGTTTGAAATATAGCGGCCAATCATAACGCGATACCTCAATATTCTAGAACATTCTATGTGACGTAACGCGGTTTAAGGGGCAGCAAAGAGCCTGCAGAAAGATACGTTCCCCTAAGCAAATGATGACATAGTGATATCCCTTTGAAATGTCAAGGGAAGTAGCAGGTCGCTATTTCCTGTCGTATAAACACTTACTAAAGGTTAAGGAAAGTTAAGAAATGCAAAATATGATTCTTTGTGATATTAGAAACTTTAGAAACTTGTGACAGGATAATGGAATATTAGAAAATACTGCAAAATAATAGGTTCCTTCATCACATACGCGACAATATTTCCTTGGATTTTAAATAACTGACGACGCTGTATGTAAGTGCAAACAGAATGAGCAACTATAGAACATCTAATATATGAACGAACTTTGTTAGGTAATGAAAGAATACACTTAAAGAGAAAAGCAACAAAAATAAATTAAATGTAGCAACTTCAATTAAAAGATTTAATTTAAATAAATAAAGACATGTTAATCATATTTGATAACAATAATAGTTGTAACAACTTATAAATTATATAAAATTACAACAAATTCAATCCCGGCAATGGCATTGAATTTTTCAGTCATCTGATTCTACCTTTCCAACCTTGTCCAACACACGGCTTGTGTGGAAGAACAATTAATTCTATATAAAAGTATATTATCACATAGTTGTTTCACAGAAATATTGAAAATAAATGGTATTACATTTCGTATAGAATTACAATATTAATGTAAAAAACTAATATGTAATCTAACATGTAACAAATAAATATGACCGAGATGCACATCAATTTCCACTACATACAGTAGCATTGACGGTCAACTGCCACAGATAATAAATTATTAAAATATAGACTCTGAAATTTCATCATAAGCGTGTAACATATTAGCGCCAATTAATACCAATGTAGTTCTAGTTATACTTTTGTTGTTTTAATGTCTGCAGCTGATGCTCAAAAATAAAAATGGTTAGCGCTACAATCACAACGACATTAGAGGTCTGAGGTCAATAATCCGATGAGGGAAGTGGAGGGACAACGCCATGGTAGCTCAATAATAGTCGGCCCTGAAAGCCAAAGATATGTGATTACACTCCGGCTGTTAGTTTGAATTTTACAATAAGTGACTAAAGGTTCCAGCCTCGTTGTGAGAGAATAATAATACAAATAACTGGATGCCATGCTTTCAATAGCAGATTTTCTTTAATAACTTCCCTTGTTGTAACCAGTTTATACTACTGTGTTTTACTGTTTTCATACCGCTTATTTCCGTAACACACATACATACTCAAACACCCATACCCGTGGCGGGACTCGAACATGCGACCCTGAGCTTGGCGGAGCGCCGGAGCGACCACTCCAGCGACCACGGCTACGAGGACCGGCAAACACTTTAGTTTTAGCTGCGAATTTTGTTAAAGCAGAAATGAATTTATTGAGAATGTTCATATACTTATTACACAGTACTTAAAACGCAATATTGTGAGTAAAGTTCCACTCTGGAATAGAGTTTACATGTTGAATAGTGTTTAGGCCTGAGGGACTTGCACCTCTTTCACGAAAAATGTTGTACCATCATTCGTATACTGTCTCCAGCTGCAGAAGAATCCCATAGCACTATACCACGCTGACCTGAACGTCCTCTTAAAAGATGACTCATTATTAAACATGGAATATATACACAATATAAAGCGTGTAGTTCAACGAACAGAAGAAATACGCTTTACGCGGATCTAGTGCGTCGTTTAATCTAATGCGCATACAACAGTTAAAACATAAAATAATGAAAAGGAGTTGCTTGGCGAAAGTTATCCGCATCAACGATAACATCAGTTTAAATAAATTTATTTTGTACAACAGTGGATTTGTGCATAACGTTTCAGAACATAGGCAGTATTTATAATTAGTCTATTGTTACGTGATACAGTCAGTGTTAAAGAAATTACCACTATCTACTAAAGTGAACATCGTAGTACCTATGACACATAAACATTTGGATTGATAGTTAGTACTGCCAGTATTATAAGTACCTCTCTGCTAGCTCTAGTTGCAAATACTGCCATTTCTTTTCCCGTCATATGCGAATGTTATTCTCTGCTACATTCAACTCCCTTCCTGTATTTCGTCACATTTTTTTCGGCATAAAGAATCACTTTACTCTAGAAAGTAGCGTCAAAAATGTTCCAAAGTTTGTCCTCCTTTTCCTACTACCTTCTTATTTAAGTATTCGGATCATTATAGCAATAACAGGCAAACGATAAATGTAACGAAGTCGAGAATGACTTAGGAGATGCTGGTAGGTATGATAACTTTGAATGCAGTTACCGGCGAACTACAGAACGATTTTGCACTCGAAGCTAATGCGTACTACAACTTTCATTCCCTACTGCATTTGTACAAAAAGCTGCGCATTAGATTCGCGAAAATACGATATAATTACAATTTTAAGCTTGTGGCATCGTCTTTTTACTTTCTCTATCACGTACCTAGCAGATAGAGAGGGTATTACGTTCCGCCCAAAAATTTGATACTGAAATTTCACCGGAAATGTATTTTTGAGGCTCCTGAATAAAAAGAAGCACTTTTAGAAAAAAGGTCCGTGTGTGTGTCTGTGTGTCTGTGAACAGCATAATTTCTTAAAAAACGAAAAGTCGGATAAGTGCCAAACTTGAAATTTGTTTAGTATTTTCCAAGGGTGCGACACGAACATTTTCAAAAAAATCCCCTCACCCCAACTACCCATTACTTGGAAAATTTTTCGAAAATTTTTATTTTCCAAAAACTGGCTGCAACGATTTTAATTAGAATACCATATATTAAAGAAATTCACATGACAAATAAAATGCATGTTTTGAATTTTCTGGGAATAGCCTATGAAGTCCTCTTCATTCGGAAGGAATTTTGTATAATCTTGTATAACTAGTAAACGTTAAGTGATAGACGAAAATGTACCATACAAAAAATTTAGATCTCTTCAAAACACACAATTTATTTCAAATAGTTTTTTGTGGCATAGTCATTTCTGAGATATGCGATATCAATTGTTCAAATTGCTCATTTCTTGGTCATTCTCAAGTCTTATCAACATTCAGTTGTTTCTCGCGATTGCGTGGAAACAGCAAGGTATTTTAAGGCCAGCGTATAGCGACCAGTTCTTAATCATTTGAGTGCTATCGCTGTTCCCTTTGCATTCCATAACGAAATGTGTAATATAGCTAATTCTGCAAAGGTTTATTTCCATTAGAATGTAGTCGATACAAAAATAAGCTTTAGTAAGAATAGCTTGTATACCCACTAATAAAGCCTGAGGATAGAGAAAGTCACATGAATGTATCATAAGAATTTTTTTAGCGGATAAACATTTGGTGACATGGTTACCATGCTGTGATCAACACTTTCTTCTGTTTGACTGCAACTATAGGCAGCTATAAACTTGAACCAGTCAATTGCTGTGAAATAGACTGACATTTTGCAAATATTTTGCAATTAACGAAGTTATTTTGGAATTTTATATTTTGCGACATTGTAGAGGCTGAGTAGTTTCCATTGGTATGTTACACTTAATCTGTGCCTTCAAGATTAAGGTATAAATTCATGTACAGCTTCAAATTATATACGATATATAAATTAGTATTCTTAAAGAGAATGTCACGTTTTCATCACATTTGGCGTCTTGGTTATGTTTTTTAAACTTTACTCACATAATTCGCTGTGCAAAAATAAGCTACATTTATTATTATTCCAACACAATATCTGCCAAAGAGATAGCAGAGAAAATATTTCCCCTGGGGAAAAACACAATGTTGAATATGCATAATCTGTTTTTAACGGTTACATTCTGATTAGAGGGTTTCTTCATCACAGAAGCGTAAACGAAGTACCTATTGTTTCTGCGTTTCAATTTTGACAGTTTTCTCAAAAAGAATGCCTCAGTTCTCAAGGCAGTAAGGCAAGGAGACATCCTTAGTTTTGACTATTAGTAGAACTCAATACCTGCTATTTTAATTTAGTTTGATGCATAAATGCATAGGAAAAGGCTACAAAATTGTTCAGAATGGTGTAGCTTCATGAGTTTCAAGTGGAGCTTTATTTAAATTACACGTGTATGTAACATGTTGCTTTGTTACGACTATCCTAAATTTCAATACTGTTTTTCACTTTTTCTACAGGGCATCTATAATTCTCAGTAGTATGGACTAAAATATTTTTACTGGGTAGTTTTGTTTTTTCCAACTCCATTGTATTTTTCTGACGAAAATTTCTGGCCTGTCTGTGTGAAAGGCCATATACCAAAGAGCCAACATACCAAAATATATACTTCCAATTAAACACTCTTAATTTTGAAATCCAATTCAAAAGACACATTCAAACAGGAAATATCACACTTTCCCACATTACTTCGGTCATACTACTTTTCACTCCATTTAAAACAGAGACTTGCCAGCATTAGAATTCTGCACACATTTGTTTAAATGGGCTTGTACGGAAATTAATCAATTTTGGTATAAGAAAGCCATTTTTATAAAAAGAATATAATGATTGTAATTGTAATATAAATAAACGATTAAAATTTAGTATGCTCAACATGTGATTTAGAATCACTGGAAAAGCCTGCAAAACATACACTACAATCTGCTGTACCAAAAGTAAAACCTTCTAAATAATTTTCTGGGATTTGTGGGTACATCGTTGGAATTTAAAACTTCAATCTTGAACCAATTCTAGAATTCATGTTTGCAGGATATTCTGTTCATGGCTGCATAACGCAAAGCTTAGTAGACACCTTGTAATAAAATAAAATCTTAAAACTGCTTTGGAGGGAGGTAGTTCAGATTGGTTACAAGAGACCTTAAACTTTAAGCACGATTCGCGTGCATCAGGTAAAAACCTCTAAGTTTATCACCTTGTTCACTTTTGCATATTACCATTTGTAGAACACTGAAATCATTGAGTGCTGAATTGTTTGTGGGTTCGGACAATACTAATATTTAGCCCATTCAAATGGATACCCTGATGTCACAGAAAATAGCGTTTGGAGTTATACTAAAACAAGAAAGGCACAGTAAAATATGCGCGCGCACATGTGTATACATTTGTGTAATTGATGATTAAGTACCAAAATTCTCATATTTAAAAACTTTCATCCTTTAAGGTTGCAAGGCTCACATTTCCATGAAACTCTTTCCATCTCATTCAAACGTTTACATACAAAATTTTTATTAGTTTTTACTTTCTCAAACATTTACTCATCGATTTTCATTAAACTGCTATAATAAATTAAGCTCTTTGCCGCAGAAAGAAAGAAAAAAATTGTGTATTAATGTACGTGAAATTCCTTCTGCAGTTTTCTTCATTCTCTCAAACGTTAATTAATAACATAGATATCATAATACATATGCCAAAAACTTACATGAAAAGTTTAGAACCCATTAAAACATACAGTGTTACTACGTCAGGATTTGGATGAAATAGACTGGGAGACAAAAATAAGAAATAAATTTTGAAATAATAAATAAATGAATCCAATAATACAGCTTTCCTCATAATCGAATACAAAATAGAATACTTACTCTGCTTTAAAATTGCCCACCTAATATTTCTCTGCGCTGTTACTTTGTTCGTTTATTTTTAAAACTGTTCTGTGCAACTTATTTAGTAAAGTTATTACGTCATCATCAATTTCGAAACTACACAAACCACTTCACTTTGACCATTTACCTTCTTTACCTTTGGCACCGTGGTAGTTTGCTCAGGATCTGAATAACGATCTCTTTCATAGTTTCACATACTATAAGATCTTAGACAATGTTGATCTATGTTTGAAAGGAAACGTTTTCTGCTATTTGGTACCATTTTTCAATCTCAGAAAAACTCATCTTTTAGCGTGAAGTCATCACCGAGAACCAGATGAAAATCCAGCTTCATTGAGGTAGTTCTAAGTACTATCTTGCTTCACAGAATTTCACATAGCCTAAATGAATTGCTTGACAGTTGAGACATTACTTTTTCTGATGGTCAATTCCTGTATAGCCAACCTTCTTCACGTTTTCTTCTTGCAACGTATTACGCCTTACTGGTCAGTTTGCTGGGGGAAAAAACTAACCTTATATGTACACTACGTGATCAAAAGTATCCCGACACAAACATAGTTCTTCATCTTAGGTGCATTGTGCTGCCACCTACTGCCTGTATTCATTATCCACGATCTCTGTAGTCATTAGACATTGTGAAACAGCAGAGTGGGACACTCCGTGGAACTCACAGACTTCGAACGTAGTCAGGTGACTGGGTGTCACTTATGTCAGAAGTCTGTACGCGAGGTTTCCACACTCCTAAACATCCCTAGGTCCACTGTTTCTGATGTGATAGTGCAGTGGAAAAGTGAAGGAACATGTATAGCACAAAAGCGTACAGGCCGACTCGTCTGTTGACTGACAGAGACCGCCCACATTTGAAGAGGGTCGTAAAGAGTAATAGGCAGACATCTATCCAGACCATCACACAGGAATTCCAAACTGCATCAGGATCCACTCCAAATACTATGGTAGTTAGGCGTGAGGTGAGAATCTTTGGATTTCATGGTCGAGCGGCTGCTCATAAGCCACACATCACGCAGGAAAATTCCAAACAACGACTCGCTTGTTGTAAGGAGCGTCAACATTACACGATTGAACATTGGCAAAACGTTGTGTGGAGTGACGAATCACGGTACACAATGTGACGATCCGATGGCAGGGTGTGGGTATGGCGAATGCCCGGTGAACGTCATCTGCCAGCGTGTGTAGTGTCAACAGTGACATTCGGAGGTGGTGGTGTTATGGTGTGGTCGTGTTTTTCCTGGAGGGGGCTTGCAGCCCTTGTTGTTTTGCGTGGCATGATCACAGCGCAGACCTACATTCATATTTTAAGCACCTTCTAGCTTCCCACTGTTGAAGAGCAGTTCGGGGATGGCGATTGCATCTTTCAACACGATCGAGCACCTGTTCATACTGCACGGGATGTGGCGGAGTGGTTACACGACAATAACATTCCTGTAATGGACTGGCCTGCACAGAGCCCTGACTTGAATCCTATAGAACACCTTTGGGATGTTTTGGAACGCCGACTTCGTGCCAGGCCTCACCGATCTACATCGATACCTCTCCTCAGTTTCGCACTTCGTGAAGAATGGGCTGCCATTCCCCAAGAAACCTTCCAGCACCTGATTGAAAGTATGCCTGCGAGAGTGAACGCTGTCATCAAGGCTAAGGGTGGGCCGACACCATATTGACTTCCAGTATTACCGATGGAGGGCGCCACGAACTTGTACGTCATTTTCAGCCAGGTGTCCGAATAATTTTGATCACGTAGTGTATTTCTAAAATTGGATACATTTGGTGGATGAGCTGCACATTAGTGCAGCCAACGAAGATTGCATTTTTTCCGTGGGTTATGTCCAGACTTAGGTCCAACATAAGTAAGAAATTTTCAAATATTGCACACATTATCCATTTTTTCGTGATAGAAGTGTACTTGTATGGAAAAGAACACATTCTTGATTAAACTCAGATTGCTGGATTTTCCAATACCAGTGCATACTACATCTATGTACATTCAAGCATCATTGCGGTTATAGGTTTCAAACATTTATGAAAGCGTTGTAGTTTTCCAAGGTATAAAATATTTAAGAAACTGGTACAGATTATACAATTTAAAGAAAATAATCTTAGGAGTTTCCGAAATATTTCTTATTGTTTGCTTTCCAAGAAAATATGGAACATACTTGAAAATGCGTGATTTCTTTTCTTTTTGCCCAGAAGCCGATTACTCTTAAAAACTGACCTGTGATGTGAACAGTTGACTGTTGCAATGTGGCATACAGTCTAAAATGGTCCCGTTGTTATATTCGTTATCTCTAAGGCATGACATCACTTATTACTACTCATACAAAACTATTAATCTGCTGGAAGCCAGCCCATCCTAGAGGTCTAAGTTTGGTTTGGCTTTGGGAACAGAAATACAAGGCATAATTAATTTTCTTACATTTAATGTGAATCCATATAAATTGTACAATTGCTCTCGATCGGAAATTTCTAATAAATAGATAACTTGTATAAAACATAACTTGTATAAAATTCATTAAAAAGTTTAAAACCTGAATACTGCAATCTAATGAAAATAAGTTTTCTTCTTATAATCTTCAAGTTTTCACTTTGCTTCGTCGGCCAAGCCTG
The DNA here is from genome assembly GCA_030765065.1 of Deroplatys truncata. Classification (NCBI taxonomy): domain Eukaryota; kingdom Metazoa; phylum Arthropoda; class Insecta; order Mantodea; family Mantidae; genus Deroplatys; species Deroplatys truncata. Next base: position 19,271,279 of record CM060980.1, on the reverse strand, counting down.
ACTTTCATATTTATGTACATCCACTTTACCAAATTGTTCTTTTTCAAGCATAACTTTACACCTGAACTTTAAACTTAATTCCTTTACTAATTTAGTTACAATTCTTTTGCATGTCCATACAACCTCCGATTAGCCCTGCTACATTAACTAAATTAATTTGACATACAAATGAAACGTTTTTACCGCATTTATTTTCTGCTATAAGATCCAGGGGTGTCCGCACGACCAGCCATGCTAGTAGCTCCAACGTAGGACGATCTGGTGAAACCTCTTCTTGAGCTATACGTCGAATGGGGCCAACGAACCTTTCCAATAAATGTCGGGGTTCATCACGTCGTCTCTGGGTTGAAGTACGATAAAAACTTTCCGGTGGCCTTCGCCCCATGGTTCACTTTTCCGTTGCCCTTCCGCCCCACGTTTAAAAATCAACTTTGTATTTTAATGTCTATCTAAATATTGTACATTTATGTTTGCCTTGGCTGTGTGACTATTAATTTCAAGAAACACGTATCTCTTAGTAGGGGGTGGTGCGGCTAAAATATGAAGGCTTACATAAATTATAATTTTTACTTCACTCCTTTTATTAATCCTTCACACGATTAAGTAACACTTCACTGACATATCATACTGTAGAGCTGTGAGATTGTTTATTAATTGCACTTTTTAATACGTAAACTTTATTCTATTCTCGCCGTAATGAAGCTTTTTGTCTCACACTTAACCTGTACCGTATCGAAGTGCTCAGGAACGCTGTCTAGTAGTGTCTGGCTTCTACCGCTTAAATTCGTATATTTTCTATATTTCAAGTCTCTGATTGGCTAATGTTACTCCAATAGAATACTTTTATTTAACTTAGGCTTTTTCTAGTTTTTGATTGGCTGTTTATAAACTGTTTTAAATATTACATTATTGTTCCTAGAATTACTAGTAACATTATTAAACTTTCCAATTCCCTATTGCCTCAAGGTTACCTCATGGTTAGCAACTTTCGGCTTCTATTCTCACAGCTCCTACATTGTTAAATTACGTGATGCATTTACATAACATTATTATAAATGTACATAATAATATAAACATTAATACAATGACTGTTACATACATTTTACATATTATTACATACACATATTGGTTTTAAGGCGGGCTGTTATTATATTTTATATTATATCATTAGACTGATATATTTAAGTGTTAAAAATGCTGCCTCAGGGTCAAGAATTTTCTCAATGTCGTATCATCATACAATATTTGTTGACCAATGCTCCATTTTACCATTGCATGACTGCTCATTCTTCTTGTAGATAATTTTGTCAGTCTCATTACTTTGCCTTGGAACCATAACGCGCACCCATGACGTATAGTTGTAATACGCCTTATATATATATATATATATATATATATATATATATATATATATATATATATATAGAAGTCAACTCCTTCCGTACTTGAGTTTGAGCTATAATGTAATGTCCAAACGATGATGTAGCAATACATAGAACTTTTAATTAACTTCTCCCCCTGCGTGAAATAGTAATGAATAATATTCCGACGACCACCAGGCGAATATAAGCACCACTTCATTCAACTGCTTCTCGGCGTCGTGGTAAAGAACTGCTTGCCCAACGACTTGAGATGTAAACAAAGCAAGCAAGACTCTCCTTGTTATAAGCGATGACCTACTTTTGTGTAATTTGTATCACTACGCCGCGCTATTTTCTTTTTAGCGCCGACCTCGTTGGCAGTGGCGGCGCGTTACCGCTAATTTTATGTAGTTCTTTAGCGTATAGTCTTTAACTATTATAACTGCATGAGGCGGTTTAACTCCTTTTGATTTTGTTTGTTCTGTTTATTTTTATTTTTGTTTTGTTATATGTCGGATCATATTATAACGATCAGCAATCGTCACACTGTTGTTTCTGCATCTTGCATGTAGTGAAGTCCTTATTGTTTAATTTAAAAATATTTGTAAGCAAGCATTCATAATGATTGAAATTAAGTGGATGCTAAAACGCGTGTTTGTATTTTAGTATTGTAACTCCCGTTCTTACTACATACTTCGCCACAAGCGGTGGACACTGATAATACATGAAATGAAATGAAGATTGGGTAAAGAAATTTGGAAAGTAAACATTCCAGGCTTAAGTTTATGGTAACGTCCCAGCACTTGCCAATTATGAGGACTGAGGAAAATCTGAAAAACACCCCAGTGAAAGTAGATGGACCTGGCAGGATTTGAACCGCGGATCTCTTATATACGAGTCCAAGCCTTAAAGATCTCGACCACCCGCGTCGGTCAGTGTGTGTGAGTGAATTGATAGTGGGTAGGAAACGTGTTTACGGCCGAATAAATTTCAAGTCAAAGATTCAGGTAGATGTGATTGAAGCATACGGCAGTGTTTGTTTCCCACCTTTTCTAGAAACACATACAGATGTAGCTTGTCAGAGACAAATGATAGCTGCGAACACAAATAAAGGGATAGGGTAAAATAGGCAAAGATGCCCCACCTCTGATATTTTCCAATTGTGACTCAGGATGGCAGCATCATACCACTCCAGTGAAAGTGCAGTTTGTTGTGAGGTAGTGTATGTGATGGTCGCGTCGTTTGTTTCCCTTACAGTGTTGTGGCATTTTTTTCAGCCTTGAAGTTTTGCAGAAGTTATTTTTGACCACGAACTGGTTGCAAATTAATAACAGTGTGTAATTACCAACTGATATATTGAAAGAGCACTCTTTGGTACACTGTGCCTTTGTGTTGCCATCTCAGACCATGCACGTGTGAGTCGCGTGATCGCCCGGGGCATCTTTACACCACGATCAGGGAAGATGTCCCACCACCGAGTGGGCAAAGAAGCCCCAAATGCTTTTGGCATTAATTTCATTCAATTATTTTTTTAAAATGTCAAGAAACACTTTATATTAAATAATATGGCGTACTATTAATTTCATAGCTAAAATTGTAATAAAACATTTGAATAAAAACAATTGGCATATATTAGTCGCTATGGAGATAATTGAACTTATTATTACGTGACCAAATTACTTAATAAAAATAGTAATGTATGCCCATTATGTTTTCAGATGGGAAAATACGTTAAAAAAGTAAATTCTGAACGAGGGAGGTGAAGTGAAGAAGCTATGGCTATAGCTGCATTTCGAGTTAAGAAAATGGGTGTCAATGAAACCAGTACGCAATATGGAATACCGTCACGTACTCTTAGAATTGTTTACAATTCAACAAATAAACTAGGAGTTAGGCCTTACGGTACACTTGGTTACGAGAATGAAATTCGTCTCGTTAACCATATAAAGAGAATTGAAAGTTGTGAATTTGCACCCACTAGCCGAGATGTCATGGTTCCGGCATATTCGTTTATAAAAAGCTAGGCTTTCATAGTAAATTCAGCAAAGGACGAGCAAGGTATGACTGGTTCGGATCTTTCATAATGAGACGCCCTTATATTAGCATTAGGTAGTCAGAAGGATTATCCGTTAGTAGGTAAATATAGAGAGAGCTGGCACAGTTTTTTGCGTTTATATGGGAAAGGATAGGGAAAACGATGCTAGATGCGACGGTTCAAGGAGGAAAATGCGTTTATATGGGAGAGATAGGGCTGATGCTAGGCTAGACAGTGGTAGGAGGGGGAGTGCGCTTTATATGAGACAGATAGGGAATACGTGGAGAGGTGGTAGGCTAGACAGAGGCTGAGTAATGTATGGTTTATATGAGCGGTATAGGAAAACGATGAGAGGTGTTAGACTAGACAGGGCTTGAAACGTAGTGCATGGGTTATATGAGAGATATAGGAAAACGAGGAATTTTAATCGCTACTGTTTAATCGCTTATATCTCCTGAATGAAAAGAGATACAACATTGGGATAAAAACTAATCAATTCTTTGGAATGCGCCGCGTCATTAGGGCATTGTTCCAAGTTGACCGGGATGCCTGGGTTCGAATCCTACGGGTGATTACAAATTCATCTTCTAGTAACTCAGAGACTAATTAAGATAAAGACGCCAAATAAACTTTATTACATTAACGTCATTAGGTAGTTTCTTGTAAATGTATATTTGGGTACCTGGTGTCCTGGGTTCGATCCTTAATTTTAAAAACTTCATTATCTCGGAAACTAAGAAAGCTAGAGGAATGGACCAAAGCATGTTTGATAGCTGTTATAATGTGTAATTAATACTGTATATAATGTTTAATCAGTTGTCTCTAGTTCGAATCCCGATTTTTTAATGACTTGCTTAATTTTACTCTATACTCTAGAAAATATCACTTAAATTGATGCTGTAACTACATACAGCACCTTTAAGCATACCAAACTCATATTATAAATTATTTTGATCTTGGTGTTCTGGGTTCGAATACTGATTCGATGGAATTTACTTATAAATTTAATAACTCCTAAACCAATTAAGATAAAGACGCCAAATAAACTTTATTGCGTTTATGTTATTAGGTAGTATCTTGTGGATGTGTAATTAGATACATGACGTCCTGGGTTCGATCCTAATTTTAAAAGTTTCATTATCTCGGGAACTAAGTGAGGTAGAGGAGTGGACTAAAGCATGATTGATAGCTTCTATGATGGGTAATTAATGCTGTATATAATTGCCAATCAGTTGTGCTTGGTTCGATTCCCCATCTTTTAATGACTTTCTTAATTTTCCTCTGTACACTAGAATATATCACTTAAATCGATGATGTAACTACATACAGCTTTGTTTAACATGTCAGACTAATATTATAAATTATTTTGTTCCTGGTGTTCTGGTTTCGAATACCGATTCAATGAAATTTACTTGCAAAAATGTAATAACTCGTAATTTAATTTAGATAAACATGTCAAGGTAAACGCAAACAGAGTATCTAGTCCTTAAATATCGTTATCGTGACAAATATTACTTTAAAGTACTCAGATCGAATCCCGAAGGGTGATTTCATATATCTTCAAGCTTATGGATCATATCAGGTTCGAGTAAAGATTAAATGGTAGATGCTGATATTGGGGAGCTAAAATACATTTATTAAAAGTATTACCAGGTTCGATTTAGAAGCTTAGAATCTGTGTAACTCTGGAAAAATTGCTTTTCTCATGATTGTAGTGAAATGTAATGGTCTTTCTGTGAGAAGATGGAAAGGAAGAATTGAAAAGGGAATAAAAACATGAAATAATTAAGTAAATAAGGGGAAAAATCTTCTAGGTTTCCTTTTAAGCTTTTACTTTTAAGTATTGTGATAATACAGCTTGAATTAACCTTGGTACAATAGGTGGTGATGGTGGTAGTGGGCTTGAATTTGAAATATATGTCTGAATGAGCGTGTGGGAATACTTCTCTTGCTGGTGTGACAGCATAAGCAGGTAGTTATGAGACGAGTTTAAACGTGTTTGATGCTGCCAGACATCCTGTCTCTGGGTGTGACGTCATAAACATCCTGTCTCTAGACTTGAGGTTATATGGCTGGGGGGTTAGTACACGTTGAGCGATCATATACAGGTGGTTATGGAGCGAGTTTATGATTGATCTAAAAGGTTCGTGCTCCCTCTATAAATATGGTGATCTAGGGCATTGGACTTCATTGTACTAATTAGTCTTGAGGTGTTAACATCGTGTTCTCTCCAAGAATAATCAGCTTTCTAAAGTGGTGTCAAGGTGAAGAGGTCTACATTTCATTGATCAGTGATTAATACGTTATTACATCAAGAATAAAGATGAATAACTCAGCGTATAAGGATATTATTCCAAGCGCTACTGGATATGCATGCGGAAAATGTGGGAAGAAGTTCCTCCGAGGTTATGACAAGAGAAGACACGAGATGAGCTACAAGAAGCTCTTCAAATGTAAACATTGTAATGTAACCTTCAAAGATGGTTATAAGGGGCAGCGACACGAAGATATATGTGAAATAAGCAGCCCTCAGAAGAAAAGAAGATTGGAGCCAACTAAACATCAGTTACTGTCAACAATGGAGGACTGTGATATGAAAGAATACGAAACTTCATTCGAAGGACGATTGAAATCGTATTTTATACGATGCGAATCAGCTAAGGACCTGAATATGTATCTGCAAGAGGCAAAACAACGTATAATCCAGGCTGTGCATAAAGAGCTTAGCATTCATAAGAGTGTTAAAATTAATCTGCTGGCTGAGTGTCGATTTGTTAACAGTATTGGAGAAACCTGTGACAAATCATTTAAAACACGGAATCAAGCTGTTTTCCTGGAAACTGATCTGGACTCAACGATGGAAGTGAAATTCAAGAAATTGGTGACTGAAATGGAGGAGTCTCAGCTTAAGGGTAGCAGCTGGGCTTTGCTTGCTGTGGAAGGAGTTCGACTTCGTATCAACAAGTACAACCCGTTACGAGGAAGTAGCTACATACCACTACCGTCAGCTGTTGAAGCAAGGAAAGCATGTATAAACATCCAGAACTTTAGCGACGAGAAATGTTTCATGTACTCTATACTGGCCAAATTCGTGAGCCTCAAGCCTCAACGCGTCAGCAAATACAAACAACTTCAAGATAAGTACGACTTCAGCTGTGTTTCCTACCCTACTCCACTTTCTCAAATACCTAAATTTGAGAAGTTTAACAAGATATCCATTAACGTTTTCGGGCTGGATGAGAAGCATGAAGTGTATCCAATAAAGGTTGCTGACATTGAACTACCTGAACATCGCGACCTGCTACTATTGAATGACAGCAGTGGAAAACATCACTACGTGTATATAAACAATTTTGAGAAACTCGTTCGACGCCAGAAAACTAACCATAATGGACGGGTTTATACTTGTAAGCGCTGCTTTACACATTTTGATGATCGATATGGACGAAGTGGACAGGAAAAACTGCAAGAACATGTAGCCTTCTGTATTCAACATGGTGTTGCGAGGGTAGTTATGCCTACCAAGGAGAAATCAATTGTTCAGTTTAAAAATGTTGAGAGGATGCTGAAAGTACCTTACGTCATCTATGCTGATTTTGAGAGTATTCTCACTCCATGCCATACGTGTATACCCAATCCTGAAACTTCCTATACAACCCCATATCAAGAGCACACACCAATGAGCTTCTGTGTTTACGTGAAGCCTACATCCAGTGTTGAACATCTTGAAACTGTTCTTCCTAAGCAACCCTATGTGTATCGTGGTGCTGATGCTGCTCAGAAGTTTATGCTGTACCTTACATCTCTTGCAGAAATGATTGGTAATATATACAAATCTGCTAAGCCTCTGAAACTTACGGATCAACAGCAAAAGGATTTTGAGTCTTCTTCAGCATGCTACTTGTGTGGAAAACCCTTTACAGAAGAGAACTATAAAGTACGCGACCATGATCACATCAGCGGTGAATATTGTGGAAGTCTTCATAATGAATGTAATTTAGCCTGTAAAACACCTAAATATATACCAGTCTTCATGCATAACCTTAGCGGATATGACTCGCATTTCATTGTAAAGGAGCTGGGGTGCACAAGTGAACGTGTGGAGGTAATTCCTAACTCTGAAGAAAGCTATATCTCATTCACCAAGTATGTAGGAGATATAAAGCTTCGATTTGTGGATAGCTTCCGATTCCTCAGTACAAGCTTGGATAAGTTGGTAAAAAATCTAACCTCGTATCCTGAAACGCTAAAGTACTTTGGAGAAGACAAATTGAAGTTGATGACCCGTAAGGGTGTATTTCCATATGATTTTGTTACGTCATGGGATGTCCTGAACGAGACCTGCTTGCCTCCTAAGGACTCCTTCTACAATAGATTAAATGAAGAAGAAATTACTGATACTGACTACGATCATGCTAGAAATGTATGGGAGCTGTTCAATGTGAGAAACATGGGAGAGTACAGCGATCTCTACTTAACTTCGGATGTACTTCTCCTAGCTGATGTCTTTGAGACGTTCAGAGAGCAAACCCTTAAAACACACAAAGTTGATCCTGCCCATTATTTTACCTCTCCAGGTCTTACATGGGACGCCATGTTACTGTATACTGGGATTAAGTTAGAGCTGTTACAAGATTATGATCAACTACTCATGGTGGAATCAGATATAAGAGGAGGTCTATGCCAAGTTTCCCATCGGTATGCTGAGGCTAATAACACTTATATGGATAAGTTTGATCCGTCGAGACCAACCCAATTTATCACATACGAGGACGCTAATAACCAATATGGGTGGGCAATGTGTCACGCTCTTCCTTTTGCTGGATTTCAGTGGGTGTCACCTGAAGAAATCAACTTAGAAACACTACAAGAAGATGATCCTCATGGGTACATATTAGAAGTCGACATCGAGTATCCTGCTGAACTTCACGATCTACACAACGATCTACCTTTCCTGCCAGAGTGTATGAAAGCATTGGAATCATCTACAAAGAAACTGATACCTCATCTTGGACCTCGAAAGAAGTATGTAGTGCATTACATGGCTTTGAAGCAAGCTCTTAGTCATGGACTACGACTAACAAAAATCCATCGTGTGCTACAATTCCGACAGTCTCAGTGGTTGAAACCTTATGTGGAATTTAACAACAGGCTACGACAACAAGCTGCAAATGATTTCGAGAAGGATCTCTACAAGCTCTTTAACAACGCTATGTTTGGAAAAACTATGGAGAACCTGCGTAACCGTATGGATATACGACTGGTGACCAATGAAAAAACTCTAGAGAAGCTGATCGCCAAGCCTACGTTTATCGACAGGACGATATATGCTGATAATCTAGCTGCTGTACATATGGCCTCTCGTCAGATTGTATTCAACAAGCCTATATACATTGGTATGAGTGTGTTGGACATCTCCAAGACATTAATGTATAACTATCATTACGACGTTTTGTTGCCTTATTATGGAGCTGAAAACCTGAAGCTTATGTATATGAACACTGATTCGTTCATTCATCGTGTAACAACTGAAGATGTGTACCAGGACAAGCTACGTTTTCTTGAGCATCTCGATACAGCTGATTACCCTGCCAACCATATATGTTACTCTACTCAGAACAAGAAGGTATTGGGAAAATTTAAAGATGAGGCTAATGGCAAAATCATCCTACGCTTTGTTGGACTACGTCCTAAGATGTATGCCTTAGATATTGAAGGGTCAATGATAAAAAAGATTAAAGGTATAAAACGTAGCGCTATTAAGCAGTACATTTCGTTTGACAGCTATACAGACTGTCTTAAAACCAGTGAAATCATCAGAACACCTATGAATCTGATCCTATCACGAAAGCATGCCCTTGCTACAGTACAAGTGAATAAAATTGCATTGACTCCGTTTGATGATAAAAGAATTATTGCTGAGGACGGGATAACAACATATGCGTATGGACATTACGCCATTACAAACAGTGCTTAAAGAATGTAAGTTAAAGATAAAGATTTTCTAGTGAGTCTACAATCTTAAAAAAGAAGGTATCTGTGTGCTGTATATGCAGATAGCTGACGCCTGATGAAGAAAGAAGAAGATGGAAGGGAAGGTGGTAACCCTGCCATTAGGAGCAATGCTAGTGCTAGTCTCAAGCCTAGATAAAAGGGGAGAGACATCTATAACGAACTAAAATAAAGGTATGTTGACGTAAAGCTTTTCAATTTGTGAACCAATATGCAGTTTATCCCTCTCCGCATCGTACAATAACTGTTTAACATATAATAAGTTTGTAAGATTTAGAAAAAAGTATATAAATTGTTGTAACGTTGGATGAGAAATGTTTTATAATTTAATTACTCTCTATATTACCATGAGTACCTGTGATACTAGTTGAATTGCCCGTTAAAATGACTTAAATACCTGTGATACTACTCGAATCAAGTGAAATTACATTAAATAGCTCTGATACGAAACCCTGATCATTGAATCTAGCCTCCTGTGATACTAGCTGAGTTACTCTAAACACCTATGATGCTTGAATCGCCCAAATACCTAGACACTATCTGAATTACCTGTTAAAATGACACAAATACCATTGATACAACCTGAATCACCTGCATTTACCTTAAATAGCTGTGATACAAATCTCTGATCGAAATTATCACGAGCATCTGTGAAACTATGCTGATTACCCAAATACTTACGATATTACCTGAACTATCTGTAAAATACGAAACTAGGCTATAACCAACCCCTGGAACCTACCCTCCTGTAATGCTTGCTTAATTACTCTAAACACCTATGTTACTTGAATTATCCTAAATACCTACGATACCCTCTGAATTACCTGTGTAATATGAAACTATGCTATACCCAACCCTGGAATCTAACCTCCTGTGATACTAGCTGAATTAGCCTAAATACCTACGATACTAGCTGAATTAGCTGTGAAATCATGCATAGCTATGATGCAGTTAGCCTCTGGAATCTAGCCTCCTGTGATACTGGCTGAATTAGCTTAAATGCTCACGATACTAGCTGAATTGGCTGTGAAAATGACTTAAATACCTGTGATACTACCCGAATCATGTGAAATTACCTTAAATAGCTGTGATACAAATCTCTGATCGAAATTATCAATAATATCTGTGAAGCTCTGTCGATTACCTCAAATACTTACGATATTACCTGAACTATCTGTGAAATACGAAGCTAGGTTATAACCAACCCCTGGAACCTACCCTACTGTAATGCTTGCTTAATTACTCTAAACACCTATGTTACTTGAATTATCCTAAATACCTACGATACCCTCTGAATTACCTGTGAAATATGAAACTATGCTATACCCGACCCTAGAATCTATCCTCTTGTGATACTAGCTGAATTAGCCTTAATACCTACGATACTAGCTGAATTATCTGTGAAATCATACAGAGCCATGATGCAGTTAGCATCTGGAATCTATCCTGTGTTATTAGATGAATTAGCCTAAATACATACGATACTAGCTGAATTACCTGTGAAATAATACACTGCTATGATCCAGTCAGCCTCTTGCAATACTACCTGAATTACTTACCTGTTAGTGTTAGTGGGTTAGCTTTTCCCGTTGCAGGTCATCTTTTTCCCTTTATGGCTCACCTTTTTCCCTTTGCTGGTCACATTTTTCCCTTTGCTGGTCACGTTTTTCCCTTTGCTAGTCAACTTTTTCCCTTTGTGGGCCTCCTTTTTCCCTGAGCAGTCACCTTTTTCCCCTGAACGAGTCACCTTTTCCCTTAATAGGTTACGTGATGGGCATGTCTAGAACATTGACATGAAACAGTTTTCCACTAAGTTCACGTCTAAAGTCGCTTTCAAGTCTAGCACCTCCTATTCCCTATCTCTCCTGTATATAAGTCCATATTCCTACTGCTACACTACCTGTCTAGCCTAACACCTCTCCTCCTGTTCCTATACCTCTCATATAAACCATACTCTACTCCTCTAGCTCTGTCTAGCCTAACGCCTCTCTCGTTTACCTATGACGCTCACATAAACCATACTCTGCTCCTCGACCTCTGTCTAGTCTAACTCCTCTCCTCGTTTTCCTATACCTCTCATATAAACTATACTCTACTCCTCAACCTCTGTCTAGCCTAGCACCCCTCTTCCTGTTCCTATACTTCTCATACATATAAACCATGCCCTACGTTTCAAGCCCTGTCTAGTCTAACACCACTCCCCGTATCCCCTACCTCTCAAAAGCTCATTCCCTCCTGCCCCCCCCTCTAGCTGAGTATCACTCCCTGGTTTCCTATCTAACCTAACTTTAACACCTGTCTATCCTAGCATAGGATCTCTCTCCGTTTTCTCGTCTCTCCTTATAAACACAAACTCAATTCTCCTAACCTAATACCTCTCCTCGTTTTCCTACACTTCTCATATAAACCATACTCTACTCCTCGACTTCTGTCTAGCCTAACACCTTTCCTCGTTTTCCTATATCTCTCATATAACCCATGCACTACGTTTCAAGCCCTGTCTAGTCTAACACCTCTCATCGTTTTCCTATACCGCTCATATAAACCATACATTACTCAGCCTCTGTCTAGCCTACCACCTCTCCACGTATTCCCTATCTGTCTCATATAAAGCGCACTCCCCCTCCTACCACTGTCTAGCCTAGCATCAGCCCTGGTATTCCCTATCTCTCCCATATAAACGCATTTTCCTCCTTGAACCGTCGCATCTAGCATCGTTTTCCCTATCCTTTCCCATATAAACGCAAAAAAACTGTGCCAGCTCTCTCTATATTTACCTACTTCCGTTGCAACAGCACCAGGACTTAATAGGAATGCTATTCATCAGTACTTTAACTTGTTAAAGAGGACCATGAGGGAACACAATTTAACTAATATGTCTGGCCGTATATTTAATGTGAATGAGTTCGGGTCTTCAAGTGATTAATAAGGTGGGCAAAGTGGTCGCCTCAAAGGGCTCCAAAGAAGTCCGCAGATTGACAAGCGGAGAAAAGGGCGAAACAATAACAGTGATTGCTTGCTGCAATGCAGAGGAAAATTTTCTGCCACCATGTGCAATTTTAAAGGTGTGAACAAAACAGCCAAATTTGAAGATGTAATGCCAGCAGGTTACAAGGCCATTATGAACAAGGAATCTGCATACATCAATAATGCCATTTTTATGACCTGGCTGCGAGAGCATTTTTTCCCTCAAAAACCTCTGGGCACAGTACTTTTGATACTAGACGGCCACACTTCCCACTGTAATGATTACGAAATGCTGGAATTCGCAAGAGACAATGACATCTTTACTGTTATGCCTCCCCCCGCATTCCACCAAATACCTGCAGCCCCTTGATAGAACTTTTTTAAAGTCGTTGAAGGGATTTTACAATGAAGAATGTAATTCCTGGTTTCTGGCTAATCAAAGGCCGTAAAATTACTCGCATGCAGTTTGGAGCACTGCTAGGGAAAGCATGGGGGAAAGCAGCAACAAATTCTAACGCCACAAATGGGTTCAGAGCAACTGGAATCTATCCTCTCAATGAGAATAGCATTCCAGATCATGCAGTTGCAATATCTGACAACAGTAATTCAAATCTGCTGGAACCTTCAGCACCTAATACTGTCATGGATTAACTTCAAGTGAATGACTAAGACACAACAGCAACCTTATTCTTCCTTGTCAAATTTAGATGTCTTTCACAGCCTTCCTGTTCAAATACAGATTCATTTGAAAATCTCTCCGCATCCGTTAATGAAACACCAACAAAAATCCTTATGAAGCTGTCCCCTCCACCAAAGGTCCCCAAACCAAAATTAACAAAAGTTAAAAGGAACATCCATGGACAGATTCTAACGAGTCCTGACAATATAAAAGCAAGGAAAGACACTTCGGTAAAAACCAAGCATCTATCAAAGGCCCAGAAAGTTACAAGAAGATCAAACAAAATTGGAATTTCCATGATTCGGAGGTCTCAGACCCGAAGCTGAACAAGACGATAACACCTGCAAGGAGTGTAAATAATACTATTATCTCACCAAAGAAGAATGCAACTGGATACAGTGTACTGCATGTAAAAAGTGGCTACCTGAAAGCTGCACACTTTTTGAAGGATTTTGCATTGACTATGACAGAAGTTCAAATAAAATGGTAGTAAAACGTGTGAAAACCACAAAAAATAGCAATCATTGGTAGAGATGATTAGAAACCTGTATTTTGAGGAATTAAGATTTTGTTTGTATCTTTATAGATTCAAATTCTTTGTTTCACATAAGATATTGAATGGGGCATCTTTCACCAACCATATACCATAGATGCCCCTTTACACTATGTTCTTATTTTATTTATAATAAATTATCATGTTATAAATTACAAAAAATACCCTTATTTACATATGTAATGAATATCACAGGAAATGCTACATCCATTATTACATGTCTCATAAGTCGTTATTGAGGAAAATTTTTGAGCGCAAAAGAGTGAGGCATCTTTACCCATTTTACCCTATGAGCAATGTCGTATGTTGCTCCTTAAATATAATTCCTCTTCAAAACATATTTCCCACTAGCATGAAAATAACTACACAATTGCATAATTACTGCTCTCTAATCGTGTAATAGTTAATATGGGTACTCTATATTTTGGAAAACAAAAAATGCTGTTATTAGCATAGTACTGAAAATTCAAAGATCGTGATGTGTTAAATAAGAAACGGTTCTACTTCGTAAAACTATTAACCTTATCGTCCGCTAAGAATCTGCTTTTACTTTGTAATTCATTGTCTTGCCAGTCGTTTCACCTGGTAATGCATAGTTAGCAACGTTAATAAATTAAAGTTCACTGACTCGAGTTTTAGAAATGAAGCTTTCTCGGCGTGACTCTCAAAATGTTTAAGTTTATATTCTTTAGCCTCCTTCGACTCTCGAACTCTTAAGTTATGGTTCTTTACCGGAGTTGCTTGGGAAAATGTAATAACAGGAAGACAATGAAACCATTTAACAAAATTATAAATGACTTTTTAATAATAAGGAATACGCGGCGAAGTTCTGGTTCATTGCGGCGGACTACATTAGGAGAGAAAGAGCAGTTGGAAAGTTGGCAAGCGTGGGTGGGAGTACACAAAGCCAATAATAAGAACAGAGACATCGACACGCACGCACGCACGCAAGCGGATGGATTTCGTCACGGCGATCATGCAGTCTTGTGTGTAAACTTATAGTGCTAATAAATAAGAGGCTGGGATGTACGCTTATCCAGACTGGCGCCTTCTGCTGTTGTAGTGCAAAAGCGAATTATGATTATTAGAATATTAAATGAAAGAATTATGTTTCAGAGTATTTGTAAGTATAAGACCACTAACTCCTTCGGCTGTCTGGCGATGTCTACTTGAACTGGACTACGAAAATAGTATTCTTTCCATAGGTTTCTGCTACTCTGTAATTTTGAATGCTGAATATAGACTTGAATTAGTTCTTTGATTATGTACACCCCGAATTTCAGGGCAGTTAGAAAGTAGACTAAGCTGTACTCATCACTCTATGGTAGTACTGCCTATGACGCGAAAGGACTCAGTTTCAGTTCCTGGTACCAGCAATGAGAATTAGTTCCCTGCTGGAAGGTCTGATACTATATGCGATGCAATTACTGTCATGCGCTCCTTCAACAGCCAATTGAGTAGCTACTGGATCAAAATAGTCGTCTTCCAAACCGCGCCCAAGCAGCTGAGACGAAGCGACATTCACATTTGACACGTTACTTCACTCTGATGTCCTGTGCGGACGAAGGCAGAGGTTGCAGCGGCTGTGCGTTAGGCTTGCTCGGGCTGTTCTGCCAGGAATTTATAGTTTTATTGATACAAATGACTAAATGTGTACCTACTCAAGTTCCAATCCTGCCTGCTTCATATTGCATGTGTGATATTCGGTGTTTTTTATTGATGTTGTCACAT
The DNA here is from genome assembly GCA_030765065.1 of Deroplatys truncata. NCBI lineage: Eukaryota > Metazoa > Arthropoda > Insecta > Mantodea > Mantidae > Deroplatys > Deroplatys truncata. Next base: position 19,255,941 of record CM060980.1, on the reverse strand, counting down.
GTTCCACTGCAGCTAGGAAATCGGCAGTCAGCGCGATAGCACTCACCAAGGACATCAACAGTTGATTCAACTTTTCGTAACTACAACTACGATTAGAACAAAGCTTATGATAAGCAAAGCTAAAAGTTTCTTCAGGAAGCAAATACACTCTAAACCTTTGCTTTTCACTGAGCGCACTAGTTTTTGCTCAGTATCTCTGTGTGCAAAATATACATAAGGAAATCTTCTCGCAAGTCTCTAATTTCACACTCTAGTTGTTTTCCACCCCGGCATAAATATGTATGTAGAGATATTATGAAAGCTACATCAAAGTATTAACAACACTTTTATTAAGGCTAATAACACGTGCAAAACTTTATAAGTCCACGACAGTTGAAACGAACGTACAACACCTGCTGTTATCAAGTGATGGGAAGGTCTCAAACTATTAACCAACCCTGGGACGTGTGTAGCGGGAGCTGGGCTCTGAATTTAGCGTTGTAGTAACATGAAACAGTTCAGGATTTCTTTGGTTTAGAAATTAAGTTGCTTGAAAAAAGTCTCAGATTTGCTTTTTCTTACTTTTTTCTAGCGTGGCCACTTTTATGAGAGGAATTTAGGTGGCAAGATTAAACTTCTGAGATGTTAAGCCCCAACGGTTAACGTTGAAATCTTTGATCCTGAGTTCATTACCCCAGATTCCCGGTCTAAGATCTTCTTATACGGAATATAGTGAACTTTATATTGTTTATAATTATTATTATTGTTATTATGTAGTACAGATTTTCTGCTTGCTTATGTGTAAATGGCATTCTTTATCTTTAACCTCTTTAGATGATAGGTGTATCTATACTGCTACAGGATAGTATTTTTGAATATTTTTAGGGAATTTGCTCTCTTACAAGTACATGTTTCGTCAATATTTATTCGTCTTCCCTTCAGAATGATGTTAGTACATTCACGTGTAAGTCCTGAATGAGCTGTTCTTTTGAGGGAAATAATTCAGATATCAAGAAAATAAACGGTATAGGGCATGCAATAGAGGAGGACGCCGCGTGCACTGCGGCCTTCGAGAGATCAATAATGGCTACCACCCCTCAGGAGGAAGGGCTGAAATGAAGGAACCACAGGAGGTCACGGGTCGCAGAGACGCGCGGGAGTCCCTAAAATCTCCTAGATCGAAGACCTGTCCCACTACTGGGGGCAATGAACCAAGCAACTAACTTCCGAGGATAAGACAGGAATATTTTTCAAGAAAATCTCTCCACTCCAAACTAACCTTCATAAGGAAAAAATTAATTTATTTTGCCAAAAATGTCTCTAATGATTTTGATTAAAATGTCATATGTTTAATATGTTGACATGAGAAATAAAATCCAATAAATTAATCTTTATGTTACTGAATTTTGTTAATTTAGTGTGACAAGGGAATCTAAAAAGGTACACAACTTAGTACAGAAAAAACGTAGCGCTGACCTACTGATTTTGAGCCAGTAAACATTTTCGCAGTGTTACCCCTTTACTAAATATTCATGCTGCAAGTTCAGACCATTCCTAAGGGTCATCTAACAGATATGCTGAAAGGTTGCTATACTTGCTGTTTCTGTCCCCCTTTTTCTATCGCAAGGAATAAAAATTTGAATGCTGTTTCCGCATGATGGAAATATTTTGAATTTCAGTCATTTCTGAGTAAAAATATATGAGTTACGTATGGAGGAAAGAAGAATTTATTTTTATATGAATACTTATAATACGAATGAATCTGAGTTTGTCATTAGTAGAGAAATTCGTATGAATGTATCGCATCGAATTCTACCGATAGATGATCCTACCCTAACTGTTTAATGGCTGGCAATTTCTAATGCCTCGTTGCAGCTTCTGCTCCATCTGATACTTTATTTGGCCATCTGCATGAAATGAATTGCATTTTTACACAGGAAACGTGTGTGGAACCTAAAATGTGAAGACAAATAAAATTCTTTGCTGAAACCTTATCGAGGAATTAGGGCTGTTAGATTCTGAGATGTTAATGAAAATCAGCACCAGATTTTGGAAAATGTTTTATGGGAGCAAACTCAGAATGTACGAGAATATCGGCACTCCAACATCACAGCGCTACTCAATGTAGAAATGTCTCCTATTGGCTTTCTGCGAATGCAGGGCGGAGCGGGACGACACAAACAAGCGTGAATTTGTAGAAGTCTGGAGGCTTACGACAAATGTGAATAGATCAGTTAATGTCATCCATATTTATGTGTCACTCATATCGGCTAGAGAGTATTATTATTATTATTATTATTAATACTAAATTATTATAACACATGCTAAATAGAAGCGAATTCTAAAATACACAATCAAGGGCTAATTGAGTCAGAATTACAAACACTGTTATATGAAAATGTGAGCAGAAACATACAGAAATAGTTCGCAACAACATTAGTGGTTAGAATCTCCTAATGCGATAATGTAATAGAGGGTTGTCAAATGTCCATGTTTGTATCAAGGCATTTCTAGGTCGCAGTTCTATAATGTGAAGTATAAAGCTTGAAACCTTTTAGTGCTTTCTGAGAACCTGCAGTAGGTTTTTAACATCATTAGTTATAAGACATTTTGCATGGTACCCTTGTGGAAAAAACATTGAATATTAAAATATGAGAAACTGTCAGCCTTTTACTTGGCCATAATTACAGGATCTTGTATGTGCCTTATGTCATATAAAATCAAGAGGCATGCTACGGCTATCTCAATGGACTCTAGATAAGCTGTTGTTGCCAAATGCTCTCAGAAATAGACAGAGGCGTTGACGGCATTCCTGCTGTGCTAATGCAGTCTAATAAATTGGGTAGAGTCTGGTATTGCTATAATGACAAAAGAAGGAAAATAAATGGTTTTTGACGGTCACCCTGTGGAGATAAAGAAAGCCGGATACTGGTAGAGAAAGCTCCCGTTTGCGTGTGAGCGATATCATCTGTGTGACCTCCAGCCCTGACTTCTTGACCTCGCTCCCGTATCGGCCAGCACCTGCTGGAAGCTTTGTCTCGCTTTGACCCCAATCTCGTGCAGCAAGGCCCACGCGAAAAGAGGAACAGGAAAGAAGGAAGGCGAATCACTTGTTACCGCCGCGCTGCTATGGAGGAGCATTTCATAATGATTTATCTGGACAGATAGTCTGTAACAGTATACCAGAGGAGGGTATCCAGTGACGGCCATGTATCATCTTGCTGCTGGCCAAATATAAAAGTGAGGAGTGGAGGTTGCAGCGGGTACAGCACGCGCTCTTCTCAGTGGCGTTCTTTTGTCATTCTTCTCTTTTGTTCATCTGTAATGCGGATGTTTGATATAAAAACGCGTAAGGGAGAGCTTCCATTTTTCATCACAATGAAAATAAGAGCTTGTCGACTAAAATGTTTAGGTTCTCTTCGTTCTATAAAACAGCTACACAATATATTCGGTTTAGTAAAGCCGCTTCTGTTCAAAGCATATGTAGCCGCAAGCGAGGAGCATTCGGTGCTGGAACAATAAATAAAGAGGACTGTCATCATCATCATTGACCCTGGCAGGTTGATCACAGACGGGTGTCTCCTCCCATTCCTGAGGTGTATGCAGGAATACTTCTGAAGTGAGACTTTCTGTATTCAATGATGCATACAATTTTACTTTCTCTACTACGTATAGTAAATAGAGGAAGTTTTGTATTCCAACCAAAAATTCCATGTCGAGATTTCAGCAGAAGTATATGTTTTGAGGCACCCTGAATCAGAAAAAGCATTTTAGATAAAGGTCTGAGCGTGTCCGTGTATGTGTCTGGGTGTGCACGTCTCTGTGTGTGTGCGCGCGTCTCTATGTGTTTGTATGTGTCTGGGAGTGAGGCTCTCTATGTGTATATGTGTGTCTGGGTGTGCGCATCTCTATGTTTTGTATGTGTCTGGGTGTGCGCCTCTCTATGTGTGTATGTGTGTCTGGGTGTGCGCCTCTCTATGTGTTTGTATGTGTTTGGGTGTGCACCTCTCTATGTGTGTGTGGGTGTGCGCCTCTCTATGTGTATATGTGTGTCTGTGTGTGCGCCTCTCTATGTGTTTGTATATGTCTGGGTGTGCGCCTCTCTATGTGTATATGTGTGTCTGGGTGTGCGCATCTCTATGTTTTGTATGTGTCTGGGTGTGCGCCTCTCTATGTGTGTATGTGTGTCTGGGTGTGCGCCTCTCTATGTGCTTGTATGTGTTTGGGTATGCGCCTCTCTATGTGTGTGTGTGGGTGTGCGCCTGTCTATGTGTATATGTGTGTCTGTGTGTGCGCCTCTCTATGTGTTTGTATGTGTCTGGGTGTGCGCCTCTCTATGTGTATATGTGTGTCTGGGTGTGCGCGTCTCTATGTGTTTGTATGTGTTTGGGTGTGCGCCTCTCTATGTGTTTGTATGTGTTTGGGTGTGCGCCTCTCTATGTGTTTGTATGTGTTTGGGTGTGCGCCTCTCTATGTGTTTGTATGTGTTTGGGTGTGCGCCTCTCTATGTGTTTGTATGTGTTTGGGTGTGCGCCTCTCTATGTGTTTGTATGTGTTTGGGTGTGCGCCTCTCTATGTGTTTGTATGTGTTTGGGTGTGCGCCTCTCTATGTGTTTGTATGTGTTTGGGTGTGCGCCTCTCTATGTGTATGTGTGTCTGGGTGCGCGCCTCTCTATGTGTATATGTGTGTCTGGGTGTGAGCGTTTCTATGTGTTTGTATGTGTCTGGGTGTGTGCCTCTCTATGTGTATATGTGTGTCTGAGTGTGCGCCTCTCTATGTGTTTGTATGTGTCTGGGTGTGCGCGTCTCTATGTGTTTGTATGTGTCTGGGTGTGCGCCTCTCTATGTGTTTGTATGTGTTTGGGTGTGCGCCTCTCTATGTGTATATGTGTGTCTGGGTGTGAGCGTCTCTATGTGTATATGTGTGTCTGGGTGTGAGCGTCTCTATGTGTATATGTGTGTCTGGGTGTGAGCGTCTCTATGTGTATATGTGTGTCTGGGTGTGAGCGTCTCTATGTGTGTCTGAGTGTGCGCCTCTCTATGTGTGTCTGAGTGTGCGCCTCTCTATGTGTGTCTGAGTGTGCGCCTCTCTATGTGTGTCTGAGTGTGAGCGTCTCTATGTGTGTCTGGGTGCGCGCTTCTCTATGTGTGTCTGAGTGTGCGCCTCTCTATGTGTGTCTGAGTGTGAGCGTCTCTATGTGTGTCTGGGTGCGCGCTTCTCTATGTGTGTCTGGGTGCGCGCTTCTCTATGTGTGTCTGGGTGCGCGCTTCTCTATGTGTGTCTGAGTGTGCGCCTCTCTATGTGTGTCTGAGTGTGCGCCTCTCTATGTGTGTCTGAGTGTGAGCGTCTCTATGTGTGTCTGGGTGCGCGCTTCTCTATGTGTGTCTGGGTGCGCGCTTCTCTATGTGTGTCTGAGTGTGCGCCTCTCTATGTGTGTCTGAGTGTGAGCGTCTCTATGTGTGTCTGAGTGTGCGCGTCTCTATGTGTGTCTGAGTGTGCGCGTCTCTATGTGTGTCTGAGTGTGAGCGTCTCTATGTGTGTCTGGGTGCGCGCTTCTCTATGTGTGTCTGGGTGCGCGCTTCTCTATGTGTGTCTGAGTGTGCGCCTCTCTATGTGTGTCTGAGTGTGAGCGTCTCTATGTGTGTCTGGGTGCGCGCTTCTCTATGTGTTTGTATGTGTTTGGGTGTGCGCGTCTCTATGTGTTTGTATGTGTTTGGGTGTGCGCGTCTCTATGTGTTTGTATGTGTTTGGGTGTGCGCGTCTCTATGTGTTTGTATGTGTTTGGGTGTGCGCCTCTCTATGTGTTTGTATGTGTTTGGGTGTGCGCCTCTCTATGTGTATGTGTGTCTGGGTGCGCGCCTCTCTATGTGTTTGTATGTGTTTGGGTGTGCGCCTCTCTATGTGTATGTGTGTCTGGGTGCGCGCCTCTCTATGTGTATATGTGTGTCTGGGTGTGAGCGTCTCTGTGTGTTTGTATGTGTCTGGGTGTGCGCCTCTCTATGTGTTTGTATGTGTTTGGGTGTGCGCCTCTCTATGTGTATATGTGTCTGGGTGCGCGCCTCTCTATGTGTTTGTATGTGTTTGGGTGTGCGCCTCTCTATGTGTTTGTATGTGTTTGGGTGTGCGCCTCTCTATGTGTTTGTATGTGTTTGGGTGTGCGCCTCTCTATGTGTATATGTGTGTCTGGGTGTGAGCGTCTCTATGTGTTTGTATGTGTCTGGGTGCGCGCCTCTCTATATGTATATGTGTGTCTGAGTGTGCGCGTCTCTATGCGTGCGTGATGTGTCTGTCTTGAGTGTGCGCGTCTCTATGTATGTGTGTGTGTTTCTGGGTGTGCGCGCCCCTACGTGTTCTGAGTGTGTGTGTGTGTGTGTGTGTGTGTGTCTGTGAACACCATAACTCAAAAACAAAGGTCAGTTAAACCACATTTGGTATTTAAGTTCAGCACCTCCCAAGGATGTGACAAGAAGATTTTCAAGAAAAGCCCTCACCCGAAACCACCTTTTATATGGAAAACTTTTCGAAAATTTTAATTTTTCCAAAAATTACTTGTATGATTTTTTACTAAAATATAATATCTACATACGTTAAAGATATTTTCATGACGAATGAAATCTAACTTCTTAATTTTCTGACGGCCTCTGAAATCCTCTTCAGTCTGAATGACTTTTCATAAATGGTAAACCGTGAGAGATAGACAAAATATGTCTGCCCAAATATACAGGATAACCATATGCGACTTTTTCCTTGATATTGGTTTCCATTTAAGATACTTTTACTTTTCTCAGGTGGGAAGTCGTTATTTATTTTTTTCCCCTTGGCCACGCAAAGTTAATGGAATTTCAAAGCCATTACATACATAGCGCCCGCTCTTAAAAGATTTGACTGTCGCTTAAAGCTTACTGTATTCCCCTTGCACCCACAGAAATATATGCAATAAGACACTTCCTGCAAATTTTTATCTCGATTAACATGAGATAAGCAGATGGAAGAATAAGTGTTTGCAAGAATAGTTTGTACTAGAGCGAGTAGAGATCATGTGAGTGCAAAGCATCAAATTTTTACTTTTCCTATAACGTACAGTAGACAGAGAAGGTATAGAATTCCTCTCAAAAATTCTATACAGAAATTTCACCGAAAATACACGTTTTTAGGTCCCTTGAATTAAAATAAAGCATTTTTAGAAAAAAATTTCCGTGTGCGTATGTATGTTTGTCTGTAAACAGCATAACTCAAAACCCTAAATCCGGATAGATACCAGAAAATTCCCCACGCTAAACTGTGTTTTACATGGAACATGTTTCGAAATATTTTGTCTTCTAAAAAATTGCTCTAACGATTTTGATTAAAATACCATATATTAAAGATATTTACATGGAAAATAAAATGTGTATCCTGAATTGCTATGAAGAGCGTGTGAAGTCCTCTTCATTCGGAAGGAAGTTTATATAACTGCTAAACTTTATGTGATAGACGAAAATTTACTACACAAAAACTGTAGATATCTTTAAAAAACACAAATTTTTTAAAATATACTTTTTATGGCACCAGCCATTTCTGAGATATTCGTTATTAATAGTTCGATTTTTTCAATACTTAGCCACTCTTATAAACCCAGAGATGTTCTCGAGGTTGCATGGAAACAGCATGAAATTCTAAGATCAAAACACAGCGTCCAGTTGTTAAACATTTGACTATCGCTAATCAACTCTTTGTATCTATAACGAAATGCGCAATGTGGTTAATTCTGCAAAGATTAGCTTGATTTCCTAACTTGTTTCTAAAAATGTATCAAGCTATGTGTAAGAAGAGGTGCATTTTGTTAGACTGGATGATTCCGATGTATGTAGTACATTGGCTGTCCAGCTTTCAGGGAGCATGTAAGAAAAATGTTCCTGTTGCTCTTTAATGCTTTAGCATTGTCTTCTTCTTTAATGGTGTGAAGTGCTAACAATAGTTTTAAAAAAGACATTTTACACTACCTTCACCGTTTTCATTTATTTCTGTATTAGCATCTGAGTGAGATATGTAAAAATAAAGAAAGAAAAAGAAGTAGGTTCTTTATATTTTCTACTATATTATGATTAATTCATTACATAACATTTTGGATATGAAGGAATGTTTGAAATAAAATACCATTGTTTTTGTCTTTGCAGGTTATGTTTATCCGCTATTAATTATGAACTGCTATTTACAGTCATCCTCTTGTAGTCACCGGCAAACAAGGGAGTATATAAAAGAGTTTCACAAACAAGACTGGATATGAGTGCTCCTCTTGTGGCATCTCTACATACACTAACTGTGGCTCGGCATTAGCCCTCGTCGTCACTGTCACCATTATCACCAAGAAATGATTAATACATATAAATTTGATTCCATTAAGAATAACTGTAATGATTAAAAATTATTATTTAAAATGTTCTAAAAAGTAAGACCGTTCAATTTGAAGGAATCTGAGAGCAAATGGGTGATTTTACTCCAGTTCAAATAGACGGAGGTTTATCTTTAACTCGTAGTTGCACGTGTCCAACAGATCGCACATAATGGATATGACTAGGCCTAACTGCGGAGGGGGAACTCAGCACCTCGAGCTACAAGATACACTACTGATCAAAAGTATCCGCCATACAAGTTCGTGACACCTTCCATCGGTAATGCTGGAAGTCAATATGGTGTTGACCCACTCTTAGCCTTGATGAGTGCGTTCACTCCCGCAGGCATACTTTCAATCAGGTGCTGGAAGGTTTCTTGGGGAATGGCAGCTCATTCTTCACGGAGTGCAGAACTGAGGAGAGGTATCGATGTAGGTCCGTGAGGCCTGGCACGAAGTCGGCGTTCCAAAACATCCCAAAGGTCTTCTATAGGATTCAAGTCAGGACTCTGTGCAGACCGTCCATTACAGGGATGTAATTGTCGTGTAACCACTCCGCCACAGCCCTTGCAGTATGAACAGGTGCTCGATCGTGTTGAAAGTTGCAATCGCCATCCCCGAATTGCACTTCAACAGTGGGAAGCAAGAAGGTGCTTGAAATATCAATGTAGGTCTGCGCTGTGATCGTACCACGCATAACAACAAGGGGTGCAAGCCCCCTCCAAGAAAAACACAACCACACATAACACCACCACCTCAGAATTTCATTGTTGGCACTACACACGCTGGCAGATGACGTTCACCGGGCATTCGCGCTACCCACACCCTGCCATCGGATCGCCATATTGTGTACCGTGATTCGTCACTCCACACAACGTTTTGGCACTGTTCAATCGTGTAATGTTGACGCTCCTTACACCAAGCGAGGCATCGATTGGCATTTTCTTGCGTGATGTGTGGCTTATGAGCAGCCGCTGACCATGGAATCCAAGGGTTCTCACCTCACGCCCAATTGTCATAGTATTTGGAGTGGATCTTGATGCAGTTTGGAATTCCTGTGTGATGGTCTGGATAGATGTCTGCCTATTACTCTTTAAGACCCTCTTCAAAAGTCGGCGGTCTCTGTCAGTCAACAGACGAGGTCGGCCTGTACACTTTTGTGCTGTACATGCCCCTTCACATTTCCACTTCACTATCACATCAGAAACAGTGGACTTAGGGTTGTTTAGGAGTGTGGAAATCTCGCGTACAGACTTCTGACACAAGTGACACCCAATCACCTGACCACGTTCGAAGTCCGTGAGTCCCACGGAGCGTCCCATTCTGCGGTTTCACGATGTCTAATGACTACTGAGGTCGTGGATAGTGAGTACCAGGCAGTAGGTGGCAGCACAATGCACCTAAGATGAAAAACGTATGTTTGTGGGGTGTCCGGATACTTTTGATCACATAGTATATTGTGGGCCAGAAGCCCCTTAAAGGGCGCCCCCGGGAGGTAGGGGTGAGGTGACAGGAAACAGAGGGCGGCAGGACCAGTAGGAACGAAGGGGATGGCAGCCGGTGCAACCGCTCCCCTACCCCTGCGGGCTTACACATCCCCTGGGACTCTGAGACCGCTCTAATTCCGGGGAGATAGAGCGTCCTTTTCCCCTGGCATACAACAGCGAAACTCCCGCCGACACTTTCAACCCTGAAACAAACCAAGCAGATGAAAGGTGAAGTGAAATCAGAATGAAGGTGAAATGGAGGGACAGGAAATTCGGGGGATGTAATGAGCCTTTCCAGCATTCACCTAGCGACCCTGGGAAACCCCGAAATCAACCATTGGTCCGTAAGTTCGGCCACCCGAATCGAACCCACGACTATGCGTGCCACAACTTTACCCCCTGAGCCATCCCTCTCGGTTACGCGGCATGATAATGCATAGGCCTTCTTTCTCTGCTTAACCTCCTCGAATGTAGTACTTGCACTCCCCAGGATTTACAGGCGGGTGCCTGGGGCCAGAGCCCCAGAGGAGCGGACACTCATGGATCGGACAGAATATCCAGGATGGGTGATGAGCCCGATGGCTGGTATGAGAGGAAGGAAGTAGATGAAACGAAATGATGTTGCGATGATGGAGCAGTTGGTGGAATGAATGACGGGGGAAACCGGAGAACCCGGTGAAAACCCGCCCAGACGCTGCTTTGTCCACCACAAATCCCTCATGCGGGGTCCCTGGGATTGAACCCGGGCCGCCTCGCTGAGAGGCAAGCGGTCTAACCACGTCGTCGCCAATACATAGACCTTACTGCCAGAAAATAAAGTGGAATAAAAGTACAATGGAAACATAATCAAGTGTAACATACAGGATTACAAAACACGAACCAAGGAATCAAATTTTGACATACGGTTACCCCTGTTATATTGCCCTGTTGTATTGAGACCCTGTTGTATTACTTGACCCTGTTTACAGTGCAATCCTGAATCAGGTGCGTCACCTAAATCACAACATTAATGCCCTTCTTCTCTTCCCTGTCTGTCTGTAGCGCCTAGAATCGCCCTATTTTCATGCGGGTAAGATTGGCAGAAACTATTACCCTATTTTCTTCTATGTCCCTATACATAATCACAATTGCTTCTCCCCCTCCATATCTCATAAAACAGAAAATTCAAGAATCATTTTAGGGCGATATGAGTGTTCTCACTTTAAGCAGCAAATGAACGGTCATGTAAGAGACCTGTAGGATCACCTGTAAGAAATGGGACAGCTTTTGCAACCCACATTGAAGTCTTTGTCAAGTCAAGCCGTGTTCGTGAATTGGCTTGTTTGAAACCAAAACTCAGCACATTAGACTTTGAAAGTTTATAGAGCTTTTAACTCATTTGCTTCATACATCCGCTGTTGTTTTAGTTTTTTATAACGCGCAAACACGGACACATCAGTCAGGGTTTATCCATATGACCTTCTATTAATAAAATTATTATTTAGATTTAACTCTGATAATTTTGTTTTACGCCGAGCGAGCTGGCTCAGGCGGTAACGTCTATGACCCATATTCGGGAAGTCGTGGGTTAAACCCCAGGGGCCGACCAATCTTACTTAAGGTTTCTTTTCCGGTTTTCCTCGGTCGTTAGGCGAATGCTGTGTTGGATAATTTGATCCGCGGTTTCCTATCAACCATACATTTCATGTGCTTATTCTTCACCGCCATACAGGTATTGGGCTGATCACTGTGCTGGCTATGCTATGATCCAAATGTTTGCTTACTCCTGGACAGCCACTCGCCAAGGGCATTGGCTTGTAAGACTTTGGAGTTTAAGTCTTCCAGAGGAGGATAATCGGTTATATAAAAAGAAGCCGCTATATACCCGGGTAATATCACGTATCGTCTTTCTTGACTGGGATCAAACCATGGTCCTCAGTACAGAAAAATAAGTTTTAACCAATTGCGCCATCCAGACCTGTGTTTACACGGATAATGTAAATTTTATTTATAGACTTCTAAATTTCAGGAGCCTCAGGCTGAAAAGTGCATTAAACGATTGCAGCCCTTTTTATCCGTTTCGGCGTCAGCCAAAATGTGTATCCGTTTACGGCATGCGATCACAGCTAGTCGAGCAGATAGACAGGTCGTGTCTCGCATGAGACCACTGCCAGATTTGATGATATTTTGGAGGATATTTACTCAGTTTTGAGTGTCGGCAGCATATAGGCTAAGAAGCGGAGGATGATTTCAGCACTGTGGCTAATGCTAGGCCTATTGTGCTACAAAACTTCCGGTAGGAAGCGAGGTAGGCGCAGCGCAAAGCACATCCACTTCATGCGGCACACAGCAAAGAACACAGTGACAGGTCCTGCAACCCCAAGTTGAAAGCAAATGAAATGAGGGACAGGAACGTTCGTCGAGTATATAATAAACCCAGGGTTTGCTATCGGACTGGGGAGGGGGGCACGGTCAGAGTAGCTGGTCATACCCCGAAGGTCCTGCAGCCCCCAAGTTGAAAGCAAATGAAATTAGGGACAGGAACATTCGTCGTAGTATATAATAAACCCAGGTTTTGCTATCGGACTGGGGAGGGGGCACGGTTAGGGTAGCTGGTCATACGAATCGAACCAGCATTACGAATGTAAGGCTAAGACGCTACCTCTGGGTTTTGAGTGCCAGTGACAACCGCTTAGGTTCATTTTATACACTGAGGTAATCTCGTTTTCACTTTAGTTGTTCTTTTCTTTCTATTTTATTTCTTCTGTGAGGGCTGTGGTGATACCAGTACGATATGTGTGATGTAGAACTTCATAAATTAAATGAAGAATCGACCAATAAAATATAGTTAATTCGTTTAATTATAATTTTAATTGTTAACAGCCATGTAATTCTGAAATGTTTTTAAATTATTTCAATGGTGCGTAAATTGTTTATGATTTTATTGTATTTGTTGTGTTAATTTCTGTGTGTAGGGTTATAACTTCTTTATTTTGAATGTGTTATTAATACGTAACTAATTATCAGAATAATCGAAAATAATATGTTTTGTCCTCTATAAACGTTGTTTTGTGTTTATCTACACTATTAAAAATCAGTGGTTTTTACTATATTTCTGACGAGTATACAGCCTATTTGTACGTTAATGGCTGAATGTTAAAGCAGATACTTACCCAGTGAGAAAGCTCTGCGGTAACTGTAAGGCTCGCATTCGGGAGGTCCCAGGCTCGATTCCCGTCGATCATCCACTCTGATCCTGGGTTCTTCGCGGCTTTCGCTGGCCGGTAAACGAATACTGGAGTGGTTTCTTATCTACCATGATTTCCCTTTCATTGTGTTTCCTTTTCATTTTTCAGGTATGCTTTTAGACTTCGTGGTGTATGGCGGTGCCGAACAGATGGCGCGGAATGCTTGTTTAAAGAAAACAGTACTCCCCGTGGGCACTAGAAGGTCGTTCATCACTCTGTGTAGGCAGCTCCAGTGGTAGGGTCTTCGAGCCTGGTATTGTTATGGACCTACGCGCATCTCTGTGGCCTGCATCCTCCTGTGGTTCCTTCAATTCATCCTTTCTTCCTGGGGGCGGTAATCGCAGTAGGTCTATGCAGGTTGCAGTGCGCTAGGTGTCCCCCTCCGTATATAACCTAAATTAACCTAGAGGATATACTTATCATTTAAATTAAATTTATGTCGTGCAGTTTCATTGATTAAAATGTTCTGAAAGAAAATGTATTTGAAATAAAATCGTTTTGTGAGGTTCTTCTTAGAGTAGGAAACTAAAACATATTCACCGAAGTTCTAGAAAATGCAATTAACATGCCGTTGCAACATATAATTACGGATATTACAATTAGCGTAATATAATTATAATGCCACGTAAACTTATTTATTGGAATTAGTCTACTCAAAAACATCTTTGTTGGTCGCTTGTTTCCAAAAGTCTCCTAAAAACGATAAGATTTTAATCGAGTCTGCTTACTTTCGGAACAATTTTGGCATTGTACAAGTCTGTTTTTAAGGAGTAGCATATCTGGAGATAAAAACTGAATTGTTGCTCATTGTTAGGCATCGCCTTAATTGCGAAGGAATAGTCTACGATTTCCGAGGTGGGCTTAGTTGCGTAGTTACATTCCTGTGACATGCATTTTATTTCTGTTTATTTTAATCTTTTGGCGGACTTGGTCGTGGTACTGAAATATCTAAAGTGGTATTTGCCTGTAGTTTGGGAAAAAAAACAGGAAAGAAAAAGAAATACCAGTCAAATCAGCCGGAAGGAAAGATTTGCAAACGGACCTTCGAAAACAGTCACAACTCACCTGAACAGTCTGGCTCATTTAATAGAGATCTGTATTGCATTTTCAGAGAACATTAATTTGTGTTAGAGTGAGGAATAGATATTTTTTACTTTTTGAAATAACTACCATACATGGGATCTAAACGCTTTAAACTTATAAGTACAGAAATTGAATCTATAATCATCAAAGGAGGAATATAATGGAGTTACTAAAGATATATTTTTCCGGCCACTTACAAGCTGGTTCGTGCACAGATCTGAAATTTTGTTTTGGCTAATGAGCTACAAGGCAAAGTGAACCGGAAGTTGCGGCACTCTTGTTTCTGTGAAGACCCGACCGACATTTAATAAGAACAGCTCATCGACAAATTCCAAGCAGAGAGGCGGAGAACTCGAACCTCGGACTCCCACATAACTACACGTCTGCCTGTCATGCAGTCTAGGTCAACCGCTTCAGTTAGGTTCGGAAAAAAATGCCGTGCAAGTTATGTCGCCTCACATCTTAATATCATAACTTTAAATTGACACATTGCATTGGGATTTATTACACGCTCTTTGCACACGGTGACAACACGTCTAGCTCTGCGGAGCATAATAATTCTCCTTTTTCAATCGCTGCTGCATATGGCTTAAACAGAGCCGGTTAAATCGTGCCACGGAGAGGCTTTCGGGTCTGTTGCTGGTCGCTCTTTCTTATGCAAAATATGGAAGATATCTTTCAACACACTAGTGTTATCTGTATCGAGGTACTATCAAAGGAAAGGAATATACGTAGCATTTTTGTTGTAAACTGCTTCTTTCCTTCTTATTATTTATTTTTTTTTATTTACTGTAGCAGAGCTAAGGCCATATGGTCTTCTCTTTCACTCAACCATAGTAATTCCTGAATACAGTATTCCGATCACATTAATGGTACACAGATAAAATCTAAAGGAACACAAAACAGAAATAACCAAATATTATGCATCTAAAATTTAACTGCTTGCCAATGAAAGTGAGCGTTTACATTTAACCATGAAACTTTTTGTAGTAGCTCTTTAGACCAAATAAAACTCCTGCTAATTGAACCTTGGTGTTTCAAAAACCTTCACATACGAAACTTTACAACACTCCTCAGGAAGTTTCATCGATATGCACAGAACTAAATCAGCTTTAGAATGCCCAACGCTTGTAGTTATTCCTGATTTCACTTGCAATGCAGAGTATGCTTAGAAGTTATGGGAAGAAGTTATATGTAAGTTATGTAGAAGGTTAACTGATCAGAATGCACAATGACCCATTGTTCTCTAGCGGCGATGTTTTCCAGCCTTCTGCTAATGTTTATACCCGGGTCTAGCGAATTGGTTGAGTTCAACTTAGGAATCTTCGTGTCTTCGCGCACAACAGAGGCAATGACTAAACAGGGCAATGAAGAACTACGTAGGAGGAAATAAAACGGCAGTTCAGTCTGTGTATTCGCCAGACATTGGTGTAAACATCAGCATCCCCAATAGGCTGGGAGGCATATTTTGATGATTAACTTGTTACACATATAACTTGAAAACTGTTACATATCTCAGATATGCGTGTGGTTACAGCACGATTTTTCTTTTTTTTCTTCTTCTTCTTCTTCTTCTTCTTCTTCTTCTTCTTCTTCTTCTTCAGGCATTAGACCTCGCGATCTGTTGCGTCTCATTGGTTCTACCATCTTCTCTTGGGTCTTCCAACTCCTCTTTCCCCTCTCGGCTTGTACTTTAAAAATCTTCTTTGGCATTGTTTCATTACCCATTCTATTAACTTGGTCTTCCCATGTCTGTTTATAATCACGATATTTACCACTAAAATTAACTCCGTTATGTGGCAGCCCAATGCAGGCAAAGGCCTACTATAGAACGCCAAATCCCTTCAAAGAGGAAGTTGTGCCTATACAGCAGTAAAGTAGGGGGAGGGGGCTAGTAGCCAGCACACTTAGCTTGCTTATGTGCTCTTTTCGTGCCCAAAACCGCCGATTTTCTATCAACCAGCTCTTCAACTAATCAATGTCTCACAAGGCCCGAATACACCCCTTTGCAGAACTCCCAGAATGAAACAATCACTGCCAAGATTTAAATAAGAATAAATCTGAACTATTTTACCAAGTTCAGTTCTTACTTGTTTGGAAGTAGTAAGATGAGAAATATGGACAATATTAGAAAACTTTCATAAGTTGAAAAGAATAAAAGAAGTAAACATTGCAACAGTCTTACATAGAAGTTTTATTTTACCAAATAGTGTGTAAGAAATTATACATGATATTGGTGATCACTGTTGCACATAAACATATATATTTTAATAATCTCGGTATATTTTCGGTACTAATAATTTTTTTAATGTCCTCGCCATTCCAATATCTCACATTTACAATATTTTAAACAAAGTCGTAAGTCATGTTTTGTATAAGTAAAGAATGATGAATATTCCTTTCATATACTCGTATGCTTTAGTTTGGATGGCATATGCTTCTTCAGAATCTTTGCGTTGATCATTAAGATATATCTTTCTCTCTCTCTCCCTCTCTCTCTTCCTCTCTCTCTCTCCCCATATATATGGAGCTCAGTGATGTATGTAAGTATATACCTTTCAATATACGTGGAACTTTTGAGAATATTTTTCTTCTTATTTTTATTCGGGGAGGTTCAAAACGTATATTTGCTATTTAGGGTTGACAATTCCGCGATAAGTACGCGAGAGAGAAAGTAAAAAGGCGTCGTCTACAAAAGTAGGAAAAAATAATGCTATGAAGCAACTATTTATCAATCCTCTGGACTACTAATGGAGATTTAACTGGAGAATATCAGCAGAACATTATAGATATGTACTGCTTCCTTACCACCAGTGTATGGAGATTGGTCTATGAAAAGAATAACCTTCTAATTCCTGGACAGAATATTCCAATATTAAACATACTGAATTATTCAGAAAAATTAGAATTCAAGAACAGTAGTTTTTAAACAAAGTAATTTAACCTTACCACAGTGAAGATGCATTACATTGGACTAAAATAATATACTGTATATGTGATCCATAAGGAGACATGCATTAAGGTTACAATTTATTACCTGTCACCAAGTTTTACATTTAAAATATAAGAGATACATTCAACAGGTGTAAATAAAAATGAAGCGTGAATTAACTAGTCCTTTCTGGTTCTTAGGGAAAAGAATTAAATATTCTCAAACTGTATATCTTTTAAAAAAAGGTTGTAACTCGCCTGCCTATCGAGTCTACCTTCTTAGGGAAAAGAATTAAATATTCTCAAATTGTATATCTTTTAAAAAAAGGTTGTAACTCGCCTGCCTATCGAGTCTACCTCACATTCAAGTCCCGAGTTCAAATCTCGCGTAGGTTGAGTTACCCAGATAAGATTTTTTCCGGAGTTTTCCTTTATCCCGATAATATGAATGTCAGGTAACTCTATGACCTCGGGCTCACTTGAGCATTATTTCATCCAATTCATTTATCGTCCGAAATGACCTTGCCGGTTAAATGACGTTAAATTAATAAAAAGGGTTATACGATTACAAAATACTGTCTAGTTCACAGACATGCATAAAATATATCTGCGACTGTGTCAATTTATTTAAATTGAATTGTTAGCAATCTATGGCTGGGCTTGTTTTACAATCAATTCAAATGTGATACTAGAACTTAACTGTATGAATAAAATATCGTAGAGTTTTTATGAAATCAAGCCATCCTAGCTGATTGATAGCTGTGTGTTTTCCATCTCAATAAAATCAGTTCAAAATTTTATTCCGATAAAAAAAGCTTAAATTTAAAAAACAGAAAAAAACAAAAAAACCTTAGAGAGTTTTAATGCCGCTAATTTTTTCTGCTCTACCGGCACCAAGGTGTATGATTTCTGCGTAAGTTAAGGCGAAAGCTGTGATTTACCAGTTCAAGGATGAACTTGCCACGGTAACGCAAATTTCACTATATTGAACTTCTCTTCTGACTTCCAATGAAAAACGATGTATTATACATTACACTATGTCGTTCATAGTATATTATACTCTATGTAGAGTTACAGAATAACGTATGTTCAACATGCAGTATGAAAGAATTTAGAACACTCGTGTTTCAGCATATAGAAATTGAAGTAGATAGTTTCTTTACGTATGGAAAAGCCGACTTTGAAGTAGGAGTTGTATTGAAGGAGTTTTATTATATTTCAGCTGTTGGGGAGAACTGAACTTGTAGTAGTTGCAACCGCACGTATAGCAAACAGTTTCCTGTCTCTTCGAGCTCCAAGTTTAAAAATATTAGCTTTGTAATTTGGCTGTTTCTTTAGATTTTATATATTTGCCTCGGCTGCGTCAGTATTATTTTAGAGACATGAATATCTTGGCAGGGCGTGATGCAACAAGAATGTAGGCTTACACAGATTTTAAGTTTTAATTCAATTCTTCTTTTTATTAATCCTTGACACAAATTAAATAGCACTTCACTGATATCGAGAGCTGTGAGATTGTTTTATTTAATAGTTGCATTTTTTTAACACATATACCATTTTCGTCTCACACAAATACGTGTCTCGAGGACGCACAAGCAACGCATCCAGTTATGAGCACACTCTGCAGGCAACACGTCTGGTTATCAGCACTGTTTGGAGGCAACTGAATTGATTTCAACCGTCTAAACTTGTAAATTTCTGTATTTCATGTCTCTGATTGGCTAATCCTACTCCAACAGAATACCTTCATTTAACTAAAGCTTTTTCTGATTGTTGATTGACTATTTTTTTAAACTGTCTCAAAAATTTACATTATTGCTGCTCTAATAATGACTAGTAGCATTTAAACTTCCTTACTCATTATTGCCTCAAGGTTACCTCATTGTTAGCAACTCTTAACTTATTATTCTCACAGCTCCTACATTATTAAATTACGTAATATATTCACATAACATTATTGAACTTGTTTACAATAATATAAGCATATGCAATGACTGTTACATACATTTTACAAATTATGACATACACATATTGCTTCAAGGCGGGCTGTTATTGAATTTACATATTATATAATTAGACTGAAATTATTTAAGTGTTAAAAAATATTGCCTCAGAATTACAACAATAACAATTTTATTTACTATAATTTTGTTGTACTTTTTGTGGTTGGGGAGTTTTAATTATTATCTTTTTCAATAGCAGCTTACCACACTACACAACACTGAACCGTGTATACGAGAAGTTAGACTAGAGCAGGATCAGCAAAATGGATTGCGTGTAACATTCAGCACCTGTGTGCCGTAAGACTAACACAACGGAGCGGTACAATGTACATGCTCCCTTATCCTGCGCTTCCCTTCCCTTAACAATAACCTTATGCTTCCTCTTGCCTAATCTACCCTGCATTTCTCAACGAATGCCTTTCTCCCTCTCCCTCCCTCTCTCTCTCTCTCTCTCTCTCTCTCTCTTTCTCGCTCTGTGCCGAGATCAAGATATTCCTTAACGTCGTAGAGCATTGCTGACAGGGGCTAGCTAGCAACCTGCAGCTTTTGACATTAATCTCTGTGGAAACAAAAGCAATAAAATAATTTTTATTAAAAGAAATTTGTTACATCCGACCTGAACTAAAGGGCAGATCAACACCCAATGCCTAATATATATATTATTTTTTAGTTTACCGCGAAGAACTGCCCGTCAACGGAAGCGTTCTCTGTAACTCATTCCACCTTGTACGGACTACTTTTTTGTTATATACACTCGTATATTGTAAATACCGTGTGCAACTGTATTTGAATTCGCTGGATGTACAATTTCTGCATATTATGAATATCGGAAAAATCGAAACTCCCAAAATATATCGCTTAGGTTGTGTTTAAATAAGTCGATCACGTATTCTTTTTTTTCAAATGCCATTGTAGAAGGAAGTATATGAACAATTTAAAGCTATAGCAAACAGAATAAATCAAAATAGTGATAATTATAAAGAGGAAGAAGAAGAATAAGTTTAGGATATCTAATTAAGTGTTTCATTTGTGGAGTAGTTTAAGAAGGTGTAGAATCCTCGAGAGTTTGAATGTAAAACAGGTACCTAATTGTACCGCTTGATATAAAGGCTGAGTGGGAGGTAGTAGAGTCAAGGTAAACATGCGACCCCTTTGGAAGGTCATGTCGTGAGTTAGTTGTCAATGTCCTTACACGGAATCAAAAATTTGTTAAATATGCTTTACCACAGCATTCTCGTCGCAATTGAAACAGCTTTAATTAATGGCCACGAAAGCAGATAAAGATTAATAGCAACGATACTGCATATTTTTTAAGAAATGTCGCGTCTTTTTCTGCAATACATGGTAGGGTGGAACCCCAGTATCATTCAAATATTAAAGAATTTTTTGGAATTTTCCTTTGACGGGAAGAGTAAACATTTGAGTATGTTGGATTCCTTAACGTCTTGTTCATTTGACCGCCGGTAATTCCTGATATCTGCCTCTTGGGTGTGTACCAAGTATAATAGATTCGCATGTTGAGAAAACAGGTACGTAGTGGTATATAATTTAGAGGAAAAGCGCATTATTTATGTTGCGGGATAATTTATTTTGCCAACTCTCGCACTTCTGAAATATCTGTTTGGGCATGCAAGATGTGACTAAGCTAAAAACCGATTTAATATGTCCAGAATAAAAGTTAGAGAAATTTCATTAAATATATAAGGATCCAAAGTATAACGATATTCAGAAGGAAGCAGCATATTTCACCTTCTTATTTCTTACAAACTATGAAACATATAAACATATTCTGCACACCACTGGATGGATGAAATTCCAAAGATTTTTAGGAACAGCTTTAGATTTTTAGTGAACTGCTGTCTCGGTATTGTGGTAGTGCAACATAAAACAAGTAAGTACAGATTATGATATCTTCAAAGCTTGGTAACAAAGTCATAAAGAAAAACGAGAGTGTGCATTACATTTTGAAGGCTCAGAAAGTGCAATGGAGATGGTGACAGCAGAATAGTTTTCGAAAATATCAGTAGAACTATGCAAAATGGGATACACCAAGTTGGTATCGGATGGAGATGGCTTGGTTGACATGTCAGTGAATGGAAGTGACGTGGAAATAAATACAATACTAAAATAAAATACAGTGACACATTTTGTAAACAGTGGTCTCAAAATTATCAATGAAAAGTAAGTTTTAATAGCTATTACAGATGCTGCTTCATATATGGCACCTGACATGTCCATCTCTTGTCCGTGTCACCTGCTTGGCCCAAGGCCTAAATCGAGTAGCACTGTGGATAAGACTCGAATTTTCGAAAGTGAATAAAGTAATCTCTTCTGTGAAGAACTTCCAGATGCTGCTCTTCCTCGAGAACCTGTGCTCAATTCATGAGGAACTTGGCTGAGAATTGTTGATTACTACCGTGAGCATTTCAGGGCAGTCAAAGAACTTGTGTTTACTTTAAGGATGATTCGGGTTGTGTAACTGACGCTAAGAAAGTTCTGAATGATTCTGGTGTTGAAAACGACTTGGTGTACATCAGGGCCCATTTCACATTAATTGCAAATACTATTACTGCTTTTGAAATCAAGGGAAACCTCTTTATGAACAATTATAGCTACTGAGCACGCTAAAGCAGAAACTATCTGAGGCACATGGAGCTGTGGGAGAAAAAACGAAGAAGCAGTTACATTCAGTTCTTCAGAAAACAGTAGGCTGAAGAGTTTGCTCTTTGCAGCTAAACTTTTAACAGGACATAATGATGATGATGATGATGATGATGATGATGAAAGTGAAAAGAGAAGGCAGTTCATTTTATTAAAAACCTAAAATATTGCCCTGTTGACGTTGAACGGTCTGTCTCAGCGTGCAGATTAATCCTTTTCCATGGACAATATTATAGAAAGTACTTATTATTTACTGTGAAGTCAACTACGACAATAATGTTTAATCTTAATCTGTAATTGCAGTTAAATATGTCAATTGTGACATGTATTTGGTTGGTTTTAATGTCAACAATACGTATAAAATCACATTAAGGCCATTAATTCACTTACATCACTGTTTTAGTGTTTTTTAGTATCCGCCTAACTATACCTGTTTTATTTTTAACTTTATAGAGCGTAATAGAGCAGTTAGAGAGGCTATTTTAAGCACCTAAAACATTACTTTTTAGTGTCTAAATTTCCGGTATCTAATTATCACAGCGAACATTTACAGACGTTTCTCAAATACATATTAACCAAAACTTGCTATGCAGCTCCTACTGTAAGGCACGAAGTTCACCAAAGTTTGGTATGCATAATTTTTTTAAAAAAATTTAAACTGACAAATGAAAAAATATTGTTAATATTAAAAGTTTATTTCATAGCATACTTGTATTCCAGATCAATAAAGAACATGAATCTGAAATATTATGCAAAATTATAAAAATTGTATCCTATGGAACATTTTTAACAGATCAATAAAGAACATGAATCTGAAATATTATGCAAAATTATAAAAATTGTATCCTATGGAACATTTTTAACAGAAATAATTATATTTTATTTAAAAGTGCGCAATTTATAAACACTCAACATACATGAAGGAAACTTCGCAGTAACAATTCTTTACCTGCACATAACCTTGGTGGAATACTTTAGGTTTTAGAAATGTCACTGTTACGTCTCCCGTAGTATTTTCAGATATTCGGCTAAGGGTTTTCCTCCTTTTCAAGCAGCTGCCTCGAATGAAAGGTGCCGCTTTTGTGTCTAAAGAAGAAAAAAGCAAATATGTAAGAATATGGCTTCCACTGAGAAAGCGAAGCTTGTTCATTTTATTGAGCTATACATTTCATGTGCAGTATGATTTTGTCTATATCTTAAGATTCACAAGTTACACAAAATTAAACAAAATTCATTCAGAATGAATGAACTTCACAGGCCATTCACAGAAAATTCAAGATACACGTTTTATTCTCATAAAAAGCATCCTTAACATACCTATAGTGTTTTAATCACAATTATTACATTTTTGAGAATGCTAAAATATGTATATATATAAATATTTTTCATGAAAATGGTAGTTTAGGGTGGAGATTTTCTTTAAAATTTCCTTGGAAAATTCTGAACTGAGATACTAGTTTTGATATTAATGAGATTTTCGTTTTTTGAAATATGCTTCTCACAGATACAGAGAGGCGCGCGCGTGCCGACTCCTTCTAAAAATGCTTTTGGTGATTCGGAGGTTCCAAAAGGCAAAAGGTTCAGGTGATATATAAAAATTGGCTTTCTAGTGGAATTCAATACTTCCTCTTCTTTCCATAGCAATAGAGAAAGCAAAAGAAAATCCTGATTACAAAATCAATGCTTTTCAGATAAGCAGTTGAAATATACTTTAAGTGTTTTCTGCTTTTGCACAATCCTAGCATTACCTCACAAATAAAACACAAATAATATATAAATGTGTAACAAAGAGAAATTTTTTAGCCCATGTTTGGTTGACTACGCTTATACAATCTATACAATGATAACAATTTAATATTTCTTCCTGTGAGCTTGTCGAAATATAGAATGACAATCATGTACAAATAATTGCTGAGGTGATTTAATGATGCTAACAACTACTAGGGTCACATTAACGTCGCAGTTCCGGCCAATCTTTGTTCATCGGGAGCTCGTTTAAACCAGTATGTATAGTGATGAGCCTGTCGGATTTAGCCAAGCATTTAACGTAATGCATCTGCGATATTTTGTTGTATAACCATAAAAAAGATTCCAAACTTGCACATTGGAAATTTATATCTTCATCTGGTGATTTTTATTTAATCTCGGTCATATTCGGAGTTACACGTAGTTATTTACATAAGCTTGCATGCAGTGATGTAATGCATCGTCAAAAACTAAATGACACTTTTCTTCAAAATGTTCAAACTTTTTCATTGTAACTGTTAATGTATCAGAAAATGACCTTTCGGTTAAACAGCTTTTCATTTAGCACTAACAGATAGTGGGGGACTTGGCGACAAACATCGCTTGACCCATGACTTGTCAGTCCAGCTGGTGAAAGAGGAATGTGTCATCAGAAATATGTAGTAATTGTGGCGCATTCGCATTGGCTTTTATCAAGAGCAGTCCGCAAAGTGAGGTGAACGTCCCTTAAAGGAACAATGAGAAGTTAAACATGCTACCCAAAACGAAGGATGACCTCCAATAAACTTAATGTCCTATGTCTTCTCTTGATAACACTACAGAGTCACTTTTGGTGTTTATTTAGATGTTGCCCATATGTCGGGAGCCCGTCTAAAGTTTCTTACTTGTCTCCAAGAATTTTCCCCATGTGGCCTTCCTTATAATATGTTTATTATCCCACGCTAAAGGAATGTAAATGACTATATTTTTAATGGAATCTTTCTAAGATTTATTTGGTATTTGTGAACTTTTTTATCAAATCTAATTACTGATCTGAAAAAATCCGACTATAAACGGTCTGCCTTAGCAAATTCTCAGAACTGGGGTTGTATATGACGCCATAAATTTACGAGTAACCTTGTGCCGCTAGGTCTTTCTTAACAATGGAGCAAAATATTTAATAGATGTCCATTATCGAGGATAAACAAGATGCCTACCGCAGCCGAGAAACGGATGGTCCGGTTCACCTTTAGCATGCGTCATCGGGAACCGTAACTCTATAATCATGCATGACGTAATGCCGTCTAATTTTCATTTAACAATAAATATCAGTGCGTAACCATAGCTTCCTTCGACGCCTACTTTTCACACAATACAAATGTAAGCAGCGCTAGGGGGCAAACGACAGGTGTAAGTGAAACATAAAGTTACGACGGTAAAGTAAAAGAAATGCGAGCAGGTTATCTGCATATTTACCTTTTAATAATATCCACCACACCCAAGGTGTGGCAAACAAATTTTTTTCAGCAGCGATTAGGGTGTGCCCCGAGCACAAAACATTGGCGACCTACCTCAATGGGGGATAGTGCCACTAATGAAAATTCGTAGGTATGCAATACTTCGATGTCCTGATACGTGAAAATTGCTGGTCATAAGTAATATGAGAAAAAAGTAGTGAAAATAAAAGAGATAACATAAGTGAGGAAAAAGGAAAGGGCATAGGTAGCGAGGATAAAAGGATAAGAATGAAAGAAAACGATAAAAGAGATGACGACAGGGAAGAACTGAAAATAAAGGCGAATACAAGATAGCAAGGCAAGAAACTAGGAGAGCTAAAAGACGAGGGGAAGAAAGGAGAAAAAGTGTTAAGAAAAAAAAAAATGCAAAAAAGGAAAGACAAGAAGGTTTTATATAAATTATTTGAACACGCAATTTAAAGCATTTGTTCGTTACCTGTTATTGACCTATCTTAGGGTACGCGCTACTGAAATTTCTAACTTCTAAATTTATTACCAGATCTTAATAATTGCAATTGTTTAACAATATATCATTCGAGTTTTGTATTATATGCGTACCAAATTTCATTTTTTACTATTTTAAAAACAATTCACTCAAAAATATAATGCATGATTGAGACATCAAACTATTAGTTCAAATTCAAATATAATGAATTTGTTTCAAGCTTGGAATTGAGCCAGAAGTCATTCTGTGGAATTCTGGATGGGATTTAGTGAAATTTTAATCGTTCGGTTGCAAACAAAATATAACATTAAAATTAAATTTATTTTTTTCTAAGCTGGGATAATTTTTTTTTTTTTTTTTTTTTTGCTTTTCTTAAATAGAGCAGAATCCACGCACAATTCCATGGTCGTATATGATCTGAAAGATTGTGGAAATTTTCATGAATTTATATCAAGTAATGCAGGAGAAAAATGATTACCTTCAGTACCTAAAATGTGAAAAAACAATTAAACGGATAATTGAAGTTAAAGTCACGTGATGAGATAATAGTTGCTTAACCCAATGTAATGAACCTATAATCCCCCAGCTGGTTTGTTACCACTGTTTTAGTAGTTTTTACATGTTCATAAATATTTTGTGTGTCGTTGTTTGCATATTCAAAATTCCTGAAACCTTTACCCATGGCAGCATGACCCCTTTCAATTGTGAAAAATGCATGTGTCATTCTTCGATTTATATAAAATGGTGGTCTTTTTGAACCACAGTTGCTGACCCTCTGTGAGTTATAAGTAGAGTTATTTTTCTCCATAGTTCTTTACAAAATAAATTAAATTTAAGGCAAATCCATTGAATTCACTAGTTTTTAATTCTAATTTACTTTCTGTACAATATTGATATTGTAAGCCACTGAATAGTAAGCCTAAATATTTTGATTCTGCTAGTATATAACTGGGAGCAATCTCTGTGGTAATTTCACCCTTAGCAGCCACTATATGCTTCAAATGTGAGAGTCATATGCTTTTGGGTGTAGTCTGCAGTAATTGTGAAGCATTCTGAGTGTTGCATGTACCTGATAATCCAGAAGCTGATCCTAATGACTCATTGGTTGTGCTGATGCAGTGGATGATATTTTAAATGGCAAGTATTCTGCTGTCTTTGTAGTTCCCCAACTTTTCAATTTAGCCCCTTCTCCGCCATCATTCCGTATATTTCAATAATCTTTTTGAGTAAGTCTGATCTTTTGAATGGATCTTTGCAGACGTTATTGAGGGCCCCAAGCCGCAAGGCGTAGCCCAACGTTGAGGGCCCTAAGACGCAAAGCATAGCCGAGGGATGTCTTTTAGAATGGAGGAGTGGAGCAGTTAGGCCGCAACAGCGAAGCGACGACAGGGCATGGCCGCAGGATTTGCCCGTCTAAAACTCGAATGATCCATGCTGACGTATTGAATCCTATTATGAACCGATTCCGCAAGTGTTATGCATCTCAGATTGTTGTTTACGTATTCGGAATTTTATTCCAGTTGTCTTCTTTACTTTCTTGACAGAGTTTTTTCAGGAATATTAACGGCTTTATTACTGCCCATTGTTTATGTTACCCATAATCTCAACGCCATATTTTATTGTATTTACAAATTCCAACTGTAAATTTACAAAGCCACAGTCCTGCTAAATATGTATATGTATAACTAGTTACAACGCAGAAAAGGAATGAGGATTCTAATCACAAGGAATGTATACAAAATACAAAAATTTGAAAATCACATACGCGAAGTTTCAATTCACAGCAATGTGTGTTTACAAATACCTTGGAATGTATTGGCAGGCCTGATAACAGTCAGATAGGTATGAGAACTATACGCGTCAAAACTCTGCATAAAGAAAAACAAAGATGTGTTGATTGGTCTCAAAATGCAATCCCAACCAAAGAAATTGATAAACACACACACACACACACACACACACACACACACACACACACACACACACACACACCAGGGTGCAGAAGAGCCGCTGCATCCTAACAGGCAGCTCCAGGAGCTACATGCTTCCTCCCTTCTTTCATTACTACCTAAAACTAAACCGTCATCCTTAACCATCATTTTTCTACTATAAATAAGCACCCTGTGGTTAAACCCTGGTCAATAACCTCATACTGGTGCCATGCCCACGATTTTAAATCCCAATTGTTGCAGGCTATCAGTAAATAGCAAAATAGAAGCACTTACTTGGTGGAATATCTGAACAAGCCTTGGCCTCTTAATTCCTCATAGATCCATGCATATTTTTGCGGCAACATTTAAAATCATGAAAAATTAACATTTTCCTTCATATTTCAGTAGCGCGTATCCTTAATGATCCTGTATCAGGTGATTGTCCTTCCTATACAATGGAGGGAGGTTGTCAAATATCCTAGACGATTAAATAACTAATAAATGATTATTTTGGATTCAAATGATTCAAAAGTCCATTAAGCTGAGGAAAACCTGAAGGCTTAAGCAACTCACGAATGGCAACATACCACTACCCCAGTGTTCGATCAAGCAGTTCGTTTCCTCTATTTCACTCACTCACACCCATTGTGATGCGTTCAAATTAAGTACTAAACGCTCGCAAATTCCATGTGTTTTTCATTATTGAGTGAATTCGTTTGTTATCTCACTCAATAAACTCAGAATATATTCAGAAGTAAGCCTTCCACGTTAATTGGCGGCACCCAAGTTCGCTTGGCAAAACCTATCTAAATAAAACCACTATACTCGCATTCTCGTCAGGTAGTTAAATCTGTACTTTTTGTACTAGCTGTTACCGATAACAGCATGAAGATAAGCGGCATGGCTGGTAACTGTGAATGTTATTAAGAGCTATTAAGAAAGTTCTAACCCCTGATTAGTTTACCGTTCATAGGAGTGAAGCTTTCACTTTGAACAACCTATTAGCTACCTTTTCTTATGCTGTGGGCCATATTATAATGTACAATTGTATTGTACATTATAATTTTATTACAATACAATTGTTAAATTCCTATATAGAATGGTATCTAAGTTTAATGTTTCCTAGTTATTTTCCGAATAGGAAGATTTATATTTTTACGTTACTCTTCAGGAAATACGTTTTAAATCAATTGTGATTTTGAGAGAGAGAGAGAGAGAGAGAGAGAGAGAGAGAGGTGAGGGCAAACCTGCGTTGCAGCCCTTCACTTTTTTCCCCTCCTTTCTTTCAGGCAATGTGTAATTAATGCTTGTTGCAAAACAGAGTTTGAACAAATTTTGCATAGCTCGTGATTCTTTGGAAACCAATAAAGCTGGTATTGGAAACTCATTAAATATGTTTAATTATTTATTTGTTTATTTCTCAAGAAATAAAGGCAACTTAAGTTAAAGACCGTCAGCATAACATTTGAATTGATAGAATATATGGAATTTGCTAACTCGTAACAAATATGACATAGATAAAATAAATTGAGTTTTATTTAATCATGAAAATAAATCCCTAGTTCATATGGTTTCATAAATATACTATAAAGACAAATTACAAGTATGTGGGATACCTAATTCTAATGGATAAAACATTAAACTGCATACATTCGAACGAACCATAGCTGTTTCCAGAATTACTGAGAATTTAATTTTAGGTTGAGTGTTAACGTAAATGCAAAGAAGCGCTTTATCAAGTGTATTTATGTTACCTTTCGCTTGTATTTAATTGACCAATTGTTTCCTTCGGTTAACGCTGGAATTACCAAGGAATATGCTTCAGCACATGGAGAACTATTTGCCGTCGGAGGGCAAATATGGAGGTATTAAGGGGAAACAAAAGGATTTTAGCAGGGGTTTGCTAGCACAGGTTATTTTGTGACCGATTTTAAAACAGTAATTTCAACACTGAACATTAAATACAATATAAACTCCACATTAAAGTCATGTTATGCTTGCTCTCTTTAAAATTAAGCCCGCGTTCATTTCTCGTTGAATAGCACAAGGATGCAGATCCTCATTTAATCAGGCTTTTTTGTGATCTCTGATTGATAACAGTATAAAACAAAGTGCCCCATTTAACTCGTCATAAACATATAACACCTAATATATACTACCAGAGAAACATTTAAGACAGTACGAAAATGTAATATAACAGTAATTATAACTTGCATGCATTAAAACGGCACCCGAATCACCATTATAAGTTAAAGTCGTGATTGCTTGGCTTCGAAATGAGAGAAAGGAGAGGTCACTACACTCGCTGTCTCGCCACGTAAAGCATTGTGCATATCTGATCAAGAAACCCCAAGGTAAATAGCTCTAGAAGAGTAACAGTGCAAACAGCAGGAAATGCCATAGCGCAGACAAAAGAGTGCCGACTGACAACTGAAATGCAATGAAACTATAAGTGTAAAAATCGCAGATTATAAGGACAATATGTATTTATTTATGTCTGTGATGTTTAGAATGTTATGCAAATTATATGGAGAAGTCTAAGCAACTAAACTTTTGTAGAGGAAAGCTTAGTGAAAATGACCAACCAATATAGTTAGACTCTATAACAAATTTGCAAAGGAAAACCAATATTGCCTTAATCTGCTCTGCCATATAAACTTGATATTCTGTATATATGTGTTATGGTTTCTCGCTTGAATGTGTTGCCAGTTATAGCTCATTTTCGAATTTTGTAGATTTGCCACGTTTTAGAAGCAAGCTCTATGTATAACGAATTTGTAATTTCTTGCATAAACTATCAGTGCGGAAAGCAAATTTTTAATTGTGTTCAGTCCAGTTTATTAATAATTCCCAAATAAAAATGGAGAAAAAAAAGGATAAAATGATAGGAAAAAGGAGAATGATAAGGATAACTGAGCCAATATAATATTATGTTTAGGTCTTAGATTAATCACCCTGTGGCATAGAGGAACCCAAAGACTACCTATTGGAAGAGGTATAAAAAGGACTTTCAGCATTAGTATCGGGAACATACAAGAATGTTCATTCGGTGATGGAGGTGGAATTTGCCTCTGACCAGCTGTAGTAGGCATTTTCCAATTCTGTACCAAAATTGTCAGGCTAAGGTCACATGCTCGCCAAGGTTGGCTCCTTGGTGGTCCAGACAGCTTAGCAATACTAGAAGAAAGCAGAGAGGTATTTTAAACTTGCAAGAAAAACTGACATGTGGGTTCCTTACTGAGAAGCACTAAGATCCGTAAAAGCAAAAGGTATTCATAGAAGCTGTACTACCAGGAGATAGTAGATATTCCCAATAGCCCAAGAATAATGAAAGTCATGGCTAAAACTGCTAATAAGATAATCAGAACAATTCAACTGCCTGATGGCAGTTATATTTAGTCTGGAATGGAAAAACTTTTACCTTTTATCTAACATCTATTCTCCAGATTCAAAGGTAATTGGTGATTAGCCAATCAATCGGGGTAGAGGACAGGGACCTCACAATAACTAAAGTCAGACGAGCTGTAAATTTGTGTGAATCATTTCAATCAGCAGGGCTTGATGTAATATTTCCTGCATTGCTGTAAAAGGGAATTGATTCCGTTCAGTCCGTGCTCTGCAGAATTTATATATGTTGCATAGTCTGGCTACGTTCCACTGGGATGGAGGCATTTCGAGTGATATTCATACCCAATCTCGGGTGTCCTAGTTACGCCGAGGCGCAGACATATCGCCCAATAGTTGGTACACACTTAAGGAACAGTGTGCTGGGAAATTCCCTACTATACAGATACAGTTTGCTATTAGTCTGGGAAATCAACAGAAACGACTTCATTACATAGCCTCTGTTACAGAGAAATCGCTGGCGTCTAAAGCAATTGCCATTGGTGTATTTCTCAATAAGATAAGAATTCTCTGATAAGAATTCCTGTGAGTTAAGTATAAAAAGCCCTCAAGAGTGTGATGTACCACCGATTGTTTGCAAGGAATGCAGTTTTATGTTAAACAACAGGGAACTGGCCTTAAGCGTGTTTGAAGAAACGTTGGGTCAGTCTGTTTTCATTGGATGCCCACAGGGAGGCCTCTCACCCATGATTTGGAATCTGACGTTGAATAAACTATTGCGGCAACCCAATAATGCCGGATTTCTTACTATTAGATTTGCAGATCATATTGCTATTAGCCTCAAAGGGAAATTTCCTAATACTATTGCTGAGTTGCTTCAACTTGCACTCAGGAAAGCTGAGAAACGGTGCGACAGAACCAAACATTCTGTCCATCCAAGTAAAACAGTGGTAATAGCTTTGGAATGAGATAAATTGAACACTTGAAAGAAGCTATCTATTTGGTATGACTGTGTCATCATTACATTAGTGTCCTTTTAGACTATAAAAGACTTAGAAAAATTATTTACTTCACTTGTGCCTAAAGTTTATGCGCCTATTGGGCCTGCAGAAACCTATTTGATAAACATGGGGACTAAAATCCAAATTGGTGTATTGGATACACACCACGAAAGTTAAGCCCGTTTTCTCTTACGCTGCATTGTATTGCCAAAATTCAATTAAACAGTGTTAAACCGAAATTAGACATTTGAAAAGTTGTTTTGAATTGTATGGGCGCATGAAGAACTATTCCCTCTGCAGCCTTGAAATTGCTATTCTGACTCACTGCCCTGTTTTGGTCATGGCAAGCTTTGGTGTATCCCATATGTTAGAGCATCCAACTGAAGTTCTCCTGGATGGGCACTTCCATCACCTGAACTATGCTGGGACAAAACATTGTTTAAGATACTCAGTATATACTTTTCGATAGCCACGCAGGCCTGAAAACCACGATGGCCATTCGATGAAGTCTAAATTAGTTGTAGAATGCCGCAAGTTCCTACGCCACTGACTACACACAATTCACTTCAAACGATGATCACTCAGTTAAGTGAATGCCGCGAGTCCCTCAAAGGTAAATGAGACAGATGCCCATCTATTGAGCGGGTTTACAGTCCTTGCTCATCAAAGAGGCCTCATTTTTTGCATCAATTTCCAAAATTGAAGGCGCTTTCAATCACCACAGTACAGAGATTGATTCAGTTCTGGATTGTTGATAATAACACAGGGGACAAGCGAAAGGTCTCTAAAGGTCGCGGTGCAGGGCAGTGCACAACCTTATCAAACTAAACTGAAAACAAAGTTTCAGAACCAGGGAATACATAGAATGTAACTTTTCAGGTATGAAGGAAAAATAGTAGTAACATATTTAAAGCAAATTTTTGGAAAAATAGAGGCCGGAAAAGATTCTCCAGCGAATGAAATATATCATATGTTTCCTCAACATATGAGAAACGCGCTGTAAACTGAGTTTTATTTATGGACGCTCTTTAACTGCTGTGGTTCTTAGCGTCCCATTCTATATTGTGCGGGAAAGACCGCTAATTTTGCTCAGAGGTCCCTTTATCGGTTTTGAGGTTTTTTTACGTGCCGACACGGGACCACCGGCATTAATTCCCTTCCGAAGGAAGCAATGCTAAGGATTTTTACACCCGAAAAAAATCCATCGCCCTCCGCCGGGTTTGAATCCGCCACCTTGGGAACTAGAGGCTAGAATGGTAACCACTGCACCACATAGAACTGAATTCATATGACTTTCTCTGCACACTCCTCTACAAACTATTCTTAAAAAAACTTATTATTCTATATACTTCTTGATAATCGAAACAAACTATCACACATTTACACAAGGTTTTGGTTTAGGTAACAAGAAGGCACAGCAGGCTGAAGCAATAGTCATATTTTTAAGCTGTGTGGTGGTTTTGAATTTCCATGTTCTTTGCGATAGCACGAGCGACCGGCTACTTGAAGAAAGTATAAGTATTTGAAAATCCAAACCAACAACAAAGATTATGTGGGAAATGGTTGAGCTACAAACAATTTTATTGGACATAAACTGCATATCATAATGAGATCTACAATTTCTGTGTAGTAAGAGTTTGTCTTTTGCTCACGGTTTATAACTTGTACAAAATGACTATTTCCAGAAAATTCATGACATGCGTTTTATTTATCATGCAAATATCTACTTGTTAGAGCCGTTTGTCAGAAAACAATCTATGTATTACATTTACACAACGTTCGTTACTTACTACCGCATATTTTTACGTAATTCTACAAACTATTCTTCAAAAACTTATTTTTCTATCCGTTCCATGTTAATCTAGATAAACATTTGCATAAAAGCTTCATTACCATAAGGTTAAAGGTAAAATATGAAAAGAGTTAACGAAATCATAGTCAGATCTTAAAAACTGCCTCGCTATACGCTTTTCTGAAGTTCCATACTCCTTGCATGACATGGTGAGAAACAACTGAACAATGATAGTACTTTAAAAACATCTTATGGTTTATATTCACACAACTTTCTCAACAAACTATTCTTATAAAAGCTTATTCTTTATATCTGCTTCATGCTATTCGAGATAAAGATTTGTAGAAATGGTTTTATTATATATTTCCATGCAGTATAATGGGAATAGCCTTAAGAAATAGTCAAATCATTTAAAAGCGGTTCGCTAGGTGATGTGTTTGAAATTCTTCTCTTTTCTTTTGCATGACCAGGAGGGGGATATAAAAAAATCAATGGCAACTTCCTATTTGATAAAAATGTATTTGAACATTGAAACCTATGACAAGTAAAATCTTGGAGATAAATAAATAAAAGAGAAAAATAAAATGTGTGCGTTAACGAGTACTGCATTTCTTACTGTTGCAGGACTTTATCTATCTCTTACGCTTTATCAGTTAGGCAAACGACATTCGGAATTAAGAGGGCTTTAGAGGCTATTCATAGAAAATTCAATATATACCTTTCGTTTGTCATGAAAATATCTTAAGTTTATGGCATTTTAATCAAAATCTTTTCAGCTATTTTTGAGAAAATAAAAGTGTTCTAAATGTTTTCAGTGTAAAGGATAGTTTGGAGTTGGGGATTTTCTTGGAAATCTTCGTGTCGCATTCATGAAAGATACTGAACTTAAATACCAAGTTTGGTATTTAGCTGACCTTTCATTTTTGAGTAATGCTGCTCACAAACACCACAGACACGCGCGCGCTCTCTTGAAGTTTCTTTTATTAAGTGGATTTCAAAACGTATATTTAACTTGAACTCTCTATATTGAATTTTTGGTGTGGTGCAGTGTAGCTAAGTAGTAGAGAAAATAACAATTGATAAATTTGGTCACAGGTTATATAGAAACAAGAAGAAAAACAGGAAATAAGTTAATCCGAAGCATTCCAGTTGACAAAGATATACAACAAGCTTGTTGAATGTGAATGTCACCCATTTGGTTTAACATTTATTTGGAACAAACATTGAATGTTTGGTGCAAGAATAGTTCAGGCATGGGAATGAATATTCCTGACCTTACTTTTATTCTCTCGAGGTGAATAGAACATGGAATATATACTGAGAAAGCTCACAGCGGAATATAGTATATGGATTTTGTAAATATGTGAAACAAATTTGATGTATTACACTCACATGACTTTCTCTACTCTTGTACAAACTATTTTTACTAACACTTATTCTCCATATGCTTCATGTTAATCGAGATATCGAGATGTCAATCTTATTGCTAATTTTCTTGTAAATGCAAGCGGAATATGCTAGGTTTTATACAAACTATTTTTAAAAAGCCTTATTCTCCATCTACTTCATGTTAATCGAGATAAACATTTGCAGACTCTATGTTATTGCTAATTTTCTTGTAGATGTAAGCGGAATATACATTTACAAGGGCAATATAGGAATACAGTAGCCTTTAAGCACATACATATCTCTCAATAGCTGGTTGCTAGGTGCAGCACCATTCCCTTTACCACAGATTAATACTCTTTGCATATCCAAGACAAAAAAATGAATAACGAATTCCCATTTGAGAAAATAAGTATTGAAAAATTTAAGGGTATAACAAGCAATATCTCGAAAATGGTTCACTCATCAAAAAAAATGTGAATGACATAAATTGTGTATTTTAACGCGATCTACATTTTTTGTGTAGTAAAAGATTGTCTATCTATTATGGTTTACCAGTTATGCAAAAATCGTTCACAATGAAGAATACTTTTGGAGACATTCCCAGAAAATTCAAGATGTACATTTTATTTGTCATGAAAATATCTTAAACATATGATATTTTAATAAAAATCGTTAGAGCCATTTTTGAGAAAATTAAAATTTTCGAAAAATGTTCCATGTAAAGGGTAATCTGGGATGGAGAGATTTTCTTGAAAACGTTTGTGTCGCATCTCTGGAAGATATTGAACCTAAATACCAAGTTTGGTGTTTATCCGACTGTTCGTTTCTGAGTTATGCTGCTCACAGACACACGGACATGTTTCTATAATTTTTTTTTTCTGGATTCAGGGGGTCTCAAAACATGTACTTCTGGTGAAATGTCGGTATCGAATTTTTGGGTGGAATACAATACTTCCCCTACTTACTATACGTAGTAGAGAAAGTAAAAATTGCATAGGTATTGGACACCATTTGGGAATATGGACACAGTTGAAGATAAAATAAATTCCTGCACCATTTTAAATATTTGGCTAAAATAATACAATTTTCCGTTACCTATGACGCAGATGTCGATTCCAGAATAGCTATGGGGAAGAGGGCTACTAAAGCGTAACATTAGATAATTGAAAAGTGCTAGTGGGTAAGGTATTAAGACAGAATTTTCAAGCACGGGTGGAAAATATACTTCTGTATACGGAGCTGAGATGCTGCCTCAAACAAGGAAAATCAGTGATATGCTTACAGCTTACAAGGCAGGACAAAGTACAGAATTGAGAGTTATAGAGGCGAATGTGCTCCATAACAGAAACATTGTTAAACAGATCGTTGCCACGTAGAAAGAATGAAAGGAAATTTTTAAATTACACCTACCTGGAAGAAGAAGTCGAAGAAGAGTATAAGCGCTAACATGGGAAGAATTCATCCAGAAAGCAATGGAAGATAGAAGCTTAGTACATGTTGGTTGGAGTGAAAGAACCAAGAACGAGCTTGTGGAATTCAAGCACTGCTAGAGGTTGTGCTTAAATGTTATTTAAAGGATAAACGCTGTGTGAAGTTAGCTTCCAGTATTAAAATGTGGGTGCTTCAGTACAATTACTCACCCCCCCCCCCAATTGTTTGATGCAGTTGGGTCAAGGCATTTTGAACAATTTCCTGGTCCATAAACTTGAACTTTACAGTAATTATGAAGCCATGGCCACACAATCTCGTATGCCTTACCTTGAATTCAATGCTGGATTAACTCTGGAGTCTCATTAAGCAATTTGACTTAATATCCTTAAGAACCTGGGGACATCTAGTGGGTTAGTTGTTGTGCCTCATATAATGTTGTTGGCATTAAGGCTGAGCTCGTTAGTCCGTTGAATCGAAAGTGAGCCTCGCTAAATAAAGGTTCAGAGAGTTCTACGTAAGAGAAAATGTTGATTATCATACAAATAGCTAGAGTTGCTTATAATTACTTAAACTGATTTTATCCACACAGAGGTTTGATGCTGGTTTAGAATACATAACAATTATATTATCAGTGCATCACAAACAGGCATACATTTCTTTAGAACTTGTTCGAATAACTTGTTAATTTCCCTTACATTGAACTTATAAGTTACTAGCTGGCATCCTCGACGTTGCATGTTAATATTTTTAAACTCGAATGACGAGTTAATTGATTTAATTCACCTCCCGCCCGTTTTTATGCAATTATTGCACAATAGTCTAAAGGATGAGAAACCCTAATATTCATGCAAAAGGATGTGAAACTTCGGAGAACGTCTAACTTCCTTAACCTCCCTACCAAAAATCTTTCAAGTTTTAGAAAGCTGCATGCCCTACAAGTGCCCTTTAGCGTTGGAGGTATCAGCAGTCGGAATGGTCTAGTAATTTTGTAGTAATTGTAGGAGGTGAAATTTTAAATCCTTGTACCTTCTCTTTCGTCCCATAGTGATTTAATATCATAACTATATGGCTTTCACATAATGCACAAACCTTTACGAGATGAAGCTGGTGAATACGAAGATACCCCACTCCCAGACGCCAAGTATACTTCTTTGGAAAATACACATGGTGTATGACCATCGAGAAGAATAACCTTGCTAATTGTTAATATAAACTATCAATTAAGTGATTTCAGTTATCGCAGTTCTCAATGGCTCGTGTTATCTTATTTTTTGAGCGCCTCTTGTTTTATTATTTTAAAATTGGGTTCTTTGTCCTCCGGCTAGCTATTACAAATCAGTCGAGCAAGTGTCTCTATGCAGGGCGTGTAAACGGAAAGGAGTTGTTGCTAAAAGATAACGCTGATAAAATAATTTGTTTCTACACCTTTATTGCCGTCCCACTTAATTAATAATTCACATATTTAATCTTTATACACGCTTGACTGAAACTGGGATATTTCCGAATGTAACTACAGTCGTTACAATTGCCGCGCACAAATTACTTCGCATACTTCACATTTTGTAACTAACTTTACGACGTGCACCTTGCGAGAGATTCTTCAGGACTACGTGACGTTCACCTCGTGAGAGATTCTTCAGGACTACGTGACGTGCACCTCGTGAGAGATTCTTCCGAACTGTGCGATACTTGCTTATGACTCGAGAATATATACTCCTTCAACCCGAATTGCTTAAACATTATAATAGAGCTGCTATTGGTTACCAAATTGCGCCCACATTAGCGTCTGTTTTGTCAGCCAATCACTGCTACTAACATATGTACTCTAGGGAAGATATTCCCTCCATTTCTAAAAAAAGGGCACGCTACCCTGACGTCATTTGTTTGTCTCTTCTTAGTGATAAACAACTCACCCCCTCGGTATATTGTTACCCACTTCTATTGTCAGTTTCAGTGAGGCCGTGTAAGCTTATTTCCTAACAATACTTATGGCTAACAAACATCTAAAATCCCGTACATACAATAATATTAATTTACACTGCAATCACTCTGGTATTCACAGCATGTTAGGATATAAAATACTGCCTCACAGTCCAATTATATAATATAAAATATATAATAACAGGCCGCCTTAAAGCAATATGTATAATATATAATATAATTGTAACAGTCATTGCATTGTGTTTATATTATTGTGTACATGTATAATAATGTTATGTGAATGTATAACGTAATTTAATAATGTAAGAGCTGTGAGAATAGAAGCCGAAAGTTGGTAACAATGAGGTAACCTTGAGGAAATAATGAATTAGATAGTTTAATAATGCTATTAGTAATCTTGGAACAATAATGTAATACTTAAAACATTTTATAAATAGCCAATCAACAGCTATAAAAAGCTTAAGTTAAATAAAAGTATTCTATTGGAGTAAAACTAGCTAATCAGAGACTTGAAATAGAGAAATTTGCAAAGTTAAGTGGTAAACGCCTGACGCTAGACGGCAGGGTACCTGAGCAGT
The DNA here is from genome assembly GCA_030765065.1 of Deroplatys truncata. Taxonomy (NCBI): domain Eukaryota; kingdom Metazoa; phylum Arthropoda; class Insecta; order Mantodea; family Mantidae; genus Deroplatys; species Deroplatys truncata. The sequence goes on along the minus strand of CM060980.1, from coordinate 19,217,103 downwards.
TCATTCACTCGTGGGTATTCAGTGTGAGACGAAAATTCATTACGGCGAGAATATTATAAAGTTTACGTGTTAAAAAGTGCAAATAATTAATAAATGATCTCACAGCTCTCTATATCAGTGAAGTGTTATTTAATCGTGGGAACGATCAATAAAAGGAGTGAAGTAAAAATTATAATTTGTGTAAGCCCACATTCCTTAGCCGCATCAACCCCTGCTAAGAGATACATGTTTCTACAAATTAATACTGACGCAGCCGAAGCAAACATATATATAATATTTAAAGAAACATTAAAAATTACAAAGCTAATTTTTACTTCGTCTACTACGTATAGTAAGTAGGGGAAGTATTGTATTACACCCAAAAATAAAGGGGAAATATATGTTTTGAGATCCGCTGAATGCAAGAAAAGCATTTTTGAAAACATGTCCGTGTGTGTGTCTGTATGTCTGTGAACGGCATAACTCAGAAACGAACAGTCGAATAAACATCAAACTTGGTATTAGGTTTAGTATCTTCCAGCGATGCGACACGAAGGTTTTCAAGAAAATCCCCCCCTCCCGGATTACCCATTACATGGAACATTTTTCGAAAATTTTAATTTTCTCAAAAATGGCTCTAGCGATTTTGTTTAAAATATCATACGTTTGAGATATTTTCATGACAAATAAAATATATATCTTGAATTTTCTGGGAATGTCTCCAAAAGTATTCTGCATTGTGAACGACTTTTGCATAACTGGTGAACCATAAGAGACAGATAAAATTTTACTACACAAAAAATTCAGATGGCGTTAAATACACAATTTATGTTATATACATTTTTTTTGTTGAGTGAACCATTTTCGACATATTGCTTGTTATTCCCTTAAATTTTTCAATAATTATTTTCTCAAATGGGAATTTGTTATTCATTTTTTTTGTCTTGGATATGTAAAGAGTATTAATCTGTGGCAAAGAGAATGTTGCTGCACATAGCAACCAGCTATGAAGAGATATGTCTATGCTTAAAGGCTGTTATATTTCTATATGCCCTTGCAGATACAAAACAAGGGAAACATAGTAGGCCTTAAGGAATAGTCAAATATTTTTAGAACTGGTTGTTATGTGTAAAATGGAATTCTCTTTCCATGTAAAAGATCGTTTCTGCAAATGTTTATATCGATTAATATGAAATAGATGTAGAATAAGGGATTGAAAAATAGTTTGTACAAGAGTAGAGAAAGTCATGTGAATGTAACACATCAGATTTTTTAAACGTGGGGGCGAAGGCCACCAGAAAGTGAACGTTGGGGCGAAGGCCACCGGAAACTTTGTACCATACGTGGGGCCGTTACTTCAACATAAAAATACAAATTAGCTCCCCAACAGTTGAACTACAATACAACCTTCAAATTGGCACTTCAACGTGGTGCTAATAACGTAAAAGCTACACCTTCTTCAAATTGGCGCCCAAAGCGTGGTGCTAATAATCTAAAGATTAACTCCTTCAAATTGGCTTTCCACACGTGAAGCAACAACCTACTTCAAATTGGCACCTAAACGTGGGGCTACAAACTTCTTCAGTTTTAACTAGAATGTCTATTTAATTAATTTGATTTAGCTGGCTCCCGTTCCCTATGAAATTATTGTACAATGACCTAGAAGATTTTTATGGTATATCCTCCCCTTTACTCCTTAATGATTGTAATTTCGTACAACTTTGACACTTCGTAGAGCAACTTTTAAGCGTAGAGATTTATCCTTTCTCAGCTCTGCTAAAGTAGGAGCGTCGCAACACACAATATGAGTGTTTGTGCGTCAGTTTTTGAAAGTAATGTACGCGTCATAAGACAGGAGAAGAATTATGGGGAAATAACCCTGAGAAAATCACTGCAATTCATAATATGCACCTAGCATATTGCATTCCATGTAAACATAGCTTTATGTTCAAGTTTTAAATAACTTGTTTCATGTTTATATTTCGTGTTGACTTTCTCGTGGTGTGAAAGTTGTAATTCACTTTTGTTACTACTTAAAAGCGTTATTTAAATATTTAGTATTTATGTCTCCTACCACAATCATTTTAATTACCGTCGCAATACGAAGGAAATACAGGAAACTACCTTACTTGAGGGCAACTAAAATGTCGGCATTGGTATCCCATGCCTATCGCACCGTTCGATTACTCGTGTCTTTAATTTTGCTGTGTCGTAATTTTGCTAAATCCTGACCAACTACAGTATATTGCCTAGAATGAAATATCCGCGGCATTTGTCTTGTTTTGCATGCACATTCTGCGGAGTACAACAACCACTTTCTGCTCCATGGCATTTTCAATTAAAAGTCAGGGTCTTCCTGGAAAGTATGTTGCTTTAAAACTCGAATGTGTTCGTATTAAAATACGGCAATGGTTTTGTAAATCCTTTTTAATCTTTTAGTGATTTATGGAATGAAATTATATTGCGCTTTATAGCCCTATGTCCAATGAAATTCTTGCACTTTTCAGTGGTAAAAAATTAACAAGATCGATTAAGTGATTTTTTAGATTATCCCACACACACATACACACACACACACACACACACCCTTACATACATATATACATGCATACACTAGTATCCGGAAATCTGGCGGAAAATGACGTACAAGTTCGTGGCGCCCTCCATCGGAAATGCTGGAAGTCAATATGGTGTTGGCCCACCCTTAGCCTTGATGACAGATTTCACTCTCGCAGACACCCTTCAATCAGGTGCTGGAAGGTTTCTTGGGGAATGGAAGCCCATTCTTCACGGAGTGCGGAACTGAGGAGAGGTATCGATGTAGGTCGGTGAGGCCTGGCACGAAGTCGGCGTTCCAAAACATCCCAAAAGTGTTCTATAGGATTCAAGTTAGAACTCTGTGCTGCTCAGTCCATTACAGGGATGTTATTGTCGTGTAACCACAGCCCGTGCAGTATGAACAGGTGCTCGATCGTGATGAAAGATGCAATCGCCATCCCCGAATTCTTCTTCAACAGTGGGAAGTAAGAATGTGCTTCAAATATCAATGTAGGTCTGCGCTGTGATCGTGCCACGCAAAACAACAAGAGGTGCAAGCCCCCCTCCAAGAAAAATACGACCACACCACAGCACCACCACCTCCGAATTTCACTGTTGGCACTACACTCGCTGGCAGATGGCGTTCACCGGGCATTCGTCATACCCACACCCTGCCATCGGATCGCCACACTGTGTACCGTGATTCGTCACTCCACACAACGTTATGCCAATGTTCAATCGTGTAATGTTGACGCTCCTTACACCAAGCGAGTCGTTGTTTGGCATTTTCCTACGTGATGTGTGGCTTATGAGCAGCCGCTCGACCATGGAATCCAAAGATTCTCACCTCACGCCTAACTGTCATAGTATTTGGAGTGGATCCTAATGCAGTTTGGAGTTCTTGTGTGGTGGTCTGGATAGATGTCTGTCTATTACTCTTTACGACCCTCTTCAAAAGTCGTCGGTCTCTGTCAGTCAACAGACGAGATCGGCCTGTACGCTTTTGTGCTGTACATGTCCCTTCACGTTTCCACTTCACTATTACGTCAGAAATAGTTGACCTAGGGATGTTTAGGAGTGCTGAAATATTGTGTACAGACTTCTGACACAAGTGACGCCCAATCACCTGACCACGTTCGAAGTCCGTGAGTTCCACGGAGCGTCCCATTCTGCTGTTTCACGATGTGTAATGACTACTGAGGTCGCGGATAATGAGTACCAGGCAGTAGGTGGCAGCACAATGCATCTAGAATGAAAAACGTATGTTTGTGGGGTTATCCGGATGCTTTTGATCACATAATGTAAGTTCTCTCTTTTGTTTCTATATACATTCTCTGCGGAGTATAGCAACTAACGAGCTTTTGTTTCTACACACATTGTCTGTGGAGTACAGCAGGTATTCTATTTCATGGTTTGTCGACGAAGGCATTCTCAACATTTTTTAGTATTTTTACACTTTATGGATTGAAATTATAATTTTGTAGCCCAAGTCCGTCATAAAGAATAGGGATTCTGAATAGTGAAAGAATTCTCAAAATCGGTTGAGTGGCTCTTGAGATTGCTCTACATAGATACACATGCATATAAATGTTCTCTCTTTATAATATTAAGATTCTTAATCAGCCCATTTACTTCTTGTTTCTTCTATATTACTACATTCATATTTAAATACACTATTGCTATAGCTCACAGTAAGCAACACCGTATGAGTAAATGCACGCATAGCATTTCACTTCAGGTGCTCTCTCAGCATGTTGTGTGTGATAAACCAGTATTTAGTGGACGTTTTGGAAAATACTTCTAAAATCTTGCATTTTTAGGGGAGTCTTTATAAAAGCTGCTGTTAACTGTTTTATGTTGTTTTAAAACAAATTTAAACATGTCAATTAATTTTCTTCAAATTGTCGCACTTTCAGTTCCGTATGTGCAAACCTTCATGTAGTGGTTGAACTTTCTAGGAGACTCTCCATCCAGACTACTCTGGATGAGTGAAATGGGTATAATATTTTAAATATGACCTCTTATTTTCTTTACTTGTCTAAGTGCATCTTAAACTACGTACTTGCAGTAGTTTGCCTAAATGAATAAACATTTTTGGAGGCTGCCTCAGAACTGCGGTTTCAACCAAATCCAATATGGGTCGAAAATTTTTCTTTAAACTCATTTTGGTTAATAGTTAAATTTGATCCTTCTTTGCACACGTACTAAACCCTCAGTTATCCTCGCGTTGTTATATTAACTAAAAATATTCTCTTTCCGTTTCTCTTTCTTCCTCCCTTACACTCTTCCCCTCTTACTCTCTCGTTGCTCCCTCTCACTCTGTCTGTTCCATTCTCTCCCTCCTCCCTCTTTCCCTCTCCCGCCTCTCTTACTCTTGCAAGGTGCGACACGTGGTATTTTGAAAATCGTTTGTAAAACTGCTTTCTCTGGCGAAGTAATAACAATTAAAACACAGCCAAAACGCTTCATGTTACATTAACCTCTATCTTTAGTTTAAGCCTTTTATTCCACACGAACTAAACGTTTCCGGTGGTATCTGTTTTAACATATAAATAATAGTAAAGTAAACTGGTAAAAGATCTAAAATATTCATCATATCAAGGTTTTGTAAATAACTACACTTGTCGGCAACATTATGGTTTTATACTTCATAATTCTGTAAAAAGCGCAATAAGGATTAAGCATTTTCAGTTTTTATTTCGTGCTTCATTAGCACCGTCCCCACCTTACTTTGGTGAGGAATTGTAGATGACCTGTAACCCATTCTTTAAGTGGGATATAAAGTATGTTATGTATTATGTTTCGTAACAATCAGGCCATACCCTTGAGTGAAAGGTAACACACGAGCGCTCACATACACAAACTATAAGAATGAAATTCTTTGTTTCAAGATAGTTTATTATGCACTTTAAGATCAGCTATGCATAAAAAATCTAAAAATATTAGAAACGTTACGGTTATAGTTTTATTACACGTAAGATAACGGAATGGAGACCATGCAGAATAATATTAAAGGAATGTTTCTCAGGGAAAAATTGCGCGAAAGCTTACAGAAGTACCAAAATACTGATAGCTACAAACTCGCAAAAATATGGAAAATACACAAGCTGATAGAATCTCTGTAAATCAGATCCATAACTGGCCTATCTGATTCGGTGATACGAAAGACATCCAATAATCATTAATCTGATGGCAAATAAAGACCGCACTCCATTTAATGTTTGCATTTTTATTTTGTTTTTTCCTCTGGCGTTAGAAATCGATATCCCACCCACTGAAAAAGTATCCATTTCCTATTTCACAAATTTATCTGGAAAATCGTTTCTTCGTTTTCAAAAACCGGCATTGTTAACATACGTCAATGTGCCTGATAAGAAGTTGCACTTACGATCGCTGACATAATCCAATTGCATAAGGGCGTTCACGTGACATCGGTAGTATACATATATTACACAAGTTATAGTTACAGTGCACTTAGATTGAAGGTAATAGTTTAGGGAAAATTCATTTTTATTCTACATGGAAGTTAGATAAAAACGTGAAATCACAGAGCTTAAATCAATCCATTAACATACTGGGACAAATATAAACACTGGCCATAAAAAACTTTATTTATTACGCGACTTGCATTACAAGCCTGGCTTTGCAGCTCTGACTAACAAATCGCTTGTAACTCGCTCACAACTATCTCATAACTAACTCACATTTATTTTCTGCGCCTTTTTATAATCCTCTGTTGCTAGAGACACACACTAATGCAATGTTCCAGAATTTATCAGAATGGAGATGGCGAACTTTCTCGAAGGGTAGACAGTCAAAGACTCCTTCAAAGCCTGGTCGACTGCATCACTAGGGTTCAACCACACTGCTTCATAAAGCTGGTCACTCCAATCAGGGCTGTAGTAACTGGTTAGGTGGTCCAGATGTACTACCAGCATCTTTATCCTCTTCACCACACGTTATAGTCCTTGGCAGGATTGTTGAAGCCTGGGACATCGCCATTTGATCCAGGTAAGGCAATACAACCACAGGTCATCCCTGGAAACCTTGGCTTGTTGACTTGCCAGTCGTAATGGATCTTCATGAATGTGCTGTCGTGAAGGTGGTCTACGAGGTCATCCTCGTAATCGATCGCTGGCTGTTCTGTCGCAGGAAGTTTGCCAAATATCAGATCGCACAGAAGACGCAACTCTCTGACAAACACCAACTTGCTGTCGTCAACCCAGTAGTGTCATGTGATGACGAGTGATAGGCCAGCAAGGAAAGTGGCACCTTGGGGTGACTGCCGAAGACTTTCCTCAGATACTCTTCGAAGGTCTAGATGTAGACCCAAGATGCTCTACCAGGCCTTCTGACTCTGAGTGAAGAAGTGTCATGTGCGTCTTGTGCACTTCAAGCCGCTCCAGTGCTTCCGTCATTAAGTTCCACGAAGTTGGCGCCCTGGTCGCTATGTAGCTCTGGTGGTACCCAAGGCGACGGAAGTCTTCTATTGTCTTGGTTTCTCGATTAGGAATGTCGTATTTATCTGGACACTTGTCGAAATAATTCATAGTCACCAACTGGTACTTGTTTCCTCTATCAGACACGAGCCCAGCTACATCGATAGCGATTCATTCAAAACGTTCTCTCACGTTATATCGTTGCATGACGCCTGAGGCCCCGGACCTATCCTGCGGGCCGTGATTTGCTATGTAAATATGGCATTTGTGGCACCATCTCTCGGCGTCTACCCACAGCCATATCGCTTCCGGAGCTTGGTTGTTCTATTGGGTCCCAGATGTCCTCCTGCACTCCCTACATACACTTCCCCCGGGCTTCCCTCACTTTGCTCCGAGAAAGGACCAACTGCTTCTTCTGGGTCTTTCCATCACTGACACCCACACTCCGAACAGCACAATATCTCTGATCTTCAATGAGGTTCATTGGACCCAGTAGAGCTTACAAAAGTTTCTCCTTGATGCGATGTCTCCCCGGTTCGGCTTATTTCCTGCCTCCAGTTCTCTCAGAAGTGGCTCTAAGGGCGCCCGCCAATGTTCCCTCTTCAGACCTACGCTATTCCAATCATCCGACGCCAGTTGCAACAAATAAAACGCCGATTAACTCGTAACAAACTTAAGTTATTACGCGAAATATGTTACAAGCCTCGCTTTGCGGCTCTGATTTTCAAATCGCTGGTAACTCACACGCAACTATCTCGCAACTGCCTCATATTAATTTTCTTTGTATAGTCCCCTGTTGCTAGTGAAACACACTAATGCGCTGTCCAGACCTCAACAATTGCTAACTTTCTCGAAGAATAGCCAGTGAAAGTCTCTGCAAATGCTTGGCCAACTGTACAATACGGGCTTCCTTGTTCGAATCTCCCGGACACAAAGCTCTTATCTCAAGCGAGTTTGGCCACAATACAGTGTCTTCAGTTGGAAATTATCCACTGGATTGCAGAGGAGTGGCAAGCCAAGTGTTACCTGCCTGCAACTGGTTCCTCTGAATACAGTGTCCCTGTCTAAAGCAGATGCTGGATTGTCTACGTACTGCACAACAGTGATATGGTGATAATCACGAATCCAAATGGTTTAGTACTTTGTTTGTATCATGACAAAAGCTGAATGTTTTCCAAAACCTAGAGTTTCCATATGTGGACCATATGTGAAATAAAATATCTTGCTGGCGCCTGAAACTACGATTTACAGACAAAATATTCTGCGGATATAGGAAAAAGAGGCGTGTTCTTCATAAGCAACCGCCATGTTGTTAATTAGGATAACCTCATAAGATGTAATAATACGTGTTACTGCAACTTATAGGCTGTGGGAGACACTTGGTGGCACAAGGGCATCATCTGTCACAAAAATGGAAGTTACATTTTATGATTGCAACTTGCGCGAGAAATCGACAGGCTTGCACTAAAGGGGTTATACATGTCAGACTTTTCTTACAGGCAACACGCATTCAGTAGCTATTTATGAGGCTGATTTAAGGTTGAATGACCTTTTGGAGATACTGAAGCTGGCAAAATAACGTTTTCATTTATTTGGGAGTAAATGCATAACAGCTTTTCTCTTGGCCCAAATAGAAGTAAACAAGAGCTATTCTGCTGAGTGGGAGGAACCTGCAAGTCTCAATCTGAGATTCTGTTGTTGATGATGTCCCATACTCCATTCCAAAAAAGGAAAAAGGAATATAGCACAGCTAGTAGAGCTGATATATTTTTGTTCCATCTTGAAGCACTGTGCTTTACGGCCGCTATTATTTTTGTATGGCTACATCCTTTACATTTGAAGTTGGCTATTTCACAGTTTTTCTTTTCTCTTTATGGGTTTTGTCCCCACCTAAGACAAGGTAGGGCGTGACACAGGTATCAAAGAGGCTTGATTTATGAGCATATTTTATTGGAATAGAGGTGGGTGGATGAACGAAGTGATACTTCAATATACATGCGCTTACTGCTATTCTTGAGCTATTATCCCAATTGAAAATATTAAATGGTACAACGGATATCACTTTATAGTGAAGATCTGTTTTGATAAAAACAATACTTGTAAATGTGCAAAATATCCATTAAGTAAATTCTAGAGTTATTAATATGACTATCAGTAAACAAGTACTAGACTTATTATTAAGCATAGAACTCAGAAATCGATATTATTTCAATAAAACTTATTTAATATAAAAATTAGAATTATATAATTATAGGACATCAAAACTCTTGCCGGAGTAGCATCACACGCAAAACCGACCAGTTCCATTACATTAGACGTTGATGAAGAAAGTATAAATTTTACTAAATTCTTCTGTATTACTTGATGTTTAAAATGTTTTATCTTTTAAAATCCTTTCACCTTACCTCCCTTTTTAATGATAAGTAGTTACCAGAAGTAGCAGAATTAGTTATTATGTAGTTGGTAGAAAAAATTAGATAATTTGCAGTTAGCCAGTTTTGCTGTAATCTATGTAGTTTTGCATTCTCTACATATTGTCCAAAAATAGATTTTGAGATTTCACATTAAAGAGACTTTTGAGAAAAAAACATGGTTTTTAGAACAGCACATGCGCGTGCAAGCAGTATCACTCAAAAACAAGAAGCATAACTAACACCAAACTTCATATTTAAGTCCGGCCTCTTCAGCGATACCATTCACGAAATTTTCTTCAAACCAAGTAAAACTTTATGTACAAAAACCTTCATTATCTTTTATTTTCTCATGCATTGTCATCATTACAACAGCAAAAAATGATCAATTTATTTGAAGAAGCACTAAAGGTTCCTCCAGACACGTGTAGTGAGGTTCACGACACAGTAACAAAATATCTCGCGGTAATTATTTGCTCTTACATTACGTTACACAGACACGATTATCGCGTAACACGGTATCATTTCGAGTAGATATTGCGACGGTACCGCGGCCTATCAAACAGGAGAAACACATCGCCTAGTTTTTCGTGTTCTTGTACCTAACACGAGATCAGCATTAGAGAAGAAAGAATATTAGGATCAAGGAATAACATATTAGGATCAAATACAAAAATAAATAAATTCAATTTTATTTATGGACTATTTTAACTGCTTGGTCCTTAGCACCCCATTCTATATTGGGCGTGAAAGACCGGTAATTTTGCTCATAGGCCTCTTTATCAGACTTGAGGTTCTTTACTGCCGCAAATCTACGACACGGGATCACCGACTTTACTTCCATTCCGAAGGAAGCCATGCTAATTTTGATTTTTGCACATCAAACACCAAGCATGGGTACATTCACATACTTTCTGGAACAAGCAAAATGCCTAAGGGATGGCAAAATAAAAGCTATTTTACTAAGCTGGCGATTCAAACTATGATTGGTCATTTCAGACATGTATAGAAAATATTTATTGGCAGACCACAATTCACAGGCTACAGGACAATTAAGTTTATCGAAAGAAATCATAAATCTCTTTTAAGCAATAGTTAATATCATGCGTATGGGTAAGTGTTGAAATTACGTAATAGAACCCGCGATGAAACGATTTCGTTGCCAGCTTGGTTGTTATTATTTCGTTAATATCTTCGTTATGTAAAACCCGAATAGAAATTACACTGTTAATTTAAAAAAAGACACGGTTTTTTTTTTGAAGGAGGAGTTCTATTGCAGTTCGACTGTTGGGGAGCCGAACTTGATGAAGTAACTGCCCCACGTATGGTACAAAGATTCCGGTGGCCTTCGCCCCAATGTTCACTTTCCGGTGGTCTTCGCCCCAAGTTTACACTCCGGTGGCCTTCGCCGCAAGTTTAGGAATCAACCTTCTATTTTAATGTTTCTTTAAATATTATATATATTTATGTTTGCTTCGGCTGCGTCAGTATTAATTTCTAGAAATATGTATTTCTTAACAGGGTGTGATGCGGCTAAAGAATGTAGAATTACTCAAATTATAATTTTTACTTCATTCCATTTATTAATCCTTCACACGATTAAATAACATTTCACTGATATAGGAGCTGTGAAATTATTTATTAATTGCACTTTTAAACACGTAAACTTTATAATATTCTCGCCGTAATGAATTTTCGTCTCACACTGGATACGTACGCGTCTAGTGTCCAGTTAGGAGCGCTGTTTAAAGCGACTGACTTTTACCGCCTGAATATGTAAATTTTTCTATTTCAAGTCTCTGATTGGTTAATCCTACTCCAATAGAGTACTTTTATTCAACTTTTAGGCTTTCTAGTTGTTGATTGGCTATTTATAAACTGTTTTAAAAATATTACATTATTGTTTCCAAGAATTACTAGTAGCATTATTAAACTTTACAATTCATTATTGCCTCAAGGTTACCTCATTGTTACCTCATTGTTAGCATTTTTCGGCCTCTATTCTCACAGCTCCAACATTGTTAATTTACGTAATACATTCACATAACATTATTAAACATGTACACAATAATATAAACATAATACAATGACTGTTACATACATTATATATGTATATATTATAGTATACACATATTGCTTTAAGGCGGGCTGTTATTATATTTTATATTATATAATTAGACTGAAATCATTTAAGTGTTAAAAATGCTGCCTCATGTTCTATTTCCTAAAATCACGATTAATCAGCCATTATTATTATTATTATTATTATTATTATTATTATTATTATTATTATTATTATTTATTCTCCAAGTCTATTCCAACCCTAGTGCACCAAATGGCATATTAGGGTTATACATAAAAATCAACAAACCTATAATAAATTAACTTTGGATGAATAAATTCCAGAAATAAAGGACATAAAAGCAGAGGTGCAACACGATTTTATGGACAATTTTATCAATGGCTGTGAATAACTGATTTTACAACGATAGAGATGTCCTAGTAGAATGTTTCTTCTCATATGTTGTCGTTCGCACTGGAACAATAGGTGGAATACTGTTTCTTCTGACACTTCACATTTGCACATAAAACCATCTGGTGACTCTAGATGAAAATGCTGAAGGTAGCTTTTAAATTTTCCGTGCCCAGTAATAAACTGTGTAGGAATATAATTTGGTGTAAATACTGCAAGAGATGCTATAAAAACTGAAGGATTTCCTTGTTTGTCGTCCATTTAAGCTGCTTAATCAGAGGTTATTCCACTTTTATACCGTTTCTTTCCTTAGAAAAGATTTTAAATACTTTTGGACATAACGAATAACTAAATTCAAGGGGTTTTTTATTTAATAATTGTTACAACCCGTGTTATCTAAAGGCATACCACTGGGTGTTTACAGTTTATTTACAATATGCTTATATATGCACAACTGAACAACTAACAGTTTTTAAGTTTATCGAAGACGGATTTCAGGTAGTTGGTAACGTTGACCGTGTTGATATGGAATTTCTCCCACTACAGCACTTCAAAAAACTGCAATTCCTTCTCTGGAAAACTTGTGATTCCGTCATGAGATGATGTGCTGTGAGGGAGCCTTGTTAATTCCGTTGAGCTAGGATAAGGTTAATCGTGGCTTAGAAAGGAGAAGTTAGGAAGGGTATTGGAGTTCCGCTGTTGCACCCCCGTTAGTGCGCGGTAGGATATCTGCCAGCTTATACTTCCGTCACTCGTAGATTTGATGGAAAGTTGTACGATCTGATCGGCTCTCTCGATTCTAACAATTTCAGCATAGCCCTTAACCCCGATAGACAAATATGTTTGGTATTTTGAATAATACTATTTATGATTCAACTAGTCGTCCTACGTGATCTAAGGGTACTATGCTAGCATCTACTTTCCGAGGTTGTAGGTTCAAACCCGGCGGAGGGAGATGGATTTTGGATTTTTTCGGGTGTAACAAACCTTAGCATAGTTCCCTTTGGAAGTGAAGTAAAGCCGATAGTCCCATGCAGATTTACGGTACGAAAAAGTACTCAAAGCCTGATAATGGGGTCTCTGAGCAAAACATTTCGGTTTTTCACGTCCAATATAGAATTGGAGGCTAATATCCATGGGTAGTTAAAGCGCGTCCATAAAACTCAATTTATTTGTTTTATGATTTAACTAATATCCAAACTGTACTACTTTACGTACTGATAACATACAAGGAAAGAGAAATAAATATTGCAGTCATTATTATAGGAACGAGAAATATAATGAAAAAGTAGGAAACCCTTTGAGGGAGGGAGAGCTTGAAAAAAGCAAAGCCTAAAGGCATGAAAATCGAACCAAATACAATAATAAAAATGTTCACATCTCCACTGAAAAGAGGAAGTAAGTTTAAGGGTATAACCATCACCCCCAAGAGAAGAAGGCCTGGAGACTGTTTTCATGGAAAACAAAATGGCCTTTCCATTTAGACTAGGCACACTAGAGAGTATCGAAGCTTTCCGGAATTTAGTGAAAATTAAAATAATTAATTGTTAATCATTAAAGAAGACTATTAAATAGTTGGTGCTTTTATCGTGTTTTCAACAATAGAGCTTTTAAGTGCTATGTTTCCAACGGGATAGAACATTAAGAAAATGACAGCAAAGCATAAGTGTTCAAGTTTTCAAAGGATGAAACTTTACAAAGCAATCGTTAAAAACCATTAAAAGCTGGAATTTTTTCCCGACGAAGCTCATAGGCAAGCCCACTATTATTTCTTTTAATATTCACAATTTAGATGTGCGTACAAACACACCTAATTACTTCCAATTGCTCATGTTTGCAGGACACTGTTTATACAGTTCTTTGGAGTTTCATAGTTCATGTGTATTGATGTATACATCAATGCAATTCATTGATATGCATCCTTTTTCTGTGCTTATTTTTAGTATATTAAGAAACCGGTTAAATCAGTTATAAATAGTTACGAAGGTATATAAATACGTGAAAGTATTTGGCATTTGGCAATGCATTTATAACCAAACCTAACCAAATAAAACATGATTTTTCAAAACCCTGTAAATTAATATTTCTGGACTCCCAGTTGTTTTTAAATGTATGCCTGGCATTTAAAATATAAACTCAGTGATATTTTTCTCAATTATAATAAATGCTCTTTTAAAGATGCGTTAAAATTTAGATTAATGGCAATTTCTCAGAAATAATTATAAGTTTGCTTTAAAACTAGGCCTATCATCAAACTACATGTGCATTATTTGCGTAAAAAAGAATCAAATAAATAAAATGTAATAGAAGGACTTAAGAATACGCACAGCCTACTAACAAAAATTCAATGAGAAAAAAGTTCTTCTTGCTTTCTTTTTTTTTTTTTTTTTTTAAGGTACACTTAAGCGAAAAGTGGTTACTGGTGCTTTTTGGAATTAGTTGTGCTTATTATGGAATATCTGTCATTACTTGTATGTTTGCTTTCATCTGTTAAATATTGCTATTTAGTACTTGGAGGCGGAATATTACTTTAACACTTGTGTTTGGTTGAAAGGAAGTATTTATAGGATGAGTCAGTTTAGTTGTTTATATCCCCATTCCATTTAGATTATTTCTTTTTAGATATCCTTGGAAATTTCATAGACAATTTTTAACATAGGAAGGAATATTTGTTTCTTTATATCAGCATAAATCTTAAAGAAAAAACGGGCATGTTGGTTTAAAGCTTCCAAAAAGTTGAATGTTTTCCATTTCAATGTTTCAGTTGTAATAATGTGGGCAGTAACTGATTTTATTAATATATATATATATATATATATATATATATATATATATATATATATGCCCCAAATATAAACTTTAAAAGTGGATGTTTGTTGTGTATTATTTTTATAATCCAGCCTAATAGGATAGTTGTTAATATCTTCTGCGTTTAGGCTTATGAATAGCATTTTTCTTCACACGAGTTAAGGAGATAAGACTCTTGTTAAGTACATCTTAACTTTTAATGACGAAAGTACTTCCACTGGTGACTGCATCTAATGGTCAATATATGCGGTCATCTTACTTTAACACTCAGACCTTCTCTCTAGGTGGTGTTGGTGTAACAGAGATCCGATCCCGCAAAACTACAACTTAGGATCAACAATAAAAAGAAAAATAAAGAAGATAATAGATATGTTTTCGAAAATTAATGGCGATTTTATGTGAAGGTATTGGATCAACAGCCTGTATTCCAATAGAAATAAACAATAATGGCAAATAAGAAAAGGAAAAGATTGACAAAATGAATAAAAATGTATTGACTCTTGTGACAGACGGGTGAAAGTTGGTAGAAGCACATTCCCGTCCGCATAGCTGGCGCGGTTGGTTGAGCGCTGACTATAGACAATAATCAAAACCTACGTTTTCGATCGGGGTTTCCTTAAATACATATGTATGGCATATAATAGCATACTGATAATCCATTTATGTTCTGGCATTCTTTAAGGAAAACTGCCATAAAATTGTGTATTTAACAAAAAGTGCTGTACATGAAAAGTAAAGATCCATTTCCTAAAAATGCATGTGAAAATCACCTGAAGTAATTATTGTATTAAGCGATTTACTATATTCTAAGGCTTTGGTAAACAAAACTTAAAGCCATTATATTTTAGTTTATTGTTACTTTTTGAATGTGAAATGTTATTGAGATGATTACTAGTGTATTACTGAAACAAAGATCACATGAAATGTGGTTTATGACTATCACAGTTTAATAATAAAACATTTTGTCTGTTTACGCTGCAACAATTAATAATTCTGTATTCCATGTACAAGATTAAAGACTCTAGCAAAAGTTTATGTGGCATATTTATTTGGTTTAGTGTCACCTATGAGTATTTCCAGAATATTATTGAACATATCCTACACAAATATATGATTCAGACATCTTTTCTCCACAGTTTTTGTGTTATATCACATAAAATTGTTTGGTGTGGTATAACTAAACCAAAGGGCATCGAATCCATTTTCATAAGAATGAAATTGTAATGTTTCCAGCATTGTATTTAGCATTATGAAACTGAAAAGTAATTCCATATACACTCTTTCCCTTAAAACACTGGCTATATTGTATTGAATAAGACACGATTCAGCCGCAGAGCGCCGCTCTTGCTGCGCGATTCCTTCCTTCCCTTCTGCACATATAATTTCACGAACCGCAACAGTGTATAAAACAGACAGATATTTCATGTAACTTTTCGTTTATCGTGGTTTACTCAAGTTTTCAGGAGAGTGGTTCATCTTCTACCACTACTCTGCTTCCGGTCTTACTCCGTGGTCTAGGGGTACCATGCTAGTCTGTAAGTTAACAAGGATGTGGGTTCAAACTTGGCGGAGGACAATGGATTTTTTCGGTCGTAAAATTTCGGTGCTATATTTATATATTGGATTTGGTGGGAGGCTCAAAAATATTCATTCATTATCTGTTTAACCTCCTCATATGTAGGACTTACACCCCCAGGACTTGCAAGCGGGTGCCTGGGATCAGAGGCCCGTCGAGGAGCAGATACTCATGGACCAGACAGAACCTCCAGGATGGGGGATCAGCCCTATGCCTGGTATGGGGAGGAAGGAAGTAGATGAAACGAAATGATAGTGAAATGGATGAAAGGAAAGGTGATGATGGAGCAGTTGGTGGAATGAATGGCGGGGGAAACCGGAGAACCCGGAGAAAACCCGCCCAGACGCCGCTTTGTCCACCACAAATCCCACATGCGGGCCCGTGGGATTGAACTCATGCCGCCTCGGTGAGAGGCGAGCGGTCTAACCACTCGGCCATGGCGCCGCCGGCTCAAAAATATACTTCCTGTTAAACTTCCATACCGTAATTGTGGGTGGTGCAGTATCCAGAACCTACTTCCTGTGCTTATTAGGGTACGTGGTAGGGAAAGTAAAAAGAAAAACAACTATTTCTTACATTCACATGCTCTTCTTTACCCCTATTGATTATTTTTATTTAGCTTCTATAAAATCTTCCTGCAAAACGTATTCTTCCACATTGAGATAAAATTTGTATAAATAGTTTCATTACATACTTAATCATAGATCCAAAAATATAGCGATAATCAAATGTTTAAACATTGGTCCCTATATACTGATCTTGAAATTCCATGCACTTTGAATGACATTGTGAATAATAACTAAGTTTGGCAGTACTTATAAAAATAAAATGCCAAAGTACTGACAAACTGAGACCAATGACAACATATATCTCGGGAATGGCTAGTGCCAAAAAAGTTATTTGTAATAAATTGTGTTTTAAAGAGATATACATTATTTGTTTAGTAAGTTTGTTATATCTTATGGTTTACCAGTTATACATATTCCCTCCGAATGAAAAAGAGTTCATAATCTTTCCCTAAAAAAAATTAAGATGTACGTCTTATTTTTCGCGTGAATGTCTTAAATATATTGTATTTTCATCAAAACTATGTGGCATATTTGGGAGAGTCAACCGTGTTTTAAAAGTTTGCATTTAAAGGCAGGTTGAGGTGGAGTATTTTCCTCAAGATCTTCGTGTGGTATCTTTAGAGCATAATGGACTTAAATACTATTTTTCGTATTTATCTGACATAATAATGTTTAATCAGACAAACATGCGCGCGCGCACACCAAACACATACACACACACTTACCTACTAAGTACTACGTAAGAACCTACTAGAGATAGAAAAATAATAAAGAAACGGCTCCAAGAATGGAACCGCCCCAAAAAATAACTACCGGTCATCTCCAAATAAAAGCCTTCCAAACTTGCACTAACGCTATCATTCGAGTGTTTATAACTCTGACCATAGAGAATGCATCGCGTTACAATATAACGGTTACAAGTATTGTATAATTTGAGACCTTGGAACCTCCCCAAGTTGCAGCAGAGGGAAGTGTTCACTACAAACCTTTCGGGAATCAGATTTATACTCTGTTCAGGGCCTTTTGAGACAGTGGAAGGGGTAGATAAGGAAGTTGTAAGGCTGGTGCGGTAGCTATCACAAAGAGTCACCACACGTAGCCGACCTGGGCACCAGCAACAGGTTTGCTACATTCTGCTATCCGCTGTCTCAAAAGACTGAACCAGTATAATTATGTTTTATTGTGTAACATATGCGAAAGACAATTATTCGACATATAATCACTAGCATAATGAAACATATTACAAAGCGCTTGCGTGATGATGAACGCGAATTTCTTTAATGTAAGTTGTACCTAAATAGTAAATACTCGTGAACACACTTGACTGTAATTTCGGAATGGTTATTTGGAGCCTAGTAGTTTTGGAACTGGAACAGACCGAAATTTTCTAGTCACTCATTTCCTCTCATTTCACCTCCTCCATCGTTTAGGGTTACAACGCCAGGCACAGCTGTTAACGGTGGCGAGCGGCGTATGCGGGGAAAAATGTATCGTAGTATTTGAACCTTGTCCTCAAGTCTATCTGTAACGAAAGGGGAGGGTATAGAACAGATCTATGTTTGGATACACCACCACACCACATTAGGAAACCCGTTGCGTTGTGTCTGCCGCCATCAGATCTGACCACCCTTGCTACTCTTCCTTGTATTCCGGACGTCACAAATGCGAAATTGGCCATCGATTGGCCCTTATAGTTCATTATAGTAGCTATGTGCTGAGTTACTCCTCCATGCCTAACTTGTATGCGTAACATCACTACTTACTGGTAGAATGTGAATTATAAACAGGATTAGGATTTTTAGATGCAAATTTCAGATGAAAAAAGGAAGGGAAAAGGTGCTCAAATAAGGTGAAAAAAGGGACAATAAGCTGCTGGTTTATTTAAGGGGATGCACAACTGAAATTGCTATTTTCTAAATTAACCAATCAATTGGGCTGAAATTTTAAGCACATGTCAGTCTCCTTCGACATAATTTTTCTGTGAATTTCAATCCAAAATCTTAATTAGTTTTCAAGTTATTAATTTTCAAAATATAAAACTATGGGTATATGCAAAATCAAACACATGATAATTACATTCGTCAAAAAAAATCTTATGTTGGTTGTATGTCAAGGAATTACAGTTCTGTCATATAATTTTTTCCTACCATTTTTGGTTTAACAAAAAAAAACCTTTGCAGTTTTGTATTTGCATTCTTTTTTGTCTTTTTTTATTCATTGTTATCTTAAAAAATTATAGCGCAAAAACTGTTCATTACACAGAAAAATTATATGACAGTTATACTTATTTTGGTTTTTTTAATAAGCATAAAGAGTGTTAATATAAATGGATGAAAACTACATCGTGCAGATCATTTTGAATATGCAGAAATGCTGAAAATAAGAAACGCCCTAAAATCAAGTTTTAAAAAACTGATGTGTTACACTCACATGACTTTCTCTAGTCTTGTACAAACTATTTTACAAACGCTTATTCTCCATATGCTTCATGTTAATCGAGATATCGAGATGTTAATATTATTGATAATTTTCTTGTAGATACAAGGGGAATTGGTAGGTTTTAAGCTAAAGTCAAATATTTTAAGAACTGGTTGCTATGAGGAGTATTTCATTCTCTTTGCATTACCAGGACAAAAAAAAAATCTGATGTGTTACACTCAAATGACTTTCTCTACTCTTGTACAAACTATTTTTACAAACTCTTATTCTCCATCTACTTCATGTTAATCGAGATAAACATTTGCAGACTCTCTCTTATTGTTAACTTTCTTGTAGATGTAAGGAGAATATATATTTACAAGGGCAATATAGAAATACAGTAGCCTTTAAGCGTATGCATATCTCTTAATAGTTGGTTGCTAGGTGCGGTACCATTCTCTTTGCCACAGATTAATACTCTTTGCATATCCAAGACAAAAAAATCAATAACAAATTCCCATTTGAGAAAATAAGTATTGAAAAATTAAAGGGAATAACAAGCAATATCTCGAAAATGGCTCACTCAACAACAAAAATGTATATGACATAAATTGTGTATTTTAATGCGATCTATGTTTTGTGCGTAGTAACATTTTGTCTATCTCTTATGGTTTACCAGTTATGCAAAAAGTCGTTCACAATGAAGAATACTTTTGGAGACATTCCCAGAAATTTCAGGATATACATTTTATTTGTCATGAAAATATCTTAAACCTATGATATTTTAATCAACATCGTTGGAGCCATTTCTGAGAAAATTAAAATTTTCGAAAAATGTTCCATGTAAAGGGTAATCTGGGGTGGGGGATTTTTTTGAAAACCTTCATGTCGCATCTCTTGAAGATACTGAACCTAAATACCAAGTTTGGTGTTTATCTGACTGTTCGTTCCTGAGTTATGCTGTTCATAAACACACACAGACACTCACACGGACATGTTTCCAAAAATGCATTTCTTGGATTCAGGGGGTCTCAAAATAATTATTTCCTGTGAAATCTGGGTATAGAATTTTTAGGTGGAATACAATACTTCCCCTACTTACTATACGTAATAGAGAAAGTAAAACTAAATAACGAATTTGAGAAAAACTATAAGTATGGAAAATTTAAGGGAATAACAAGCAATATCTCGAAAATGGTTCACTTAACAAAAAAATATATATGACGTAAATTGTGTATTTTAACGCGATCTACATTTTTTGGGTAGTAAAACTTTGTCTATCTCTTATGGTTTACCAGTTATGCAAAAGTCGTTCACAATGAAGAATACTTTTGGAGACATTACCAGAAATTCGAGATACACATTACATTTGTCATGAAAGTATCTTAAACATATGATATTTTAATTAAAATCGTTAGATCCATTTTTGAGAAAATTATATTTTTCGAAAAATGATCCAATAAGGGGTAATCTGGGTTGGGGGGATTTTCTTGAAAACCTTCGTGTCGCATCTCTGGAAGATACTGAACCTAAATACCAAGTTTGGTGTTTATCTGACTGTTCGTTTCTGAGTTATACTGTTCACAAACACACACACACATACACACACACAGACACACACACGGACATGTTTCCAAAAATGCTTTTCTTGGATTCAGAGGGTCTCAAAACATATATTTCCGGTGAAATCTGGGTATCGAATTTTTGGGTGGAATACAATACTTCCCCTACTTACTATAGGTAGTACAGAAAGTAAAAATATAAATAGCTAGCAACCAAATGCGTAAGGGTATTTAAAAAGTCTCATAACGATCCTGAAGCGTTCGCTAGGTCAAAAATAAAAGTGGATTCTAAAACTACAAGCAATGGAGAATTTTTTGGGAACATTTTTTTTTTTTTTTAGATATTTTGAGATTTTGGCTAATTTCTGTTGTGCATTCCCTTAACTAACGCAACGATTTCTGTTTCCTCTATTCTAATTTATTCAACTACAAACAAGTGCATCAAATTATCACTCATCAAAAGAAGGAAAAAACATGAAGCCGTTGACTTCAAGACATTAAGCATCTCCACATTTTTAAAAGTAAGCCTGTTTCTATTAGAAGATAGAATGCCTTTGTAGATGCTAAAGCTTCTTTCAACATCCACAGAAACCAGTGGAGCAAACCTTGTATTCACTCGGAATGGCAACACTACAGATTTGGCGAGTTCCTCAATGTCTGGATTCTTCTGAAGACTAGATTCAAGCTTGTGTTTGCAAAGCCATCTAACTGCTCCCTTACGGAAGTAAAAATATTGCATTGTTTTTCCTTTTCCTTGTTCTTCCAATCGTTTAATAGCCGCAGGAATGTACTTGTAACTATGGACACAGTATAGTTCTGTATCCAAATTATGTATTTTCTCCGGTAACAGAAGTTGCTGTGCCTATGAAATTGCACCTGCGTCGGATGGATCCAAAGAAAGCATAAAATCTTTAATTTTGTCAAAATTCTCACACAACATAGCAGCATACTCAATCCAAGATCCCCAGCGAGTAATGACCGGGAAATTTGGAAGGGGCAGGCCAGTGATTTCCCTGTAGTAAACAACACGGCTCAGAGCTTGCAGTAGAATCTTCTGCAGGGCAGAGATGAATTGATTTGCGATGGCGTATATGTTCCTTATGGATTCACAAACCCTGTGAAGGGCATGAGCCAAGCATGTCACATGCTACACGTTAGGAAATAAAGTTTCAATTGGTTAACACTGAAGCCATGTACGGAGCCTGGTCCGTAACAACAAGAAGTTTTTCAAACTCGATACCAGTAGGCCAGAATTTTTATGCAGAAGTCCATAATGGATTGCATTACTGTACTGGCATTGGCTTTCTGCAGCTCGTACATTTTTAACATGGGCTTAACTTTCTCACCCGCTAAGGGAAAAACTAAAATGTTCAAAACTTGTCATTCCATTGAGTCTATGGTTTCACCCACAATGTTTCTCACATCGCAATCAGGCACTTTCTCCTTGATTCTTTCTATGATTTTGTTGTAAACAGGCTCCATGTAGGTTTTTCTTAAAGTACTCTCATCGGGCATTGACATCTTTGTGTATTTTTCAAGAAATCCCTTGAAGGCTGGATGGTTCACCTTATTGAGTGGAATTCTTGCGTGTTTAAGAGCTGTGGACAAATCAATGTTTAATTCCTTCAAATTTTGGCGTTTTGAAGAACTCTGTTGAAACGTATTTCGTAATAGAGGTTTCCGTGATTTGTTTGCTTGAAGAGTTGTTCATTTGATACTTAGAGCTAGAAATGTGTTGTTTGATGCGATATCTCTGGTGTTTTTCATCTAACAAAATTCCTGAATCACGAATAGCACATCGCATAACAGCTCCATCAGTGTCTATGAAATCTTGTTTGAATTCCTCAGCTAGAACAATAAATCTAGCACTGAACACCTTTGGCATGGTAAATTCTAGTACTAGTACACTCGTTTGGTAATGGAACATAGAGCTAACATTAGTTCACTTGGTAACACAATGCGACTGTCACGCAACTCACTCTTGCGCCCATTCGCTATCCACATTCTCTTATAACACCGTAACAATTACCATTCATGCTGGAACTTCAGTCTCAGCGATTTCTAGTAGTTTCGAGCAGAACCCAGTCTTAATAATTCTCGGGTGAGGTTACTGCCGTCTCTGCGTGCCCAGCCTCCGCCTCCAGGCAAACAGATGACGTCTGTCACAGTAACAAACTCACATTCACGAACAGCAGGCTACTGATTCTGGTGGGATAGAATCACTCATTGTCAATTGCATTATTGCGGGCTACTTTATAGCGGTAAAGCGAGAGAAAGAGGTTTTCGACGAACACACAATTGTTTTCCATTGTTACGGGTGCTTTCAATTCCCGAGCGGCGTTTACTGAAAGAGGTAGGCTTACTACTCGCACATACACAGCAAGCCGAGGAGAGTTAATTGAAAGTTAAAGAATAAATTGGAAAGAAACTTAAAAGAAAAAAAGGGGGAAAAGGGGATTATAGAAATGGTTAAGGGGAAAATAGGATAAAGGTGCCAAAAAGGGGTAAAGATTGCGCCACTGGGTGTTTACTCCTTGCACTCTGCTGCCATTTGCACCGTTTACTATTTACCCAAAGCGGAAAGTTTCCGTGGAAAGGAGACAATTGCTTGGGAGCTAGCAAGTAGCCAATATTCACTACCACATGGAATAACAATTTATTTTAAAGTAATATATCAGTTACAATGATTAGATCAGCTTACTTTAACACTTCTTTAACAAATGAATATGCTCAAATACAATGTGATATGTTCTTCCTTTCTACGCTTAAAGTTGCCAGTGCATTTGAAGAATGCACGACAAAGTAACGAATACAATAAAGTTACGTGAAATGCAATGTCAATATTTTTCCCGCACAAGAATTTGTAAAAGCAACAAGAATTTAAAGATAACATTTTGAAAAGCTTACCCAAGAAGGCTTTAAATATAGTTTAAAAAAGGCCGAAACAACCTTTGGTGAATTATGCCGAACCTCGCTCTCACGCTCGGTCTCCGGCGAATAAGCGACTCTCTCTTCTCTGTCTGCCCATTCGGCATCGTGGAGCCGTGGAGTCAACATCGTCTCCGATACTTCTCCTACGGTCTTCTTGGGCAACGCAGCACCATCCGGGGCAAGGTCAGCGCCTTCTACCACTGCAGCGTGGGACACCTCAGCGACACCTAGCGGCAACTCCTGCAAGTTGCTTTTCACCGGCAGCCCCCACCATAGCGGCAAGCAGTGGGCACAACACCCTCTTCTAGCTTGCCGCTCGGCCGCGAGAGTGCGAGCCGCCTTCACCTCTCCCACTGGCGGGCAGTGGACCAGCTTCCCCTCTAGCCCGCCAGAAAAAGGCCCGGCCGGGCAAATCGTCGAGCGGAGCCGGGCAAGCAGTGGACCTAGCTAGCTTGTCCCTGATCTCTCGCTAAGGTCCAGCGGTACATTGAGAACAGGTTCACCCCACATTTCATACTACTCTCTATCATCTAGTTTTCCAAGACTTGGACACACTGACTGACGGACCACGAGACAGCGGGTTTGCAAGACCACAGCCAAGGGTCAGGACCTCTGGTCCGGTACCCAGGGCCGATATAGCTCGAACAGACGCCTCCCTCGCGGAGGTCCGGTCCTCTGCGGCCAGCCGAAGGGCAACCGCACCGACACTCGACCCCAATGACGGGCAAGTACCAGAACCTAGCTGCTTCTCCTCTCACATACTGGGAACTCCAGTTAAAGGAAGGACCAAGACATATAGGAGGAAGGCTTCGGCCCCTCAAAAGATCACGACCGGTGTAACACCAGCTATCCCCTCTCTCCCCTCCCTCGCCCCTCTGCATGAATCGGAGGGGGAGGAGTCCGATTTCGACGGCTTCACTGTCGTCGGGGGAAGGAAAAGGGCACCCCCGGGTTTCAAACCCAACTCGGGAGCTAGCTTGCAGCCACCACCACAGGTTACCCAACAACCCCCATCCAAAAGGGGGCCAAGCTACCGCCGATCATAGCGGGCTCCTTCAGAGACCATGCAGGAGTTACACGGCGGTTGGCGTTCAAGATCACAGGCGGCTTTGAAGCCAAAAGAAAACCACATGAGGTCCACCTGCAGACCTTCCCGCCCGAGGACTTCGAGGCGGCCAAACAAGTGCTGAGGGACCTACAGATCCCCTTTTATTCTTATTCACCACAGCGCCCTCATGTGGAGCGCCGAGTCATCCATGGGCTTGACTCTGATTGCCACCCAGACGACGTCAGGGCCGCGCTCTTAGAAGAGCACAATATTGCTGTATCGGCTGTGGCACAACTCAGAAAGACCATCGTCACTGAGGAAGGTCCGGTCAATGTCCCGATGCCTCTCTACCTCGTCGTTGTGGACAAGGTCCCTGGTGAGGAGATTCAGTCCATTGAGCTGTCGGGTGCTCTTCCACACGGTCGTAACGGTTGCACGCTTTTACGGCCAAGGTGGACCAGTGCAGTGCCAGAGATGTATGGGATTCCACCACTCGAGTCTGGCGTGTGAGCGCAAGCTTGCATGCCTGCGCTGTGCTGGGCCCTATCTTCTGCGGGACTGTGACAAAGCGTCCGAGGAGAAGTCATGTGCCAACTGCCGCAAGGACCACGTCAGCGTCTACAAGGGCTGCATGGCGAGGCAAAGGATAATCGAGATTCACCGAAAGGAGCACCGGTACCGGCTACAGTCCGGCCGGGAGTCTCCTTTGCGGCCGCTCTCAAAAAGGCCGAGACGACGCTGCAACGAGTGGGAGGAGCTTCGGATCATGAGGTGAGCACTGCAGCGGCGACGACAACAACACCGGCGACGACGACAACAACACCGGCGACGACGACGACGACGACATCACCCAAGGAAGTGCCACAGCCGGGACAACAACCACAGCAACAACGACAGACAGCACGGCAAAGGAAGAACAAAAAGAAGAGGAACAGATCCTGCCTCTAATACCGAGCCGGGCCAATTACAGGCCCCGACTGCTCGACAGCCCCAAGCCCCGCCCACAGTGGCGGGATAAAACAATCGGCGGCCACGGAAGTGACCACAACACCGGTTACTACCACGACACACACACCGGCGCTCCCGGCAACAACAACGGCCTCACTGGCAGGCTTTGTGACACCATCTCAAAAAAAGTGATACGGAAGAATTCCGGGCCCTATCCGTTGGTTCGGTGAACTTATCAAAAGGGCCTTACCTGCACTCCAGACTCGTCCGGAGGCCATTACGTGCTGCGTTCTGGAACGCAAACGGAATAAGGGGGCATTACCCCAGCGTACTTGAGTTTGTTAACTCCTACGGAATTGACATTCTAATGGTCTGCGAAACACACATGATTGCTGGTACAACTTTCTCGCCGCCAAGTTACGTCACCCATCGGCAAGTTTGGGGTCGGCCGACCGGGGGGCGTTACAGCTATATTCATCAAAAGCCATATCACGCATACACCCCTCCCTCTCCCACCACTACAGCATGTGGAATCCTGTGCCATTCCTCTTGCCATTGGCGGGCTAGGCACATTGCTGATAGTGGTTTATGACCCACCAGATCATCGCTTCTATGAAGCAGATTGCCGAACCTTACTTAACCTACACCCAGTGGTTTGCATTACAGGAGACCTCAACGCAAAGCACGGGCTCTGGCACAGCCGCACGGTTAGCCAGAAAGGCCGCGGTCTCTACCGCGTCATCAGCGGAAACCAAAGCCTAATCGCGCACGGACCGAGAGGGCCTACGTTTCATCCGGCCCGCGGCAGGCCGGATGTTCTCGACATAATGATCACCAAAACACTCCATTCCATCTAGAGCTCTCGGCGATAAACGACCTGGATTCCGACCATGACCTAGTCCTGGTGGATTCCAACGTTTCAATGCTAGCACTTGTCAGCCCAGACTGCATAAACGAGGTCGACTGGAATGCAGCCATCCAAGAATTGAACCGGTCTGTTGACCCGCGGCCACGTATCGAATTCATCGATGCGCTGGAAGCGGCGGCGGCAGACTTCTCCCAACAGATCCTGACTGCGGTACGTGCACACATCCACCGCATCCCGTCTAACATCGCCAACCCGAGAACCATTCCCAATGAACTCCGGCAGCTGCTAAAAGCCAAGGCAACTGTACGGAAGCTATGGCAGCGTTTCCACTATGCCAGGATAGGGTTAGTATACCAGCGGTTCAAAACCCTGGCAAGGCGACTGCTCCGTGTGCACAGGAAGGTGGCCTGGGAAAGAACAGCGGAAAACGTAAACCTTGAAGAAAAGAAACCATGGCCGATAATCAAACCCTTGAGGAAGGATAAAACCCAGTACCAGCATCCCCTACATGGCACTCGCGGGAGACTCGCTTTCGAGCCCCACGGCAAAGCACGGTTTTTGCAGACCATCTGGAACTTCAATTCGAACCGCGGGAGTACCCCCCAGGACGACGACTTCATTGAACTCGCGGAAGCGACTGTGGACTACCTCTATGAGGAGCCACAACCGCGCTACGAGGAGGTCCACCTTCCTATAGTCACCCCTAAACAGGTGGCTTCCGAGATCCACAAACTTAACCCAAACAAATCCCATGGACATGACGGCGTCACGGCGCCCATGCTCCAGCACCTACCCAAAAAGGCCGTCATCCATTTGATGCGCATTTTCAATGCATGCCTTTACCTCCGTCACTTTCCAACTAGTTGGAAGGAGGCGCGGGTTGTATGCATTTTAAAGCCCGGCAAGGATCCGGTTTTCCCATGCAGCTACCGTTCCATCAGCCTACTCCCAACCGTCTCAAATGTCTTTGAGCGGTTGCTCCTAGCCCGCCTTACACCTCTCTTTGAGGAAAGGCACCTCCTCCCGGACCACCAGTTTGGTTTTCGCCATGGGCACTCCACAACCCTGCAGCTACTGCGACTGGCCGAGAAGGCCTCCCTGGGCTTCCAGGAGAACTTCAAGACCATAGCAGTGCTGTTGGACGTAGTGAAGGCCTTTGCCACAACGTGACATCACGGCCTTTTGTACAAAATCAAGGAGTCAGACATCCCTCCCGCCCAACTCGCTCTGATAAGCAGTTTCCTCCGGGATTGCACATTCATGGTGAGAGTGGAGGGGAAGACAGACAGTGTACTGTCCCCGCTTCTCTTCGCGGCCTTACATGCCGGACTTCCCCATGGAACCCAGGACTGTTACGTGCCAATATGCCGACGATGTCCTCATAAGGGCGCAGAACAAGAATGCCTGATTCTGTTTCCTTCCACCACAGCGACAGCTCCGAAGCATTGGCAGGTGGAGCGAAAAGTGAAGGATGGCCATCAGCCCGGGGAAGAGCTCTGCGCTTCTCCTGGCGAAGGTCCGTCGTGGCGGCCCGAGCGGCCTCTGAGGTTGCGGCGGAGGAGAATCCGTTGTGTTACCTCTGCCAAATACCTCGGAGTCACCCTCGACCGCGGCCTCACTTTCGCACCACATGTCAGGGCAAAGGTCGGCCTCGGCCACTCCGCGCTCAGGCAGCTGTACCATGTATTCCGCTCCACAATGCCCACACGCCTCAAACTACGCCTATATCAGGCGATTATCCCGCCCCTGATTCTGTATGGCTGCGAGGTCTGGGGATATGCGGCAGCGACCACCATCCGCAGGCTACAAACCTTCCAGAACAGGGCGTTTCTGATGATCTATGATACCTGGCGTAGATTCCCGTCACACATCCTACACACCCATTCCGGTCTCCCATATATCGTGGACGTGGTGCGGGAGAGAACCCGTACCATGTACACGAAACTCACTTACCTCACCAACCAGCTGGTGAACTCTTTGGGCCGCTACGACCACAAGGCGCCAAGGCGGAGAAAGAGTTACCGGTTGCCGAAGGACGGCTTGGGCCCCCGAGGCTGAGGTCTGCCAATCCCTCACTCCACAAGCTCCCCCAAGTTAAGCAGCATTGGGCTCGGTCACTGGCTGGGTGAGGGACCATCTAGCAGCGTCCCGCCCTGCTGCCAACTTGAATACCCCCAATCCATTACCTAGTTTTCCCATCTTGCTTTGCTGCCATGTCGGCCTGCTTGACTTGACGACCACACAAGCGGTCGCCCAAGTTAAGCAGCATTGGGCTTGGTCACCACATGGTCGCTAGTCCGCCCATGTGGAAACACCGAGACCCAGCCAATGGTAGCGCAGAGAGCTAAACTCCGCCCAAAACAAATAATCAAATCTTGTGTATAATCTTTAAACCTCCTTTATCGCACAGGTAAAGCAGCAGACGCGGATAGGTACTGTGGCGATTACATTCCGCCCAGGTGAACCTGGGCGACCTGTTCTCGATTGCTGGATTGCTCTCTGCCCGGGAGTTCGTGGCCCCGTCGAAGAAGATGATGGCGCTGGTATCAATAGCGTGTCGCAACCCAGTCAATGACGATCGTGTCTGATGTATTACGTGATGAGGTGATGTCTTACGTTATGCCTGACAGTATGTTGTTCGAAACTGTAGACGTTGGCTTTCTCTGGCTATAATGACGTCATCACCCTGGCATTGTGACGTGCTGGTTGCCTGAGCCACGACCATGGGGGAGGCGAAAAGGGCACAAGGTCCCAAAAAAGGGAAAAAGGTGCGAGAAAAAATGCCTCTTTTCGCAACTAGAAACAAAATTGATATGTTTCCGCACAGCTTTAACTTACCCTAAGAAAAAAGGTGCGCACCTAAAAATCCTAACCCTGATTACAAATATTGCCATTTTGGATGAGTAGGTTGCGGGTATGTTGCTACAATTACATGAGGTGAGTTACCACTGATTTAAGATATTAGGTTTCGTTTTATGTGGAATTATTCTATTGCTTATTCCGTGTATATGCTAGGGAATTCATATCCACTAAACCCTTATAATGGTGACTTTCTTTCCAGCAGTGATCGTGTTTGTAGTTGTAAAACTGTCGCAATTAAACTATTGTGGCATTCCATGTCAGAATGGATATAAGCTTTAAACAATGAAACAGCGTTGTTCAAACATAATTGAAAATTTAAAGAGACATATACAATAATTCAAATTACGCAACAGATACACCCCACCTGTGAAATGGTTACTTAATTCTGTTTAAAGCGTTTACAATAAATAGTTTTTTAGGCTTATTTTTCGGTTGTTCTTTAAGACATAGGGCAAAATGAGGAATCACTTTGACAGTTATGCATGGGAATTTTATTTATTCTATAAACGAGATAAGTTGTGTATATTATTAATATAATAGAAACCGTTAATGTATAATTTCAGGTTAAACATTTTTAAAACACTATGCTTTGAGTAATAGTGTAGAATAAACCAGAATCGTCGGATAGTATATTGTGTAGGAGCAGAACATGTAATAAAGAATAGTGATTTTCAGTAGTAATAGCACGTGTCCTGCGATAAATGACAGGTCGAGTCCGTAAGTTTTGTGAAGAGCTGTGACAAATCAAGCACAAGAAGACAACAAATTAATTCATTTACACTTGTCGTTTTGTTCGATAGAGATTTCCGTCATTGCTCCGGACGCAAGGGATTATTGTGCTAATTGTGCTACCTGTATCGTTTTAAAGCCAATTCAATATACCTGCACGCTTTACCAAGGAGTACAGCCTCATAACAGATATGGTTTCAAATTCTTCTGGTTTCTAAATATATTTTCCCAAAAGCAGTATATCTTCTGTGAGCCAAGGCCTCATAGAAGCGTTACACTTACAGGAAAGATTCTAACTTTCTAAAACCTTTTTCTGCTTCGAAAAGAAAATTCTAAAGTTTTAAACTAGTTAGCGTGAGGGAACATCACACTCAATTCCTTTCAAACATTAAATTGCAAGTATTTATATTAATATGTACCAATTATCACTTCAAATGCAGTCTGATAAAGTAAAAACCTTAAAGAGATAGCATTCAACCATCGAGAATAACTCTCTCTCTCAGTTAATCGTTCTCTTTCTCACCTTACCTCCCTCCCTGGTACCATGCTGACCTCTTGTTTCCGAAGTCGCGGCTTCAAACCCGGCGAAGAGCGATGGATTTTTTTGGGCGTAAAAAATCCTTAGCATGGTTTCCCTCGGAAGGGAAATAAAGCCGGTGGTCCCGTGCCGTAAATTTACAGCACGTAAAAGAACCCCAAGCCTGATGAAGAGGCCTCTGAGCAAAATTTCCGGTTTTTCACGCCCAATATAGAATGGGACGCTGAAAACATAGTATTTAAAGAACTTCTATAAATAAAGCTCAATTTCAATAGTTTGTATTTCTGTTTTTCTCTAAATAATCTAAAACAAATTTAAGTCAACGGTCTTGTCCTGTTTGGAACATCCAAGCTGTACTCTGTTATTAATTCAGTTTCTAAACATAATGTATTTAAAAATCTTCACGTAATTATAGTAATCCTTGATGAAGGTATTTGCCTCTGATTACACCGGTTTGGAAGTATCAACTTTATTTAGCACATCCTAACGTCTCTATTATCTTCGTTGTGGTTATTAAACGTTATTTTCGGAAGCTCAGAGTTTTCCATAATGTAAAAAAATGTTCACCTTACAGTTTTATTAGATTTGCACAGCTTCCAGCCGAATCATTCGTATATACTGATTTACTTTGCAACCCATCTCATTGTCATCATTTTAGTTATCTCATACTATAAATGCTAAAACATTTCCCGAAAACAAAGCTATTTCATGCTTTAAGGAATTTACCTATTCTTGTTATAACGAGGAGGCAAACAGAAATAGAAGAAATAACGTCCGTTGTTTTGTTACTTTCTCCATCGGCTAAGTACTTATGTTCCATTTGTATGAGCGTGCGTTTGACTCAATCAGCGAACAGCATAATTAAAAACAGCGCATTAATATAAAACTCCATCTTAAAGCTAGACGACTTTTAAGGACGCAGGGCAACGATATTCCTCCAAACCAATGTATCGTTATAAGGAACAATTTTTGTCTGAATCTTATTTTTCCAAATTTTCTCTAACAGTTTTTAAAAATTTAAATTTAAATTGAGTTTTATTTATGGATGCTCTTTAACTACTATGGTTCTTAGCGTCCCATTCTATATTGGACGTGAAAGACATGTAATTTTGCTCAGAGGCCTCTTTACCAGGCTTGAGGTTCTTTTACTTGCCGTAAATTTACGACACGGGACCACCGGCTTTACTTCCCTTCGGAAGGAAGCCATGCTAAGGATTTTTACGCCCGAAAAAAATCCACCGCCCTCCGCCGGGTTTGAACCCGCGACCTTGGGAACTAGAGACTAGCATGGTACCACTAGTCCACGGAGGACGACCCTAACAGTTTTAATTTACGTATTATGCATTATATATATATATATATATATATCTGAATGACGAATAAAATTTATATATTCAACCACTTATAAACCACTTTGTAGCCCTTTTCATCCTCCTTGAGTTTTACACATCTACGAAGCCTATTAGATAGACAAGAATTTACAATAGGGAAGATGCAGATTACCTTAACATACAAAATATATGTCTTGCTTAGACTTTTATTCGTACATACATATTATGACACTGGTTTGTAATGTTATGCTTTATTTGTGAATAAATCTGCGAAAAAATTATGCTAAATTTGAAATAAATGTAGAGCGTAAGCTTCATAATCTGTGCATATTTGCGAGATTCTTCTGTATTCCCTTTCCACTTAATTTAGCGCAATCGATCACTCTACCTTATTTCTGAGGCCCCGGGTTCGATTCCCGTGGAACGACTCCCCTGAACTTGTATTTTTTTTTGTGGCTTTCCCAGGTCGGCAGGCGAGCACTGGGGTGGTTTATACACTACCACGAATTTTCCTGTCCATTTCATTTCATCTTGTAGGGTAGCAGCATTAGGCATAGTGGACGGTAGTATGCGCCGTCTGTGGTAGAAGTACTTTGAGGAGAGAGCTGTTTCTTCCCTGGCATGAGAACATCTGTCCTAATCCGTCAGCGAAGTATCGAGGGTGAGGCCCGGCAAGTTCAATCTGTAAACATTAGGAGTCCCGTTGTGCTGTGCCTGTCGTCATCGGATCGCGCTTAACCCCTTCCTCCTGAAGTTTTAGTAGGCGTAATAAGCCTAGTCTTGGTCGCAGCGCTGAAATCCTTTTCCGTTTCAAGTTTCTGGTACCTGCCTCATTCTGCGTCATTCCAAAGCGAGGTATAGTAATGACATGCCACAGCATTTGAATCGCAAGGACTGCATTCCTCACACACGAACCTGCTGTACCTTCATAAGTGCAGTTTAGTGTTGCTTCAAGGGTGATCAAATGTTTCACACTTACCTATTAGAGCATATAGCTAAAAGGGTGTATTCAGCACTGAAAAATATGAATTTCGAGTCTCGCAAGACTGGAAATGAAAGTGGAATCGTGACTTCGTGTCTGAGAATAGCTGTATTCATATGTAGTGACGATTAATCAAGTGATATAAATGAGGTTTGGGGATCGTTATACCTCAAATTGTGAAAACTCTGTAAATTGGTTCTTAACAGTCAGATTTATATCCATTATTAAGAGGTTGATGCATTTTAATCTTTCTTAACATTCGTTTCTGAGTACCGAATTACAACCTTTAATGACCTATAGCTTAAATATTTTGTCCATAGTCTTAACCTCTCTAATTTTTCACAGATTAAAAATTCAGAGAAGATATTTCGGTATTGTGCACTGACACATTACATATTAGTGACTCAATCATATGATGACAGCAAAATTGTAACACTCATTCAAAATGTGCAAGTAATTTATTTTCATAGCGATTCTATAAAGTATATATAAAATAAATACGTTAATTATAATAAATAAATGTTTTACTTGAATTTAAGCTTCAAAATTGGCCAATAAAACGTGTATTTTTATGTATTAATGTATTAAAACATATTAAACAAAGTATTGATATGACAACAAAGTGCGCATGTTTATTTATAATATTCTGCTAAATAAAAAACATTCTTAAAAATTAAAATTTGTTTCAAAATGTACGTTGAAGAACAAAGCACGTTTTTTAAACATCGTAATATTTGGGATCTTAAAATGATAACAATATATGGATATGAAATGTATATTCCCAATAAAAATAACAACAAGAAAACTGTCGTTTGCTGGCGTATTCATGCAGCATGCTCCATACTTTTATTGATAAAAATATAAATCGTATCCGATCAGAAATGTGAATTGAAATTTTAAAACAGAATAGTTATTTTTCGATTCAGAAGCAGTGGACAAAAGTGGAAATTATATGAATGTAATTTAATTTGTACGTATAAGATAGTAACCAAACTATTTCTGACAATTTTCGATTTAATGCAGCTATTATTAACGTGTATAATGGATCATTCCGAAGAAACACGTTGCATTTTTAGACGTTTGCTTATATGTGCGCTTCTACGTAGTATGAATGCATTACATGTTTGTGTCACCTCTTAACTCAAGAATTAGCAAACCAACTGCTTTGTAACTTCGTATATAAAATATGTTATTGCTAGAGAGCATAGTGCAACTCAATTACTTTCGCCAAGAGGGATGTTCTCTTGAAACAGGGAATAAAATAATTGAAGAATTTTGCTTATTATTGAGTTCTGAGAAAAAGTGCTGGATATTAAAACTTAATTAGAAACATACTACCGATAAATTATGCAATTTATGACCGCTTCCGTATGTTGGATATTCAAAGCCCTATACCAGTTTTTAGTTACTATTTTTCGTGTACATAAACATTCAGTACAGTTATGAGCATTATCACTTTGGAACGTTTAGAGCCATTTTCTGGTTACTGTGGTAAACATGTAATTTTGATTACCTAACCAGCTTGTACTCTTAAACCTTTTACTTATTGTTTAAATTTTATTAACACTGTGGAAACAAAGTACTTATATTACCAGTTTTCAAACCATTAAATAGTATTACGTTGTACAAAGAGAGTAAGCGAATGGGGAGTGAGGAAGTAGGCAGGGAGAGTGAAAAGGAGCTAGAGGGAGATGGAGGATGAGACTTAAAGAGGGACAGAATTTCTGCATTTGATGGTATAAATTGATCGGAGCTTCGCGTTCTACTAGTATTAAACTCATACTTAAACCGCTTGAAAAGAAATGCAACGCTGGAGCAATGACGAGGTGGGTGGAACATATTTTTTGTCCACCGAAACCTCATCTATGAGCCTATAGGTTAAGCTGTGATGGTGATTATTAGAGCTCGGATTTATATACGAAATCCCTGTGCTTTTTTATGTATTTGAATGTATGCAAAGGGATATGTTTTGTAAGTCACACCTTCACAGAAAATTTGAACAATGTTTGATAATGCCAATAAATCCAACTCATGAGGAAAATGCATATTTTAAATGATTACTTGCTTTACTCTTGAATGTGGTATTAAGTTATACTCTTTCCCCATTTAGCTAATCAATAATTACTAGTACTTAATGAAGTCTCTGCAATCAATATACCAGGTGAGTCAGTTGCGCCTATTTATTTTTGAATCTATGCAACGTGCTAAGTGACAAATGTGATTTATGCCTTTCTTGAATGCCTTCTAATGGCTGATTTGCGTAACACTTTACAGAGGAGGGATACATAACTCAGTGCATAAGTGTTTTACGGGACAGAATATAATCGCTATGTATGTCGATGCAAAAAAACAACCCCCCCCCCCGACACTGAGAGCGGAAATAGCAATTTTAGCCAATTTTACAAAATTTTATTCTTTAGCATACATACATGCTCCCCATTTGAAAACGCTTTTTAAGGAACAACCTATCTCATGCATCGGTTGACAAAACCATTTGAAAACAGAATGGCAGTGCGACCAATTGGATTTAAGCCGTTAGTCATTGTACATCCTTGTCAAAAATGCTAAGTATTAGGTAGATAATTTCTCTTATTTCACAAACTATGGCGTATTTCAGATCATACAGTAATTGTAATGAATGATGCAGTTTATTTATTTGAATTAAAACTACTAAACCGAGCTCAAACAACTGTCTGAAGCTGCAAAA
Source organism: Deroplatys truncata (assembly GCA_030765065.1). Taxonomy (NCBI): domain Eukaryota; kingdom Metazoa; phylum Arthropoda; class Insecta; order Mantodea; family Mantidae; genus Deroplatys; species Deroplatys truncata. The sequence goes on along the minus strand of CM060980.1, from coordinate 19,181,386 downwards.
ATCGTGTAAAGATTCGAGGTGGGATCTAGTTCTGCGATTACTAATTCCTATAGGAATCTGAGCTCGCAAGGTAGCATTGGCCGAATGGTATTATCATGGTTGCTTTAACACTGTGTCACTTTAATTCGGGTGAATTTCAAAATTTTATTACCTTTTGTTTTATTTCTTTGGGCCTATAATTTGATATTTTGATATAAATAACATTTTGATAACATTATAAATGTGTACAAAATAGAATAATCCTCATGTTTTCCAACGCAAAGCCCAAATCATATACGGGCACACTCTTACGTGAAGAATGCAGGCAGGTTACACTGCGTATGTTACAGCATGCAAGAAGTCTCTTCGGCAACGTACACAAATGTGCATTGATGAAGGAGGTCGTCATTTTGAACATTTACTTCCTTGATGAAATCCACGCTCTTTAACAAATTATTATTCTGTTTACCCATGAACTTAACACATTTACAACTCCTTTGTCAAATAGAAGAAGTGAAACATAAGGTTCAAAAATAAAACAAAAACTGTTATGTTTAATATCGTTGATATGCGCCAAAGAGAATAAAAGCTAACTACGTAACACGGTTTACAACGCCGGATACGGTACAAATTATTAGGGTAAACATGATACACAATTATCTAATTGTAATTCTTATGTATTTGGCTCACACGAGAGCCAGAAACAAAAAATAAATAAATTACTACTCTAAAATACAGCAAATAAACACAAGGAGAAAAAAAAGAACCAAAACAATTTTATATCTGTATCAGATTCGAATCTCCGAAGCTAACCTTGCTTCACCACATTCCGGCAGCTAAACCGCTCGGCCAGAACCCCTGTAATTTATCCCGGTCTTTGGGAAAACATTTCTTTATCCCCTTGCAAGTATTTTATCCATGAAACGCCGACATTTTTAAGGCTTTCGCAGCTCTTTGGTTCTCATTCAGGCCTTTAATCATTAATGGGGATTGCGTGTAGTACCAAAAAGAAGGGCGTAGCTGCAATAACTGTTTGATAAAAGGGTCAATGTTTTTACATTAGACTATAAACTACGGGTTGCATAGATACGAATACCTAAGGGCAGCTGACTCACCTGGTATATCTGGATAAGAATACTGACGAGGTAACATATAGAAATAATTAAATGAACGACCGATATTAATGTCAAATCCATATAATTTAGGGTCCTTGGGATGAATAATGACACACGATTTCATTTAAGTCCAAATTCAGCTCTTATGGTGTTATTTGAGTTCTGTTTATTTGTTTTTCCATATTATTATGCATTTTTTTTTATATTTTTGAGCATATTTGCATGCACGTGTTACTATTTGATTATGCATACAAATCTGGACTCTAGTGATTATATTGCTGATGACAATGACTACGACTGGACCACTTTAGTATAACAAAACCTACAAATAGCAACAAGATTCAGAGAAAACGTAGTAAAACATGCATTTCACAAAAGTATTCTCGAAGAACTAAGAGCGGAAGATATATATGAGCGAGTTGTAAACCCCAATATCCATAAAGCCGTACTTCTAATCACGAACTGTGTAAAATATAAAGCAAAAGTCGAGGAGGAAAGAGAGAAATTATGTGTATTGTCCGTTCGTGCGTTGGCGCAAGCAACAAGGAAAACGGTGTACATACACACCAAGCATTTGTATATAACGCGAGTAAAACCCCGGGTGGCATTCGCACGAGGGATGGATGTCTATAGCCACCTGCTAGGTTGCGCCAAATGCAGACACTGGCAATTTATTGCCAGCACGCTGCCACCTTGCTAAATATGGCACTGGTTACTTTCTCCTGGGCTATTTTGTGGGGTACCCTATGTTTCGTGCTCAACCCTGGTGAGACTCTCAGTTCTTAAATGTCAAGCCGTCAACTGCCAGCTGCTGGAGGTCATAAGGTTTTGGTCGTTGCGAATAGTGCACTTACCCACAGGATAACAAAATAACTGCAGTCCAAGAAAAATGTCAACAACTCAGCATTGTTCTCCGCTGTTCTTCCCTTTACAAGCAGTGTCTTACATTGGAGTGAGGCGATAATATGTAGACGTCATATGGCTTTCATTTGTTGCTCTTCTCTAAATATTATACAACAATTCAGTTCTATCTACTTAATATTAATTATACTAAGTATTCTACAGAAATGCTTGTAATGCGCAATTTTTTGTAGGAGAAAAAAGAAAGCTGAGACGATAGTAAACGGTTTAAACAGCGGCCATCAAACTGTTTTCCTGAAACACATACATAGTGACAACCTCTACGGTCGAATGGTCATCTTAGTGTTCTCAACCCTGAGGTTTCGAGATCGATTTCCTGCTGGGATGGCAGGGATTATTTTTTGAACAATTTACTGTTCTCCACGAGTCTGAGACACCTGTTCTTTATTATTGCGAATTTATCGCATATCCCTTTTTACTACTACTGCTACTACTACTACTACAATTACTACTACTACTACTACTACTACTACTACTACTACTACTACTACTACTACTACTACTACTACTACTACTACTACTACTGCTGCTGCCATTGTCGCTACTACTACCACTATCACCACTACTATTTTGGTTATTATTTGTTTATTATTATTATTATTATTATTATTATAATAAAAGGTTATTCCTCTCCTCGTAATTTATTCTAGGTAAATGTGTACAATGAATGAATGATTCTGTTGTATATATAATGCGAAAGTATAATGTATTGACTATTTACTTTTTTGCCTTGTTACTCTTTTTCCGTATCTTCTCCAAATTCCTTTATATTTCTTTTAAACATTTTAACCTTATTTTTCCTAAATATTTTCCTGATTTCTCCATATATTTATTTGATCCTGTTTTAAAATTATTCCTAGTTTGTAGCTCAATTGGTAATTTTTTCCATTTGTCTAGTATTAATTTCTGTTTTTCTTTATCCGTATCATCACAATCAAGAATATAATGCCAATTGTCATGTATTCCATCACATTTAGTATATCTCTCCCCCCTTCTTCTCCCCGTTGGACCACTTAAATTCATTACACCTGTCCTCATTCTGGTCTCTTTGTATCTTTCTTTTTCCATTCCGTTTTAAAATACTTATAATCTATTAATGAAGCTTTTTCCTTACAACTACTTATAATTTCTTGCTTTTCAATGTCTTCCAATCTTGTTTTAATTTATTTTCAGAAACCCTTACTTTTGTTGTTTATTTCTGCCCATGTTTCCCCCATTCCTATTTCTTCCAATGTTGTCAGTATCTTGTGCATCCAAGTTTCTGTTTTCCTCATTTTCTCCTGTATAACCAAGCATTGCTTTAGTATATCATTCTCTTTTAATCTGAACCAGTATTTGAATTGACCTTTGTACCATTTTGCCTTTAGCTCCCACCCTCCCTAGTTCTGCTTGCGCTTCTCCATTCGGTGAAGTTCTTGGTTATCCCAGGGCTATTTTGTAAAAATTCCTATGTATAGCATCTACATTTACCCAACCTTTTTCCAGCCCCCATATCTCTGCTGCGTATAACATCCTTGCTTCCACAACCGTGCTGTGCCACGTAACTTGCATTTCTGGTATTTTGTTCACTCATGCTCTGATTACTTGTATTGCTTGTTTCCCCTTTGCTAGTACTTTTTCTTCTGTTCTCCCCAATCCCCTGCGCTATTAAACCTTACTCCGAGATAGTCAATTTTCCTCCGTACTTCCAGCTCCGTTCCTTCGCAATACCGATTTCGGTCTTTTTTAGTTTATATCCCTTCTTAAAAATCATGATTTTCGATTTCTTTTTGTTTATTCTCAGCCCTCAATCTTTACAGTATTTGTCAACTATTTCAATAGCTTTACTTAACCCCACAACTGAAATGAAACTTGCCACTAGATCATCTGCAAACAACAATCCTTTTATTTCCTTATTATTACTAACTGGTGAATGCTTATTAAATGCTTTTATCTAATCTATATGTTCTATGTTTTAATATCTACTACATTTTAATCCAAGTAAATCTTTGCAAAAATAGCTACATTATACATTTCCTTATAGATACAAAAAGAACAGCGATAGTCAAATGTTTAAAAACTAGACGCTGTATGCTGGCCTTAAAAGTTGGACTATTTCCATGCAATCGCGAAAAACAACTAACATCGATGGGACTTGAAAATAATAATAATATTGTACAATTCGAACCTTTTATAACGGATATCTCAGAAAATTATTTTAAATGAATTGTGCGTTTTAAAGAGATCTACATTTTTTTGTGTACTACGTTTTCGTCCTTCGCTTAACGTTGACCAGTTATACAAAATTTCTTCCGAATGAACTGGACTTCCCAGAAAATTCCAGATATCAATTTTATTTGTCATTTAAATATCTTTAATATATGGTATTCTAATCAAATTCGTTAAAACCATCTTTTAGAAAATCAAAGTTTTCTAAAAGTGTTCTATGTAATGAGTAGTTAGAGTGGAGGGGGTTTCTTGAAAAATTTCGTGTCGCATCTTTGGAGGTACTGAGCCTAAATAACTTTGGTAGTTATTCGATTTTTCGATTTTGAGTTACTGTGTTCACAGACACACTTACGGACCTTTTTCTAAAAATGTCGTTTTGGATTCAGAGGCCTCAAAACATGTATTTCCTTTGAAATATAGGTATCGAATTTTTGGGTGGCATGCAATACCTTCTCTATCCACTATGTACTGGTGGAGAAAGCAAAAAATAAAATAAAAACATTCCGCTAGCATTGGTAATGAATTTTTTTTATATTGGCACTGCACTGTGAGCTTTGCAAATAATTAGCATTAAATGTTGTAAATCATTTATTATAATTTCAGTTAAAGAAAAACAGGAGAAAAATGCTGCAACAAATCCGTGTAAAAGGGATCACAAAAACTAAATAACATGTTTGTATTTTATATGCATTTATTTGTTCATGCTCAACCAAAAACAATTAAAGCCAAATTGCTGTTATGGTTCAGCACGCCAGTTCAATTTCGAAAATTACTAGTACATTCCAGCAAACATAGCTTAACGTGGCACATCATGATACACATTATGAATAAACCGAACAATTAATAACTTGTACTGTACATATTTAACCTCTTTAATTACTTAACAATTACACCGTTACTGCCAAAATTGTGTTTTCGGACCACATTAACAGCGTGTTTATGTCTGTGGTGCGAAAATCATTTAAAAGCAATGCACAACCGAATACTACCGTACAATACACTGTGCGACTGTCAATGCTGCGACAATAATTCAACATCTTTATACAAATGACAAATCGAATGAAAACTATCGAATAGAAACATTCGGCTGTTACAGGAAACGACCGATTGTGTAAAACAATCGATTGTGTAAAACATTCTGTTTGCGCATCAGTACAACGGACTTAGTAGGTAGAGAAGGTATGGCCTTCCAACCAAAAATAACATTTCGAGATTTCACCGAAAATTTCTTTTTCGCGACAAAGGAATCGAGAAAATGCATTTTTAGAACTAAGGTCCATGTATGTATGTATGTATGTATGTATGTATGTATGTATGTATGTATGTATGTATGTATGTATGTATGTATGTATGTATGTATGTATGTATGTATGGTTGTACACGTGTGAGTGTGTTTGGGGGATCAACAAAAAATCCACACATAGTCTATGTTGCATAAATACCCACCCGATACCCACCGGAAGATATGCATTTTTCCAAAATGCAACACAAAAATTTTCAGATTTTTATTAAAATGTCATATATTTAAGATATTTATATGAACATTAAGATGCATATTTTAAATTTTCTGGTAATAGACTGTGAAGTCCTCTTCATTCGGAAAGAGTTTTGTATAGGCATATTTAGATATTTTTAGTGAAAGCAAAATGTATATTTTAATTTTCTGGGAATACACTGTGAAGTCCTTTTCATTTGGAAGGAATATAGCACAATTTTCTACAACTGGTAAACTACAAGAGACGACAAAAATGCTCTATACAAAAAATATCCATCTGTTAAAAAACACAGTTCATTACAATAAGTTTCGTCGTGGCACCAGCCATTTACAAGATATCCGTTGTTATTGCTTTAAATTTTTCAATGCCTTTCATTTTTACTTTCTCTACTACGTATAGCAAGTAGGGAAAAATTCGATACCGAAATTTCATTGGAAATGCAAGTTTTGAGGCCCCCTGCATCCAAATAAAGCATTTTAGAAAAAGCCCATATGCATGTGTGTTTATGTGTGTGTGTGAGGGAGAGAGAGAGAGAGAGTGTGTGCCTGTGAACAGCATACTCAAAAACGAAAAGTCGGGCAAATGCCAAACTTGGTATTTAAGTTCAGTATCTTCCAAAGATGTGACACGAAGATTTCAAGAAAATCCCCCACCCCTAACTACCCTTTACATGGAATAGTTTTCAATAATCTCAAAAATAGCTCCAACGTTTGTCATTAAAACGTCGTGTATTAAAGGGGTTTGCAGGACAACTGAAACGTATATCTTGAATTTTCTGAGAATAGTCTGTAAAGTCGTCATCATTTGGAAGGAATTTTGCATAATCTAGTATAACTGGTAAACGTTAAGTGATACACGAAAACATACTACGCAAAAAAAAAAAAAAAAAAAAAAAAAAATGCAGGTGTTTTTAAAACACACAATGTATTTCAATTAACCCTGTTGTGGCATAAGCCATTTCCGAGATTAATGTTTGGATTTATTCAATACCTTTGCCATTCTTTAGAGTCCTGTCAACATTCAGTTGTTCTTCGCGACTACGTGGGAAGGGTATATAAGGCCAACATATAGTGTCCAGTTATGAAACGTTTGAACTATCGCTATTGCCCTTGTAGTTATAAGGAAATGTGTAATGTAGCTATTTCTGGAACGGTTTATCTCGATTAAATGAAGTAGACAGAAAATAAGCTTTCATAGGATAAGCTTTTATACCGATTAATAAATTATACAGGGTAAAAAAAGGTCATGCGGATGTAACACATTACATTCTTTAAAGCACTCCCAACCTTCAGCTTTTTCTCGTGATGTCATGAAAAAAGCATGGCCACTTTATAGAGACCAGTTTTTAAACGTTTGACTATCAACATTACCTTTGTATCTACCTATAATGAAATATGCAATGAATCTATTTATACAAACGTTTACTTGAATTAACTTGTAATAGATAGAAGAGTAAGCTTTTGCAACAATAGTTCGTAGAATCAAGATAAAAAAATTCTGATGTGATACATTCACATGGCATTCTCTACCGTCTATCTTTATTAGTGGATATACAAGCTATTCGTACTAAAGCTTATTTTTATATCTACCCCATTTTAATCCAAATAAATCTTTGCAAAAATAGTTATATTACACTTCCCATTACAGATACAAGGGGAACAGCGATAGACAATAAAGATGCCACAATAAAGAACAACTTATTTTAAGTAAATTATGTTGTAAGGAGATCTACATATTTTGTACGGTACGTTTTAGTCCATTAGCTTAATGTTTACCAGTTATGCAATATTATACAAAATTCCTTCCAAATGAAGAAATGGCTATTCCCAGGGACTTCAAAGTATAGCTTTTTATTTCTCATGTAAATATTTGTAATATATGATATTTTAATCAAAGTTCTTAGAGCCATGTCATTAAAAACTCTGCTATGATACATTCACATGGCTTGCTCTGCCCTCTATCCTTCATTAGTCAGTATACGACTATTGTTACTAAACATTTTTTTTATATCTACTACATTTTAATCCAAATAAGCCTTTTGCAGAGAGACATTACACATTCGGTTATCGATACAAAGAGAACAGCGTTAGTCAAATATTTAAGAACTGCACGCTATATGCTGGCCTTAAAATTCCATACTGTTTCTATGCAATCGCGAGAAACAACTGCATGTTGAAAGGACTTTAAAGAACGACTAAGAAATGAAAAATTCGACCATTAATAACGTATATCTCATAAATGTCTTGTACCGCAATAAAGCTTATTTGAAATAAATTGTGTGTTTTAAAGAGATCTACATTTGTTGTGCAGTACGTTTTTCGTCTATCGCTTACCAGTTATACAAGATTATACAGAATTACTTCCAGATGAAGGGGACTTCACATGCTATTCCCACAAAATTCAAGATATGCATTTCATTTGTCATGTAAATGTCGTTAAAATATGGTATTAATAAAAATCGTTTAAGCTATTTTTAGAAAATCAAATTTTTCGGAGCATGTTCCATGAAAAGGGTAGTTGGGGGATGGGAGGGGGATTTTTACTTGAGAATCTTTGTGTGGTCCTTGGAAGATGCTGAACTTAAGTACCAAGTTTGGTATTATCCAACTTTTCGCTTTTGAGTTATGCTGTTCATAGAACACGCACAGACTGACAGACAGACAGACAGACAGACAGACACACACACACACACATGGATCCTTTTGTAAAAGTTATGTTTTTGGACTCAGGAGGCCTTTAAAACATATATTTCCGGTGAAATCTCGACATCAAATTTTTAAGTGGAATGCAAAACTTCCTCTACTTACTATACAGAGAAAGTAATAAACGCCAGTGGGTAGACAAAGTAATTTGAATGTAAAACATTAGAGGCTCTTTAATCATGCTTTTCACAAATACGCGCGCGCATTTACACGCGCGTGTGGGAATTTAGTACTCGCTATACTTTCTTTTCTGAAAATACTTTTTTTTTAATTTAGGGAACATAAAAGAGTGCATTTCCGGTGGAATCTCCATGTAAAATTGTTGAGTGCATTATGTTTCACCACCATAGGTGAATATGTATAGAAATTATTTTATATGCAAGAAGATAAGTGGATCATTAAGAGGACATACAGGAATAAAAAAACTAAACTCGTGGCGCAACACCCGTTTCCGGCCAAGGGCTGCCGCCCGGCCGCTGCGTTCCCCATCTCTGCCCATAACAGGCATCATGAGTGTAGTGCAGTATTGAGGGTGGGGCAGGTCAGCTCCCCTGGTCCCTCCCGGCCGGTTTATGCCTCCCTAACCTGGAGCCGCTACTTTTCAATCAAGTCACCCCTGAATTGGCCCTCCTGGACTTAACAAGGCTGAGTGCGCCCCGGATTAGATCTCCCAGCCTGAGAACATTCCCACGATAGTATCGGGAATCGAACCCTGCTATCACCGCGCTAAGGAGAATGCCCCAGGAACAAAACAGGAAAAAAATTAAATTTGATATTACCTGACAAAATGTAATATTTCAGTCCTTAATCACACATACAAGTACGATATAAAAACTAATGTGAACACTCACACGATTTTCTCTACTCATGAGAAATCTATATGCAAGTCATATAAATAGACACTAATCATATAAAAATGTATTATTCTATTCAAGCTACATTATTCACGATGCCTACGTTTTTGCTTAAGAATGATAACGAGACGGGCTGCTGCAGTGGAAATGGAAAAGATTTGCAAATGTTCAAGCAAGTCTGTAAATGTATTGTAATGAATAAGTGTGCAAAATGGAATATTTTGAAATAAAAAATTGCACGTTTTAACGAATTCTGCATTTTCTCTGTGCTAGGATTTTACCTGTCTCATATGGTTACTCACTTATAAACAATTATACAAAACTCAGTCAGCATGAAGATGACTGCACTAGATAAAAAACACTGAACGTATACAATTTATTAGACATGCAAACATCTTAAAGGTATTTTAAACAACATCATTAACCATTTTTGAAAAAATAAGAAATTTAAGTGCAATGTTCCACATAAAGGATATTTGAGTAGAATTTGCTTGAAAATCTTCCAGGCGCACCCTTTAAAGGTGTTGAATTTAAATACCAAGTTTAGTATTCATCCGACTTTTCATTTTTGAGTTATGCTGCTCACAGAGAGGCAGACAAACAGCAGATTTCGGGGGGGGTCATGGTACTCAAAACAGTAATTTGTTATGAAATCTTGATATTATATTGCATGGAATGCCTTACTTGTATCCACAAAGGTCAGATGTTAGAGAAATTAAAATGGTGTGCCCTAAATTGAAATACCCAGAAAAAGGGTAGACCATGAGGTTAATTAAATTAAAGAACTTAGAAACATTTTCTAGCCTTAATTTGTTATCATTAGAGCTCTGATTTATATACGAAATGTATGTCCTTTTTATATATTTAAAGTTATGCAGATATTATATGCCTTTTGAGTTCACACTTTGACTGGCATTTAAGCAGGGTTTGATAATGTATATGAATGCATATTTCAGGGGAAAACGCTTACTTTAAATTTTTAATGCAAAAATACATTTTTACTCTTGAATGCGGTATTAGGTTATAATTTTTCCTCTTTTACTAATCAGTAATTATTAGTACAAAATGAAGTCTCTGCAATACGAGTAATAATTACTCGTTCAAATTAATACAGGTGATAGAACATAAAACAACTATGTTTCGATAAGGAACATATGGTCTCTAAAGCTAATTTATAACGTTAGGGAACTATTTATGAGTGTTGCTGACGTAAGCTGTTGTGTCGGTGTCGCTAATTGGGGATGTGTACCGACCTTCAAACCTGCTCTGTGTATGAAGGTTGGCTCTGAGGTCTGCTTGGAAAGACTTCGATTCAGTCGCAATCATTACCGCCTTGTGACGACAACAGTGGACATGGAGCGGTTTATTTATGCTGAAATGGATGACGTGCATCTACTCTGTATTCACTCTTAGATTAATCCGCGGCAAAACAAACCCACGTGGTCAGTGCACCGAGGTGCAACACGGTAGCCGTGCGCGCAGGAAAGTAGTCCCATGCTAATAATCTGAATTTTAGAGTGAATTTATTCTTAAATAGCATAATATTGTATACAAATACCTAAAACTTTATTTAACGCTGATTTATGCCGTAAAACAGAGTTACAAGTCCCATAATGCAATTCGTATGGTCATCTGACATCTGGGGAGGTGCAGAATATTGTTTACAGCTAGAAGCCAGCAGTTGTGTTTAGTATCATGGAGGACGGTGAATTTGCTCTTGTGTTTTCGTCGAATTACGTAAAACATAAGCCGCGCAAACCATTGACAGTGATGAAAAAACAATAATCTTGAATCTTTATTATAAGTTAGAAATATCCATCACTTTCCGCGGTGAAATTAACTCCTAAGTTCACCGGTGTTTCGAGTACAAGTATAAACAGTGCTTGTGAAGAAAAATCTGAAACGGGAAAAGAGGTTACACCCGGAAAAAAACAAGATAGCATATGAAATACGCGATGCAAGAATGTAGTGATTTTGAGAAGAATGCAGTTTGTGTAACAGTGCACAATTTCTTGTTTAAAATGAGCCGCCAACAGTTGATAAAGTGCCGCTTCCAGGAAGCGAATAAATAAAGCAATCGCATACCTGTTACTTTATTTTTCGCTCATTTATTTTAGAATTAACTATTATTATATGTGCAAACGTTTATTTTGTTGCAACTATCAATCTTATCATCTTTAACCCTTAACAGAATATGCTAGTCACTGTTTCAGTTGTCGAAATATGGACTCTGTTCTTTTTTGCACTACGTAGTGCTTGTACTCGCCACATGGTCTGAAAGTGTGACAGTATTTCTAGTGCGATTGGCGGAAGGATACATTATAACGGTGCACTGGTCACCTGGGGTTTGTTTTGACGCGGATCAACCTAAGAGTGATTACAGTATAGTACGAGTATACGGGTCTGTGAATGGAAATGGACGAGCTGCAGTGAGAGAGTTTCGACAGCGCTTTCCCACGACGTGTTACACTTTCGGACTTCTGCATCGCCTGCTACGTGAAACAGCGCTTTCCGTGCAAGTATGCATGATGCAGTGCGATCTCCCGAAATGGAAGACGAGATTCTGCGACATGTTGAAGACACTCCATCTCAAGTACACGACGTATTGCACACATCCTTGGTGTCAGACATAGCCTTGCGTGGAATGCGTTACATGACCAGCAGTTTCATCCTTTCCATCTTCAGCGCGTGGCAGCACTAAGCGCCTGAAAATTTTCCCAAACGCGTGCAGTTCGCACAATGGTTTTTACAACAGACTGCCCTGCACCCCTTATTTCCGCCCAGGGTCCTGTACACCGGCACTCTTTTAAATTCCACAATTCGCATGTTGGGCACATGTGAATCCACGAGGTACTCGACAGCGATTCGGTGTTAATGTGTTTAAATTAAATTGAGGTTTATTTATGGACATTCTTTAACTACTATGGTTCTTAGCGTCCCATTCTATATTGGAGGTGAAATACCGGTAATTTTGCTCAGAGGGCCAGCATTCTAGCTGATAGGTCGATTGGACCATACATTCTTCCATTCCACCTCAACGGATAGAGCTGTCGCAGCTTCGGGGAACATGTGTTGCCAGAACTGATGGAGGATATACCTCTGAATGTTAGGCAGAGGATGTACTCCCAGCATGATGGGGCGTCAGTCCATTTCAGCATTGCTCATCTGAGAGCCACCTTCGGGATTCGATGGACTGGCCAAGGTGGCGCTGCAGCCTGGCCAGCTAGGTTCACCTTCACAGATACTTCACGTGTCTGGATTTCTTCCTCTGGGAGCATATGCAGCAACAATCAATAGTCCGACGATGTACTGCGTTCATACAGGCCAATGGTCGAGCATTCGAGCATTGTGTGGATGCCACTGTTGTACTGAACTACCTTATGTGTAAATCGTCCCTAGCATCAGAAACTACCACCAGGGACCATATGTTTCTTATCGAAATATATTTGTTTTGATGTTATCTACCACCTGTATTAATTTAAACGAGTAGTTTCGGAGCATCTTGTATAAAAGTGTGATGTTTTACATCACATGAATTTATCTACACTCTATCCTTCTTTAGTGGCCATATAAATGATTCTTACAAAAGTTTATTTTACTATCTACTTCAGTTTAATCGAGATAAACTTTTCTGAAAAACAGTTGTATTATAGATTTTATTATAGATACAAAGGAAAGAGGGATAGTCAAATAATTAAGAGCTGGATGCTATACGCTGGCCTTAAAAATCCAACTGTTTACATAAAATCGCGAGAAACTGTGAAAATGGACGACTTTACTAGAATGACAAAGTCTTAACAATTGGACCACTAATGGCAGATATTTCGGAAATGGTTAATGCTACAAAAAAGTTATTTGAGGTTAATTGTGAAGATGCGTGAATATATGAGACTATTGCTATCAATGCAAGTTTCTGATACCTGCACGCTTCGAAAGTAACAAAGGGGTTTCTGCCATGTTTCACTCGGAACTGTTAGCATTATTCAGCACTTAGTCCTAGCCATAGATAAAAACTGCAACCACTCATGTCGGAAACATAAAACATAATATGTTGATACATCTTACCGGGTTCCGGACCAATGCAGTCCCCTGATGAGAACTGGTAACCAAAGAGTTGAACGGAAATGTCGAGTGTTAACATTAAGCGAGCACTACCGCCTTCCAGCCCGGAAGCTCTTACCAATTTGTAAGTGTACATGATTTGTTTCAAGTTCTAATTTGTTTTAAGTAAGTTAATGTAAAGTAACCTAAACAACTATCATATTTTTATAGTCATTAAAGTTATTAGTATACTTAGAATGTCTGAAAACGGCGTTTATATCGTTTGTTTCAAGTCCAGTGCTAACGATTGATTGTTTCCAGAATCGGTTAGGCTGTTTACTTTCCTATCCGTTGGGGCAACATTCAGCTGAGATCATGGATAGCTATCGTCTTGTTTACTGTGCCGTTCAGAAACATTACAGGTAGCCTCGACTTATGGCCCAACAAAGAGGTGCTTTAGCAGTGAGCCTCTAGGTCTTATAGCACGCCACCGCGACATGTGCAGCTTTTTTTTTGAGTTCCCTTATTTACCCAGTTATTACTGTGTTTTTACTGTTATTCATTACTTTGTTTTACCGCATACACACACACACACACACACACACACACAAAACTCATGCCCATGTCGCTACTTGAACCCGCGACTCCCGTCTTGGCGGAGCGCCGAAGCTACACATTCCAGCGACCACGGCTACGAGGGCCGGCAAACCTTGTCACTTAGTTTAAAGTACTGACCCGGGCTGATGACACAAAGGGGTTGTTGTCGAAAAATCACAATACTTTCATTCCATCTTATGTTACAAAACAAATTACAGAAAAATGAGCCCGTGGTCGCGTGTTCAAACCCGGCGGAGGGCGATGGATTTTTTTCGGCGAAAAAATCTTAGCATGCGTTCCATTGGAAGGGAAGTAAAACCGATGGTACTGTGTCGTAGATTTACTGCACGTAAAAGAACCTCAAGCCTGATAAAGAGGCCACTAAGCAAAATTCCGGTCTTCATGATAGAATAAGAATCATAGTAGTTAAAGAGCGTCCATAAATACAACTCGGTTTAAGAGAGATGAGCATATAGGATCAAAAATGTAAGGTCATAAAGTATGTAAAGGTAAAGGTACGTATCACGAAAGGGACCCTAAACCGGGGCAGAGCACCTAAGTAAGCCATTCGGCCCGCTTTGCTTCCTCTGGGAGGGAAGGATGAGGGGAGAGACTCGAAGGGCAACCAGATCGGATGCCGACGGGCGCAATCATGGGGTCCCTAACGATTCCAGATAGAACGCATCCTATATCTCACGGTCCGTTCCCACAAGCCATCGACTTCCTGGGTCCTCCGGAGCGGAGTCTCACGCTGAGGAGAGAACTGAGTGGTCCCTAGCGACGCAGGGAAGAAATCTTTACAGAGCGCAAGCCACCGCTCAGCCGCAACCGGCCGAACATCGTCACCTGGTCCTACAACCCTGAAACACCTGACAAGGAAGATGATGGGTACAGGAATGAGAGGAAGGTGAGTCGTGTTAGAAGGTGAACCACCCCAGCATTCGTCTGGCGGCCGGGGAAACCACGAAAAACCCATGGGCCAGAGTGAGCGGTCGCCGGGACCTCCCGAACCGCCTGAGCCATCCCGCTAGGTTCATACTCGTAAAGTAGGAAAACGAGTGAACGCTGTTACGAGGGGAGGGCACTAACTGAACCTCTCTGATCCAGCATGTGAATGCACAGATCGGAACAGTATTATCTATAAGCGTCGTTTCTTCGCCGTAACTTCGTTTGCTACTCTCTACGTCATACCTACAGAATTAATCTTCACAGTAATCGTGAGAAAGCTGTAGCTTTTTAAGGTGGTTTTTGTTTTAGGTTATTAAAATGTATAAAATGTCTGTTTTTAATTTGTAGCAATTAATTGACATTAAAATTAATACATCTATTTTCTTGTCCCTTGCCTCTGAAATAACCCTATAACTAAGTGAACAGTCTTCTACTGATTTTTCAAACTAAAGGTACTTTTCTAATAACTTTACAACCTGCCGCATGCTACAGTTAAGAAGGCAAGGATTGCAATCATTGACATTTTTCGCTTTGGAATCTGCAAATTTTGCACCGATCTCACGAAGGCGATTGAGAACTTATTTTTTTTCTCATTGCTTCACACCAGTAAAAGGATGGAGAAGGCATTTTTGTCTTGGCGTGTATTTCGCAGATAATAGCAACATCAAAACGAGCTAAGTTGACTATTTCCAATAATAAGGATAATAATAACGATAATAATAGTAATGATGATCATGATGATGGATTAGATACCTTAAAATTGCATCCTCCGACGCTTAATCATTTGACCTCTTTTGCGACGCTTATGCCGCTTTAATATTGCCTTCTGCTAATAAGACTACAGTCGGATTTTTACTTTCTCTCCTACGTATAGTCAGTAGGGGAAGTATCGTATTCCGCCCAAAAATTCAGTGTCCAGATTTCACCGGAAATATATGTTTTGAGGCTCCCTGAATCCAAAAGAAAGCATTTTTGGAAACATGTCCGTGTATCTGTCTGTGAACAACATAACTCAGAAACGAACATTCGGATAAACACCAAACTTGGTATTTAGGTTCAGTATCTTCCACAGATGCGACACAAAGGTTCTCAAGAAAATATCCCACCGCAGATTACCCCTTACATGAAACGTTTTTGAAAATTTAAATTTTCTTAAAAAAAGCTCTAATGATTTTGATTAAAATATCATTTGTTTAAGATATTTTTATGATAAATAAAATTTATATCTCGAATTTTTGGGAATGTCTCCAAAAGTATTCGTCATTGTGAACGACTTTTGCGTAACTGATAAACCATAAGAGATAGGCAAAATTTTACTACACTACAAATGTAGATGGCGTTAAAATACACAATTTATGTCATTTACAGTTTTGTTGTTGAGTGAACCATTTTCGAGATATTGCTTGTTATTCCCTTAAATTTTCAATACTTATACTTTTTCTCAAATGGAAATTGGTTATACATTTTTACTTTCTCTACTACGTATAGTAAGTAGGGGAAGTATTGTATTCCATCCAGAAATTCGATACCGATATTTCACCGGAAATATATGTTTTGAGACCCCCTGAATCCAAAAAAAGCATTTTTGGAAACATGTCCGTGTGTGTGTCTGTGTGTCTGTCTGTCTGTCTGTCTGTGTGTGTGTCTATCTGTGAACAGCATAACTCAGAAACGAACAGTCGGATAAACACCAAACAAGGTATTTAGGTTCAGTATCTTCCAAGGATGCGACACGAAGATTTTCAAGAAAATCCCCCCACCCCAGATTACCCTTTACATGGAAGATTTTTCGAAAATTTTAATTTTCTAAAAAATGGCTCTAACGATTTTGATTACAATATCGTATGTTTAAGATATTTTTATGACAAATAGAATTTATATCTTGAATTTTCTTGGAATGTCTCCAAAAGTATTCCTCATTGTGAACGACTTTTGCATAACTGGTAAACCATAAGAGATAGACAAAATTTTACTGCACAAAAAATGTAGATCGCGTTAAAATACACAATTTATGTCATATACATTCATTTTGTTGAGTGAACCATTTTCGAGATATTGCTTGTTATTCCCTTAAATTTTTTAATACTTATTTTCTAAAATGGGAATTCGTTATTCATTTTTTTGTCTTGGATATGCAAAGAGTATTAATCTGTGGCAAAGGGAATGGTGCTGCACCTAGCAACCAGCTATTAAGAGATATGTATGTGCTTAAAGGCTACTGTTTTTCTATATTGCCCTTGTAAATATATCTTCCCCTTACATCTACAAGAAAATAAGGAATAAGATAGAGTCTGCAAATGTTTATCTCGATTAACATGAAGTAGATGGAGAATAAGCGTTTGTAAAAATAGTTTGTACAAGAGTAGAGAAAGTCATGTGAGTGTAACACATCAGATTTTTCTTGTCCTGGTAATGCAAAGAGAATGGAATACTCCACATAGCAACCTGCTTTTAAAATATTTGACTATCGCTTAAAGCTTACCAATTTCCCTTGCATCTACAAGAAAATTAGAAATATGATTAACATCTCGATTAACATGAAGCATATGGAGAATAAGCGTTTGTAAAAATAGTTTGTACAAGCGTAGAGAAAGCCATGTGAGTGTAACACATCAAATAGAGCATATTTTTCTACAAAATTGTAGCACCAGCTTTTTCCAAGTGCCCATCTTTAAGTTATTGCATCTATCTTTTCTGACAAATTGAATACTAAATTTAATAACATATCTAATTCATGTTTAGAGTTTTTGCTTTCATCCATTGCACGCTGAACAAATACATGCATGTTCTTCAACAAAGAGACAGAATAAGTTTAAAGGAGACGACGTGATGTCCTTCCGGGTCCGTTCAGTGGTGGTGCGCTTAACCAAGGTGAGGAGGAGGTGAGAGCTAATCACGGTCAGCTATACCGTCGTGAAATCAGTGCACCGCTGTGTGATGGTTACCTTGGCCAAATTATTACCGAGGTAAGGTGAAGGTCCCTGAGGACTTTGTTTAGTGAATCATTCGAAAATTTAACTTTAATCAATTTTTACGGTGTAAATTAATTTGGACCCTTTTTGTTTGTAAAAATACTATGAAATGAATCACAACATATTTTTACGCCAGTAAGTAGCAGCATTCATTAAAGTTTTCTCATTCCAAATCATAATGTCAAAAAACTTATTTGGATTTGAGTGAGGCAAATATTATTCTCCTATTCTGCTTTATAATAGCATATGCTGTTTGAGAAAGATCTAGGTAAGTTTATATGAATTGCTTTCATAATGACCTTTGCTAGTGATTTTTTTTTCAACTTGATACCCTCCGAACAATATAATTCTCTACTGTCATCATCTTCAATGGGGAGTTGCCTGGTATTTTGAACAATGCAGCTTACACAACGAAGTCCGCCCTCTTGCAGCGTTTACTACAGGGAAATATTTCATTGAAATGCTGCACCGTCTCCCATACAAACATATTATTCCTTGCATGAGAAAGTTGGCTCTTTCACAACAGTACTCTGTGCTTGAGGAAACCTGTAAACGGTATATGAGCGAAGTTTCCAACCTGGTAGGGAGGAGGTACTTAGCCTAGAAACAAGTCGGAAAATATTCCCAAATAAATGTATACGCTGTTATTAACTATGACCTTTCATTAAATGCGTACGGAGTAAGAAACCTATTCATTCGATCATGTTTTATGGATGAGTACAATTTATATGCTTGAATGGTTCTTCATTGCAAGACGCTCGAGTGTGGCAGTGAGGGACTCAGTAATGTTAATAAATCTTTGTGCAATTGCAATTAACCGTGGACTTTAAACACAGGCCGCACATAATGCAATGAGGAACTTTTTATCGTCAGCACTAGCCCGAACCATCAGACCGTGACCTGTGGTCTTTCGGTGCAGCCGACTCATGGAACCTGTGCCTTGAGAGAAAAAAAAACAAGGTAATTTAGTTGATCGAAGAAGAGACAGTGGCGTAGCTGCCATCATCGTGGTGTCTTAAACAGCACATTAGAAATAAATCAGTATTAATAACTATTTATTAGCACCAGGAAATTATAGCTTGTTTTTAAAATTGCTTCGTCTCTAAACGATAGTACCTCTGTCTAAAACAATTAATAATACCCACCCATTTTTTGGAATAGCCAAAAGTAGAGACGAGAATTGCATGGTCTATCAAATCCGAAAATATGCATCCATGCACTATCAAACTATGAAATATGCACGATCAAGCGAAATATGCATTAAAATATTTACTTTCAATTTTGTTAATTTTTTTTCAGATTTGACATGCTGGTCGGCTTTGAATTCTTTAGTACCTACATTTTGTCTGACATTACATACCTTATGATTACCTAGATAAGATTAAAAGCTAACATAATTTAATTCATTATTCAAAATAAGTGCTGTAATTTTTTTCAAAGAACAGCTGCTATAGAGAATATTTGGAAATGGAACAGCAGTGCTTACCTTTTTGTTGCAACAATAGCAGAATACGTTTCCCCATCGATCTAATACAACCATTTTACTTAATCCACTGAGCAAAGAGTATACTTTTCGAAGCTTTAAGTGGAGACTTATTAGATCAACATTAACGCAAACAAAGAGAATAAACAATCACATATCTTCTTATGAGGTTCACAACAACAATTTTAGAAGTATCTATGGTACCATTTACTAGTACTGGAAAAAGGAGAGAATATAACCTCCCCGAAATTTGGACTCTAAGGACGGGTACCAGGTTGACAGTAGAATAAGTGTCAGTTTCCCTATTCAGACTTGTAACACAGGGGGGAGGGGAGCCGGGAAGTTTAAATGTGTAAACGGTAGGGCCTCTGCCTGTCCTGACTCCTGGTCGCCCTCCGTCTCCTCTCACCTCATCCCTCCCGTCAGGGTAGATCGAGGTGCTAGTCCTATTCTATCCTGTCCGAAACTGAATATAAGTATATTATATGCATGGTTAAGCTAAAAACTCTTCAAATATGCATTACGCATGTTTTTATCCCAAAACGATCAAAACATGGGAATATTTAGAACCGGAAAGTAATGAAATGAGTAAATACTAAGTATGAGATATGTCCTATGCTCCTACAAAAACATGCATTTGCGTGGAATTCTCGACACTAGTCACAAGTGATACCGAGTGTGGTACTTACTAAGAATATTTTGTATGTAGAATTTCTTAAGCAAGATTAGAGCTTACCTTTTTATTACACATTTAATGCACTTGTTATCCTTTAAACAAAGAGAGATTTTGATGCGTACATTGAAAATGTAAAGGGATAATTTTCTTTCATCAACGTGCAGAAAAATCTTCGGAAATTGAAGGCTTTTGGCCACCGCATAATTTCTCTGTAGGTGCATGAGACTACAGACGCTATAGGAGCTGCTGCTGCACAGTAGAATGCGCCATGAATTACCTACTGTATTATAACTCAGTGATAATACTAAATCTTAGTAGTGCTATTTAATCTCCAGAATAGTTCTTTCGTGATTTTCAGTGAAATTTAAAATATTTATTGAAAGAGATTATGCTAAGCAACTGCATACGCTTGCAGTAAAAAAGTGAAAGAAAAACATTCACTTAATAAATTAGCTTCTAACTGTCAGGCATAAAAAGTATATACATATAAAGTTTGGTTATTTACCTAGCTCTCAACCAAAATAAATAAAAGCAATATGTATATACCGATTTTCCAATTCTTAGAAATACCACACATAAACTATTCGTAAAGCAATTACCATAAGAGACTAAGATTATATACAGTATTAGTTTTATTTAAACATGAAATAAAATAAATAAATTACGATGTGATGCAGTATTGTAACGCTGTCCACCGCGGGCGGATGCAGCGAATTAGTGTTGATAAGCTTAGCTGTTCGTTTTCCGAAGTTTTGTGCTGCCTTTTGTTAAATTCGAAGACGAATGTCTTATAAGTAGGTACCGAGAAGAATAGGAAGAGATTGATTCCGAAAAATGATTACAGGTAGAATCAGCACTCAATATAGCGAATTTTCTAGTATTTCCAAGTTAGAATAAAACTTTAACATAATTAGCAGAACCCAGCATAACCGAACCAAACAGACTATAGCCGTTTTGATTAGCGCATTCTTTTTTTTTTCTTTTTTGGGGATAATCGAGATAACGATTTTAAACAGCGAAACCAAGAAAATAGTTGTTTTCCAAATCCATGTAGTAATACATGTATATAGTATTAAGATATCCATTGAGGTATTTACTAAGACTATTTCATAATATCAGTAGTTTTGTTTCCTATGAAATTTCTTCTCGCAACTCTTCTGAGATATGTAATTTTGATAATCATTGTATCTGTTGGTGTTGATTCACTGCCACTAAATGCAAGACAATCTAAAAACAAATGGTTTTTTGTTAATAGTGACGTGATTCAACATTTCCCGTTAATATTTGAATACGGATTTGTAATCTTTCTTACCTTTAATCATTTAAATCTCTATTCCGCTGTCACACTGTCGCTAAGACTTCGAGTTTCTGTTCAATATTATTACACAACACACTTTATTTTCGCTCACATTTTAAACACAAGTAAAAGATAACAACAGTAAAATAATAGTGGACCTCCGCATTGAACACATAAACAAGCAGTCAACACTCGTTTTAACGGTAAATAGTTTTTGGAATATGGGGTAGGGGGTAAGGTATGACTGCATACACTAAATAAAGGGTCCTTCAATAAGAGTGTCCTATCTTTAACATGTGATAGCTGCCGTTGTTATTGAGTTACAGCAGTCATTGTTTATATGTGGTTACAGTTGTTATTGACAAATAACCATAGAACGTTACAACATTCAGCAATGCGCAGAAATTGTGAAAATGTATTATCAAAATGGATCATCTGTTCGCCAAACCTTCCGGTATTGCGTAAAGTTTACGGTGTGCATAATCATCTTGCGAGAGAGCGATTCGGCGTTTGATCGATAAATTTGAAAGAAGTGGTTTTGTCAGCGATCAAAGAACGCCTGTACGTAATCGACGTAAGCGCTCCAACGAAAACATAGGCGCCGTTCGTGAGAGTGTACGCGAAAACGGAAACAAATCAATTGCTCGTCAAGCGCAAGAATTGGGGCTTTCGCCGACCACAACTTGTGGAATTCTGCACCTGGAACTTGAAGTTTCACGCTTACAAAATGGTGTTAACTCAATAACTAAAGCCCAATGAACATAGGTTGCGCCGTGTATTCGCTGACTGGGCTATGGAGCAAATGGAATCTGACCCGGATTTTTGTCGAAAAATCATCTTTACTTTTGGATGGATGGTTGTATTAACAAACAAAATTGCCGCTTTTGGAATAATCAAAATCCAATTCAAATTCAAGAACGACCACTTAATGCCCCAAAGGTGGAATGGTGGAATCATCGGTCCATATTTTTTCCAAGATGAAGATGGAGAAGCTCTAACTCTCCATGGAGAAAGATACCGGGCTCTTATAAGGGACTATTTTTGGCCTCAAGTGGATGGTATGGATCTCAGAAACATCTGGTTCCAGCAAGATGTTGCCACATGTCATACTGCTCTCGAAACAATCGACCTTTTGAAGGAGAAATTCAGAGGTTTTATCATTTCCCGTGGTGG
The DNA here is from genome assembly GCA_030765065.1 of Deroplatys truncata. Taxonomy (NCBI): domain Eukaryota; kingdom Metazoa; phylum Arthropoda; class Insecta; order Mantodea; family Mantidae; genus Deroplatys; species Deroplatys truncata. The sequence goes on along the minus strand of CM060980.1, from coordinate 19,158,924 downwards.
TGACGTTAACTGGCCCCCGAGGTTGTGTGATTTAACGCCGTTGGATTACTTCTTGTGGGGTTATGTTAAATCTCGAGTTTATGTCAACAAGCCACAAACAGTAAATGATCTTATGAATAAAATCAGGTGTGTTATTCGTGAAGTTGGACCTAATTTACGTTCTTCTGTCATTGAAAATTGGGTCAACCGTATACGCGCAACCCAACGAAGTCGCGGTGATCACTTAACTGATGTTCTCTTCCACACGTAATGGCATTTATTATGTTAAAAAAATAAATAAACCTCTATCATTTATAGTACGTGTTTTATTTAAGTTCAAAGATAGGACACTTGTTGAAACACCCTATACCTATATTGGGATTTAGGTTTGGGGGCAAAAAAAAAAAAACCACTGCAAATTGTTGCAGGAATTTTGAGTAACTCGTATTTTTACGTTCATTCTTTCTCAGTTTCGTTTCTGTCTTTCTTTCTTCCTTTCGTTTCTTTCCCTCTTTATTCACCTCCTCTGCCGTTTCGCTTAAGCGCGGTTTTACGGTAGATTATGTTGACCATATATGCAAGTTGAAACTTAAAGCGGCAGGAATTTAAGAAATCCGATAACGCACAGGAACCTCAAAAGAATCGTAACGTCATGTGTTCATTAAAAATCTCTGTGTGGGTTCGTCACTACCCCATTGCCGATAGAATGTCGGGAATAACTTACGGCAGCAAGTCAAATCGCTTAGCAATTACCCGCATACCATAGTGAATTTCGCATGTTACCACTATTGCTAGCTGTGCGCCACCATTGAGGCATATCGTTCTAACATATGCTTATGTTATTACATATAGGAAATGATTAATGGAAATATCCTAATGGATTTGATATTATTTTATAAACTTTTATAAGCTAATTTTTTGGCTTTATTCCTTCATATTCTTTAGTATTTTATTATTTATATCCCCTTTTCCTCCCTATGAAACATAATACAGCCCATTTTGTCAAGTTATTTTATTATTAGGATAATTTTAAATCTCATTTGATGTTTTCTACCATTGCTATAGATTGATTTATTTTTTACTTTCTCTATTACGCATAGTAAGTAGGGGAATTATTGCATTCCACTCAAAAATTCGATACCGAGATTTCACCGGAAATATATGTTTTGAGACCTCCTGAATCCAAAAAAAGTATTTTTGGAAACATGTCCGTGTGTGTGTCTGTGAAGAGCATAACTCAGAAACGAACGGTTGGATAAACACCAAACTTGGTATTTAGGTTCAGTATCTTCCAGAGATGCGACATGAAGGTTTTCAAGAAAGTCCCCCTACCCCAGATTACCCTTTACATATAACATTTTTCGAAAACTTTCATTTTCTAAAAAACGGCTCGAACGATTTTGATTAAAGTATCATATGTTTAAGACATTTTTATGGCAAATAAAATGTATATCTTGAATTTTCTGGAAATGTCTCCAACAGTATTCTTCATTGTGAAGGACTTTTGTATAACTGGTATACCATAAGAGATAGACAAAAGTTTACTACACAAAAAATGTAAATCGCGTTAAGATACACAATTTAGTCATATACATTTGTTTTGTTGAGTGAACCATTTTCGAGATATTGCTTGTTATTCCCTTAAATTTTCCAATACTTATACTTTTTCTCAAATGGGAATTCGTTATTCATTTTGTTTGTTTGTGTTTTCTGGACATGCAAAGAGGTTGGAATGCTCCACATAGCATCTAGGTCTTAAAACATTTGACTATCGCTTAAAGCCTACCATATTCCCCTTGCAGCTACAAGAAAATTAGCAATAAGATAGGGTCTGCAAATGTTTATCTCGATTAACATGAACTAGATGGAGACTAAGCGTTTGTAAAAATAGTTTGTAAAAGAGTATAGAAAGTCATGTGAGTGCATTACATCGGATTTTTCAATATGTTTCTATATATCTCTTTAATAATTTCATTTTAAGACATCCTGCTTAGAATAGAAATCGACTTAGTGTTTTCTTTCTCTCTCTCTCTTTGTTTGTTTGTTTCTTCTTTTCAACTGCTATTTGTGATTCCCCGCTGGCTACTACAGCATTAATGGGTCCCAGGCTAATATGAAAACCTGCTTTTATGCAGAAGGTGCTGTTCAGGTTTGTCTGATATTGAATACCAATTTTTTTCAATTCCTGGGCAATGCACTAAATACAGCATTCAGCGTTTAGTCGATGAAGTAAGTAATCGTACCGAAAATGCCATTAATAGGCATTTTAAACACGGAGCCATACACACAGGCATGCGTACGTAGATATGTATAGCAAAGGTGAGTCCTTTAAAACTGAAGTAATAACTTCTGACGAAAACTAACGTTATTGTTTTGATTCATGCACATCAAGATGATAGGAGCTTTTGATCAACAACCTCGTTGCAATTAAGGGCGAATGTCAAAGCATTTATCATGTAAGCCGGAATCAACTTCTTAAAGCACTGAGTTAAACAGAGTAATACTAAGCTGAGGCTAAATAACGTCAGGCTTCTCGTTTTCCAATCACATTTTTATATACTGAACATGTAATGACATACTAATTTTTGTTCATATCAACAATATATCCTCTCCTTTGCAATCTTTTCAATTTATTAATCATTGCTCTTCGGTATCAAGCAATCCAACCAAGCTAAGAAAGGAACGGGGGATATGAGGCTGTCTCAATAAAATGCTTTTTGTCAACGTAATGTAACGTTTATCAAATCCTCAAGATGCTAATACCAGGTTTAATCCGTTGGTAGTACAGAAGACAATATTTATTTTCCAGATAGTAAACTCCAGTGTATATGTCTGGAGGTGTATTTGGCGATAGAATTCGCCACGCCACTGAGGAGGGGAATACAAATTGAAGTAATACGCCAGGTTTTAATGTCGTGAGGAGGAATATCGCTGACTTTCTGGAACTGAGTTGACCTCTGTTGACCTACGAGGTGTGGTCCGTGTAATAGCGGAAGTAAAGAGGGATAGGAAGACGATCCGATGATGATCACGAGGCGGAAAGGAATGAGCACTAATCAGTGAAGGAACCTCGCCCACTACTCCCCCATCAGCAATCAAGCTGTATTCAAATCGTCTGGCAGGATACTTTGTAATTTATAAACTATTACATACGAGGAGGACTATCATTTACATCGTGTGTGTGTGTGTGGGCGGGGCATCGCTATTGTTACAAGGTTATTCTAGGAGAGAGCAGGTGGACTAATAGATGGACAACATTACAAAATAAATTGCAGCGTCTCAAGAAGACGGGATTGTAAATCTCTATTTATATAGACTTGCAAAACCCCTCTAATTTTGTTGAAGTATTTAAAGTCGCCATTCTTTTATAACTATGATTGGCGTAGAAGCGGAATATGCCATTGATGTCACACTAGGTTCACTGAACCGATAACTAAGGGTTATTGTGTTCCAAACAGCGCTTTCTCCAAGTTATATGTTGTCCGGTACTATTTTTGGAGGTATTTATAAAAGGAAAGGGGCGAAGCTCTAAGTTTTTCCTGAAGTAAGATTTTGTGTATATTTTATTCCAATAGTATAATAGTCAATAAAAATTATTACACAGTTATTTGCAGAACATTCGCATTCTCCTTCTTTTTCAAGTCCGTTGCTTGGACCATTAAGATTTATTAAATATGCTAATATCTGAAAATGAGAATATTTTAATAAAAATCTTTGGAGCCAATTTTCAAAAAGGAAAATGATAGTGAAAATGATAGTAGATTTTTTCCACATATAAAGAGCTATTTTATCTAGAGCAGGAATTTTCAACCTATAGCACGCGTACCAAGTGAGCTACTGTCGCGTATTGCGTAAAAATGTTAGCAAATAAGGTATTTTAAAATTTCTTTTATAAGCAACAAATATTTCACAGTTATATTACAACTAAATGGAAACAATGTTATTTACATTACCATAAAAAACGTTTGTGCGACAGCTTATGAAAATAATACGGAAGTACAATTTCAATGCTACGACAGTGACAGCACAACCAGAATATATTTGATCGGACAACAATGGGAAACTTGTCGTTTGTTTAGTTTCGAGACACATTTACAGTTAAAAAGCTGTGGAGTTACATTATTGTTGTTGAGTGTGATATCTTATTTGTCGAATTGTATTGTTCTTCTACACTAGCCATGTGTGTAGGACAAGGTTGGAAAAGTAAAATCAGATGAAATTAAAGTCCCCAGCTGACTCGTCCTACCGGCATGTTGCCATGGTAGTTTAGTGTTAGAGCAACTTCACGGAAACCGGGAGATCCGTGGCTGAAATCCCGGCTGTGGCATTGAATTTTTCAGTAGTCTGATTCTACTTTCCAGATTTAAATGTAGTTTGTGACAGATTCAGAAAAAGTAAACCATAAAATGGATAAGTGGTTAATTAAAGGACTACGCTTGAAAAGCTCATACAGTGAAATGAGTACAAGCTAGAATCCACTCTGTTAGAATCACTACTTGATTATAATAAGTAGGGCCCGGATTTTTAGGTGGAATAAACCTTCATTTTAGGTTTCTTATATGCTTAAAATAGGTTTTTTAGGTTTTTCTTGATCAAAATAGTTTTTTTTATGTTTTGCTTCGTGGATCAATACAGGTATCAATAATTTTGTTTTTCTGGTACTTAGTTGTAAGATTTATATTTTGGCATTGCAATAGATACATACACTCTCAAATTTTCTGGCGTAAACGATTTCCTATTATCACGTAACACATTCTTGTATGAAAAAAGTTCATTCAACGGAGCGTAGAACATACATAGATGCCAGTGCAGCAGGTTCTAGGGGGAGTTCTCCTGTATACTTTTCTCCCTGCAATACTGAATTGATGATTTTCATATCTTCAAAGGCAGGATTTCGTTGAAGAATCTTCTACAACTTCGAAGAACACGCAACTCCCACTGATCCAGGTATTTCTTTACTGGAAACATTGCCCAATAATATCTAGAGCATCTTTCAGTGGCAAAGTTGTACTTTCCAATCGGAGAGTAGCTTCTGATATAAAACAAAAATGTGTCTTAATGTACGTAAGGGAAGCGGCAAGAGTGGGGCACTCGAGTGATTTCTTAGCCTTGACAATGCAGGAAGCTTCTGTTTCATTCAATTCATTGACGACATTTTTAACGTCTTTTAAGCGCTCGGCGTAGTAAATGGCAGCAGACAGCCAAGTCCTGACCTTCTATCAGCTGCATCCAGGTGTCACAACGTCACATGTGCTGCGTTTAGCTGTAGTAACTTGAACTATCTACTAGCTATAAGTGGTGGAAATAACTTTACAATGAGTTTCAATCCGAAGATAACATTCTTCATTTCGAAAAAGGAAAAACAGCTATTTAGGTTATTTTAGGTGTCAACCCCTCATTTAGGTTTTTTTAGGTGTAATGAAATTCGCATATTCTGCTCCAGGAGCTGTGAAACTAATGTCTTGAAATGTGTTAATTAAATAGCGAGGAAAAATATAGGTTAAAACATAAAAATCCGGGCCCTAATAATAAGTATAGGGAAATTCTCATTTTGACCCTTGTACCACAAAATCGCGCATTTCTCTCGGAAGTTTGCTTACTGGGGCATCTAATGTTCTGCGATGAATGAAATGGTGTGTAACTGGAAAAGATTGAGAACGCTTGATCTAGAGGGAGTTCTGAAAAATCCTTACATTGTATCGTTAAATTGATAACCTAACAATGAAATTCGCAATTCATACGACTTTTCGCTAATTGTTATTTCTCTCTCTCTCTTACTCACACACACTCACACACACACACACATATACACATTGACTTGCTTGGCTTATTTTCTGTAGCTTCTATTGGAGCACAGGGCATCTATAAAACAGCGTCATCTGACGTTGCTGGAGGTATTTTTCACTTGTCTCCAGCTCTTTTTCTACTACAGTCCAACCTCAGGTCCTCCATGTACTTTTGGGCCTTCCCCTTCTGCATGTACCTTGGGGATGCCAATCAAGAGCTTATTTTTTTCTACAGCATTTTTTGTGAACTATACAATTTTGATACGTATCTAAAACTATCGGACTATCCAATTTCATTTACTACTTTCTGCTTTAAAATTTTAGTTGTTGCTTGACATTCTTTCCCTTAATTCTTCATTGGAGAAGAATTTTGGCCCTTATTTATCTTGAACATTTTTCTCAAGCACCTGTTTATAAATGTCTGGAACTGATCTGTAATTTATTTAGTAAATTTCCCAATAATCCCATTGTTATTGATTATGTGATTTTACGTTACTTTTGACAAACTTTAATTTTTGTTGAAATTGATTCGCTTTTACAAATTGAATAATAATAATAATCCTGCACAAATGCCTCATTTGCTTTCCTAATAAGCCATTTAACATCTTCCTTGAGCTTTCCATTTTTGTTTAACATACTCCCTGGATAAGTAAAGTTTTCAACATTTTCCAAGATCGCTGTTTCTAGATGAATTGGATACTGTATTATAGCATTTATCCTCATTAATTCGGGCTTTAGGCTTTTAACAAACAGTCAAGACTGTTTACTTCTTTCATTACATCTTCAAATTTAATTTCTGCACCCGTACATGACTTAGATAAAGGAGAAAATTCGTGGACAGTTCGAGATCTTGAGCCGAGATCTCGAATCGAAAGTATGCAAAATAATACTCGTATCACTCTGAAATTTATTTTTTCCGTAAATAATAAAAATGACGACGCACGATATAAAAGTGCAGATAAACGATAAAGGAAAAATCTGATATAAAACACATATGACATTCCCTGTCCATGAGAGATTTACATAATTATATCCGTTCTATTTTACAATATTCATATAGTAAGCGATTCTTCTATCCCAGGAATGCCCAACCGCAGTCGGAAGAGGGGAGGGTAGGTCAACTTCCATCTACTCCGACGTTTTGTTGTGACCATGTAGGCCTACTCTACTTGACAAAAATGGGCTATGTTTGCCGACTCCTTTGGTGGTTCTCTTGGACACAAAATCCTTGCACTTCCAAACATTTTAAAATAAATACATGAACATATCATAATAGCCAATGTAAGTCGCCGTCGTTTTTAAAGCTCCCCATAATATGGCCTATGCCTTCGAGTGTTAGTTCATTTCACCAAGCGATGACTGGACACATTTCTGAGGTGGAGGCACTCAGTGTTGCCTCCGACGGTAGGGTCATGATGAGAATGGCGGTGGAGAATTCGTAGTGTAGATTTTATTTGTAATTTTCATGTTTCTAACATGAGATTTTTAATAAAAATCCTTGCAACCATCAGTGAAAAAACTATATATTTCTATAAAGGATTTATTTGGACTGGAGAAATTGCATAAAAATTTCCACCTTGCATCCTTAACACATGTTGGTCTTAAAATTCAAGTGTTTTGTTTATTTGAATTTTCATTTTTAAAGAATTATGCTATTATCTCTCTCTGTCCCTTTCACACACACAATGCTTTTCCGGATTCATTGGATCTCAATAGCCATTGTGGGAAGTAAAATCACAGATCAGGAGAACGCATTCTGAGTAAACCTTCACCGTTATTCTCGACATAAACTTACAGGCAAAGTACGATGGGAGACAGGTATCGGATACTGTGGCTCTGATTAGACGGTAGTGGTGTTTGAACACGAAAGTTGAAACATCCACTAATAAACCTTGTATCACCCTTTGGCTTTTAATTATTAGCGTACATTCCAAAACCGATTTTACAGCAAGAGTGTGTCAACAAACTCAATGCCGGTTTGATGCTGTGAAGTCAGTGTCTACTATGCAAATAAAAAATGTAAAGCAGTAGGAAAGGCTACAGTCTTTGGGTTTTAGACGTTTCAAATATATCTCTTAATACATTTGTGCTTGTAACGGGCCAGGTTGTCATAAGTCAGCACAACAGGATATACCTGATCACATGCTTAATAAATAAGTTCACCGGCTCGCATAAGAAATGTAAATTACTCTCACATGATAAGAAGACCGTGTGGCACTCAGCCAAAGCACTAGAAACAAATATACTTGTTGAAAATGCAGATAGCATGAAAATATAGCAACAAGGAAATTGAAGCACAAGAAAGGTTTATAAAACTTACTTATAACGATATAAATATCTTAGTATGTGGTAGATAAGATATTTAGATTTAACTACATGGCACTATGCGAGGAATATTGAGAGCATTTTCAATTCACAGCGTTTGGAAGTTGCATCACTGAGAGAAAAACAGCAAGGTTAACACAATTGACTTTGATAAATAATAAAATTAAGACGGAGGTAATCACTGCCACTTATATGCACCAAACTATTGAGCATTGAGTGGGAGCAATACAAACACAAACATACTCCAGCCTGTAAAGAAAATCTGTTGTGTTGTATTCGGACAACACCCTCTACGCAATTTTGTTTATTTTATATCTCTTTTACAAACTATTCTAACAAAAGCCATGTTTTTCTATTTACTTCATATTGATGGAGATGCATGTTTGCACAAATAGTTTCATAATACACGTTTTTGTAGGTACAAGGGGCATGCAAGAAGCTGGATCAATAGTCAAATCTTTAAAGAGCGAGTCGCTATATGCCAGCTTCCACACTTTTAGCATGATGTCATGAGAAACAAAACGAAACCGCATAATGAATCGGTTAATGCCATACAATTTATTTGATATAAATTGTTTTTCTAACGAGCTCGATAATCTTCTTGCAATAAGTTTTCATGTATCTCTTATGGTATACTTGTTAATTGTAGCCATGGATTAATATTCATCAAAATGGAAGGAAGATCTGAAGATTATACCTTACGGATTCAAAGAACCCTCATCCTAATGATAGTAATTTCTGTAGATATGTCATATGGCCTAAAAGGATTTTAACTGCAGAACAATTTTTTAAATCAATGTATTAAATGCAAATTTAAAGTTTCTGTATCATTTCTTCGGCTCCTTATATATTCAACAACGAAAAGGTTCTGCGGTGTTCAGATTAAGCAAGAAATAAACACTTTAATAACATCACTTTTAAGAGAATGGAAGAGTAATTACAAGATTCTACCCTTGAGATTGAAATCGTATTCTATATTTATATACTTTTTTATTCCTGAATTATAAATATCGCTTCACCAGTTTCTGATATTACGCTAAGCTCACATTACAGTACTTTGATGGAAGAGTCAGTGCTTCTGAGCGCATAAAAAGATTTCTGTTGAAACCTATTCGCAAAGCTTTCTTCTGTTGTATAAACACACGCTTTTCTTAAACTGAGTAGCCTCAAAAATTAAACCATAATTGTTTGTTGAGTTAAAATAAAATAACGTCTAAAATACCTTCAGTAATTTCAAGATTAATAATACGCGAAATTCATAACAAACAGAGCTACATTAAGAATTATTAGATCAATGTGAGCTTTGTAGTTCAGATATTTATAAATTTATAAAGCAAAGAATTTAATGGAACGTTCAGTCAAATGTGACGAATTCAGTGCCACGGCCGGGACTTGTACCATAGACATTCTCCGAGTAGATGCTATTACTACGTGAGCTATCATTCTTCTTGTCATCCACCAAGGAAGGCGAACACAGTAAGGCTCAGAAAGAGATGGTTAGAGCAGGAATTTGGAGCCGGAACAGGTTGAGATAACCTATGCCGTGCAGTAGGAGAAGAAAAAGCAGCTTCCATGTATATACGTGTATGATTCAGGTATCCCGGTAATGCTTCAATATTGCAAGTACTTTGTACTTTTGAAATACTTCAGTATTTTGATGGGCAGTTGATGCAAAGAAACAATGAAAGAATGAAACGACGTAAAACAAAGCAAAGAACGAACACTATTAACAATACAAAGAGAGAAAATGTGTGTGTGTGTGTGTGTTTGTGTGTGTGTGTGTGTGGGGGGGGTAGAGTAAACTCAAAAACCACTACTCAACCTATTTTGGTAATCCTTTCACCAGTGAAAAGCCCAATTCATTCTGAGGGGCATGAGGCTATAAAACCCCTTGTACTTAATTGGAGTTATAAAAGAACTGCTTACGAAGAAGCATAGTTTGGTTGAGATTGCCATTGAGTAGAAATTAGTTGTTACTTCAAGGAGATGCATGAAAAATAAAACAAATGCCGCGGATACTTAATTCCAAGCAATATATATACACACACACATTTTAGTGTTGCAGTTCTCATGGCTTATGTTATCTTATTTGCTGGGCGTCTGTTATTGTTTAATTATTTTTAAATTTGGGTTCTTTGTCCTCCAGCTAGTTATTATAATTCAGTCTAGCAAGTATCTCTAAGCAGGGTGTGTAAACGGAAAGGAGTTGTTGCTAAAAGATAACACTGATAAAAACATTTGTTTTTACACTTTTATTGCCGTCACACTTAATTAATAATTCACATATTTAATCTGTATACACGCCTGACTGAAACTGTGATATTTACGAATGTAATTACAGTCGTTTTAGTTGCCGCGTACTAATTACTTCGCGTACTTCACATTTTTGTAACTAACTCTGCGACGTGTACCTCGCGAGAGATTCTTCAGGACTGCGTGACTGCACCTCGTGAAATACTCTTCAAGACTGCGCGACACTTGCTTATGGCTCGAGAATATATACTCCTTCACTTCGAATTGCCTAAACATTATAATATAGCTCCTGTGGGTTACCAAATCGCGCCCAATTTAGCGTCTGTTTTGTCAGTCAATCACTACTCCTAACGTATATACTCTAGGGAATATATCCCTCCCTTTCTAAAAAAAGGCACGCTATCCTGACGTCATTTGTTTATCTCTTCTTAGTGCTAAACAACTCACCCCCTCGGTTTATTGTTACCCACTTCTATTGTCAGTTTCAGTTAGGCCGTGTAAACTAATTTCCTAACAAAACTTATGGCTAACAAACATCTAAAACCCTGTACATACAATAATATTAATTTACACTATAATCACTCTGGCATTCACAGCGTGTTATGATATAAACTATTGCCTCATTAGGGACTTCAAGAAGAAACTTTTTCTTTATATAACAAAGATCGTTAACAGTGTATGTTAAGTATTTGTATAAAAAGACAAAATTGTGCCCAGCTAATATTAGAAATTAGTCAACGATATTTTATGGTTAACATCTGAGAAGATTATTTTCCTCGATAGTTGCAGACTATGCATCTTTTCCAAAGAGGTTAAGTTAACTTGATGACTTAGAAGTGCGGAATATTTATATTCACCAACTTCAGCTCTATTTTGTTGATCTAAGGGTGTATGCATAATGTGAAAACTATGTAGTTTTATGTTATTAATTAAATATCGAACTAAATAGAAGGCACAAAAGTTTAAAATATTGTCCTTTTATTTACTGTGCAGAACTTGGAAGACTGTTGGGGGGTGGAGGCAAGGAAGTAAGACGTTCCGCCAAAATTTAATATTCTTTGGGGTGAGTATCAAGGGATTTTCTATCCCTTATTAGAAAAATCTGGGGCTGTTCGAAATTTCAGTTATGGGTAAAGGGGAGGATTCACCATAAAACTACTAGATTATTATGCAATAATGGCGTAAAGAACGGGGTAAGTAAATAAAAGTAATTAAATCGCCACTCGAGTTAAAAAAACTAACCGTGCAACGTCGGGTAAGCCAGCTAGTAACTAACAAACAGAACCTAGGATTGCTCCTTGAGGAACTTCACGTTTAAATGTTCCCCACACTAATGTATTATTTTTATTTTTAACGAGATGGTTTATTTCCACCTTCAAAGCAGGTTGAAGCAGTAAAATGATCGTCAGATTTGATGTCATTTACTTTACCTATTTCTGATGCTGTCGTTGATGATTCTGCTGCAGTGATCTCGTAGTTTTTCTGTTGTTTCGTGCGTAAACTGCTCCAGTGGTAAGTTATGAGACGTTTCTCTCGGGGTATGCTTCGGCGTATTGTTAAAGGATAACACCGTTTAAATTGAATGAGAAATCTGATGTGACCTAATACTTGAGCTTTGAAGTTAGTTTCTGACCGTTTGAAAATAAATCATGAAAATGATTATGAATCGTAGCACTCGAAATTGTAACAACTGAATTATTATATCTGCTAACTTCTGCAGTATTCATTTTAGGATTTGAAATAACTATTTCCACAATAAAATAAACTAGTAGTGTACCTGCCGTGAACCGCTAAACTGTTTATCAGCGAGACCTCTCGCAATAGCCGCGAAATAATATTCACACAAACGTGTCACTGAGCTCTTAAAATATCACACAAACAGCACGTACCGATAATGTACTAGAGAAAGCAATGCATGTACAACCGTGTGCACAAACGACTGTAAGTACCAGTGCCGGTACCAAAAGTAACTCTCTGATCTAAAATTGCACGCCATTATTACCTTTAGCTCCGCTTACATATTATTCCCCTTCCAATTTTACATCCTTCCCGGGCCAATACTTAGCCCCTCTTCACGCACGATTCTTACTTTGTTGCTAACCGAGCCTTTCACTCTTCTCAGAATTTCTTTTTTCTCTCTAATTTGCAGAATTGGCCTATGTGCTTGCAAACGTATTGAACTTATAACCTAACTGAATTCCCAGAATATTTAAGCTATTGCGTTCGCTACTTCGGATGATACCAATTATTTCGCTAAGCTTCCTAATTACCTTTGTCTTGCCGGACAGACATTTCAACTCAGCTTTTTACATTATACACCGGTTTATATATACATGGAAATAATTGTTACAATTATTTCTCTATCGTACTGTTATTTCTTTATTTAATTCTTTATATCTGCCCGTCAATAATTACGGTATCAATATTATTAAACGGCTAATATTTTCAGTATACTATGCTTCATTAAATTTATAATTTGGGTATTTGCATGCCTGTGTTGTTCCTAAATGTATATAAAGCCTTTTCCTAAAAGTTCCAAAGAATCCATTCGACTTTGAACAATGAAACTACCACCGCTACCGGCACCATCATCATGTCACTAAGCCATCATCATTAACGTCATCTTCACCGGGTCCCCTACACCGCCACCACTAACACCACGACTGCCATCAGCATTTTCCCCAAAGACTAATTCTTCTCCTCCACAGTTATTTTATGTAAAACTGCACTCTGTGCTAGGGTCCCTGTGCTCTTATTATGCAGAACAGTGTTTATTTGACAACAACGAGTTGTGCTTGATGATTTAGGCTAGTGGTCGGCATCGTGTTGTATAGTTATATCAAGAGCAAGGCCAGCTTCATAGGCACAATAAGAGAATCGTTAAAGTCGCCCATTGGCAAACAAGTTCATTTCAGTGGCGTTTACTACATTAAGGAGGATAATGCAATCATTTCTCAACAGCCAACGGGAGAAAGCTACTGTTATGTGAATATGCCAGTTTACTACCTTTAATAGGTAGAATTTAAATAAGGTCCCACATACAGTTATATTAAATATAGCTGTGTTGCTGGCATACAGGCAATTCTATATTTTGAAATAAGTTTAGCCCTCAGTAAGTGGTCGGCCGCAAATTAACTTTAACACGTTTATAACTTCCTTCTTTCCCTTTCCTATGAAGCTATTCGTAAAATTATTTTGACTAATGGTAGAATAAACCTTTAAACTTAGAGATGGTTGTTCAACTTTTCAATGAAAGAGAATTCTCTGTAAAGAAAACTTTATCCATTTATTATACCACAATAGTAAATCACACCTGATTCACCAATGAAATTCATACACGCCAAACACTTTGTGGTTGTGAACTTAGTAACTGAAAATAAACTATTTTCAATATTTTAAATATAATTACAGAAATTCTTCACTATGAGAGCAACCACCGAAATAATCTCCGGATTGTGTAATTCCCCAAATATATGGGAACTATAGGATGTTGTCAGCCGATTATTTTCTGTAAAGAGTATTGATAACGTTCCATTTTTTTTCAAATTTGGCAACTGTTGCGCACATCACGAAATATCTCGAACGGCCTTTCACCTGGAATCGTGTGCCGTTCTCCCCCCTCTATCATCGTGGGACACGTCGCCAGCAAAGGAACACTCAAGAATGTTCTAGAAGGGTGTCGTCATATCTGACGTAGCGCTGGTAGAATGACGAAATGGTCATTCAGTGCTACTATTGGCTGGCTTGTCCACGTAACTGATCGCAGCTCTCTCCTGGACGTGAGGAGGAAGACAAGAAGAAAAGTGAGTCATCCACGAGGGATGGAGCGAGCAGACTGCCAGAGCAATTAGCTCTGCTTTATCTTCGGGAGTTTTCGAAATAAGGTTACCAAGGGTAACGTTTCCGCCATTTCTAAATTGTACTATATCACTTTAGTAGGCCATTCAAAATTCATCTTCTTACCCTTAGTCTTCAAAATCTAAACGCGGGAGAAGCATTTTTATTCATGTTTTGTATTTATATTGCATTTTGCAATGGCAGAAAATTAAATACTTATAACTTGTAAAACAGATCAAATAGTGCAAAAAATGGTGACAGAGAATGCAAGACAATCTTGTACTTGCAAAGTATTAACCTTAGAGTTTTTATTGCAAGCTTTACTGAAAATGTATAGAATTTTTAGTTATATAAGAGGTTTTCTATAATAAACTGTTTTTGTATTTGGTGTGAATAATTTAAAACCTAGCTCCCAACATACGTTATGTAACTAAACCAACTTAATATTCCAAATGGGTCAAGTACGTTACATAAATGCTAGCAAGGGCGTGGAAAGGTAACCTAATGGTAGCTAGAGTGTGGAGAGCTAGAATCTACCCTTTTCTGCTTCAACTTTACATAATTGTAGTTTGTACAATCCACAATTTCCTCTTTTCAACTTTGCTGTATATTACAATCGTAACAGACAGGCATGTAGCTAATTTATAATTTTAAATTATTGTGGTATTATGACCGATTTTACCTTTTTTAAATGTATTAAGGTGTTAAAGCGAGGGAGCAGTATTGAATCTTGCATCTTCAATTTGCCACACGCATTGTGCTTTTACTTTGATTATTAGAACCTTCAGGTATATAACTTAATACGGTACTATACTTTTAAAAGGTTTTCGTGTTTCCGTCTTTCACAATTTATTTTTAATGCGAGAAGTATTTACTGTTTTCTCACGTTTGTGCCGGTGATTTCTACTATGACGTTTAAAATTTAGACTTATTGCGCAACGAGGCGTAGTGTTTTTCACTCGAAATGCAAGGGTTGCAATTTAATGCTTCCGATTCGGTGCCTTCATTTTTGCAACTCTTGAAAGACCACGTGCACGCTCATCTGGATATAAAGTATTTCACTAAGGAAGGGGGTCCTTGCACTTATTCAAACTTATTTTTTTTTTCAATATGATAAATTTCAATTTTTCTGAAAAAGTAGGACCCGGCTATATTACGTCGCCCTCGGGCACGCATTAGCGATTACATGGAACGTTTGCAGTATTTGTTTTTGTCTCCATTTCTGGCAGAGAACGAATTAAAGGTTCAAGGAATTTTATGCCAGTATACGGAGTTATTAAATTCATTAGCACAACCATGGTGTTCTACTTCTGAGGGGAATGTTGTACAACATTACGTAGAAAATGCTTTTGTTTCTCCCGTTTTACAAAATCCTGTGGCGTCAGTAAGTGAAAAGCGGGCCTTTTAGTTTAAATCCTTGCAAAATCGCATCCGGTGCAATTATTATTAGATTCTGCTTACTATTTGGTAAACAATGCCGAACAGGTTATTGTTTTCTTGAAATCGTTTTTGCGTTTACAGGATTTGTGTGGACAGTCTTTGTTTCCAGCTAAAGAATTCTTCACGTTATTACTTTGTGCTGTTGAAGGCAAGATTGAGTTTTTGGTACGTAATGCATTCGTGAATAATTTGGAATTGACAGCTTTCCATACTGCAGTATTAGATCTTTTGTTTCCGCTCCGCGTTCGTACACAATACCTTTCTAAGTTTTACTATCTACCTTAACCGCGAAACGAAGATTTCCTTTTTTTCTGAAAAATTTAAATTATATGCTCAACTTTTCCTTACGGGGTCCTGAACATCACGTTTGTGATATAATTCTTTCGGGTTTGAATTCGGAGAGTTTGTCTTGTGTTTTCGTTCAAACTCCGACAGCTTATTTGGCTTTAGATAGCGTGATTGCTTCGGTGCAATAAATTCAAACAGGACCCGAGATTTCTTTAGCTTCGCCACGTGTTGTTATTCAGTCTTGTTTCCTTCGACGTAAGTATATCCAGCATTTGTGAATAATTTGGCGTACGATTTTATTTTGGGTCATCTGTTTTTGTTATACACCGTTTGAGTTTAGTGTTAATAGACTTTTAGTTTTCTTTTCCTTTTAGTCCAAATCAAAAATTTCACTTCTCTTTTGGCAACAGCGACCTAGTGATTTGTCGTCTATTGTTACTGTTGCATTTCCACAAGTCCGCTTACTGCATTTAACACGATAATGTGAAACCATATTTTGCTGTTATTACATGCATTTCCAGATGTCTTTACTGACGCCCTTGGTACTGTTCAAAATGCTCGTATTCTTTTCAATTAGTAGATACTACGCCAGTACATTCCCCACCTTGTCTAACGCCTCCGAAGCTGGAAATATTGCGTAACAAACTTGATACTATGTTGCAACAGGGAATATCGAACCTTTTACAAGTTCGTATTCAGTCCTTGTTTTCTGTTTGCAGAACTTAACGGGGATGCTCGAGTCGTTATTCACCACCGTAGGTTTAATAAGCATATAAGCATTGTCTCGATTCCTCTGCCAGATATCCATTCCTCTGCACATTATTTTCGGAATACCAAGGGTTTTATTTATGGACGCTGTTTAACTACTATTGTCCTTAGCGTTCCATTCTATATTGGGCGTGAAAGACAGGTAATTTTGTTCACAGGCCTCTTTATCAAGCTGAGATTCTTTTACGTGCCGTAAATCTACGACACGTGACCACCGACTTTACTTCCCTTCCGAAAGAAGCCATGCTAAGCATTTTTACGCCCGGGTTTGAACCCGCGACCTCGGGAACTAGAGGATAGCATGGTAACCACTACACCACGGAGGATAACTATGCTAAAGTTTTTACTATGTTGGACCTTAATCAAGCGTACTACAAAATTCCAATTGCGCAATCATCTTGACATGTGACCACGTATTCCACACCCTGGAATTTATTCCAATTCACAAGCGTTTCCTTTGGTATTTCAACGGGCGCTCAAACCTTGTCACTTCTTTTGGATTTAATTTTACATAAATACAAAGTTCAATTTATTTTCAATTATTTTGATGATTTGGTAATGTATTCACCTGATTTTCTTCACATTTGTGACACTTGCGTTTGGCATTTACTTGTTTGCAAACAGCGGGTTTAATTGTTTCCCCTTCCAAGATGAAATTTGCTTTTCCTCAGATATCCTTTTTGGGTCATATTAACCCTTTCGAGGACATTCTATGATCCAGTAAGAAAGTGAACCTTGTACAGTATCCGGTGCCTACTCAGTTGAAGCGTCTTGCATCATTTCTTGGTAGAGGAACAATATTTATTTATAAATTTATACCGAATTTATCTCAAATTGCCGAAACTTTAAATGCTTTGCATCGTAAGGGCGTAAACGTTTGTTGGACCTAAGATCACCAACGTGCTTTTGAGCATCTTGAACACGTGATTATGCATCTGACAATTTTGTCTTGCCTCATTTTACCAACCTTTTATAGTTCAACCTGACGCCTCAAGTTTTTCGGTAGCAGCCGTCTCACTCAAGGTTTGGTTGGCTCACGACTTCCAGTTTATCGCATTTCTCGTTGTCTTATGGCAGTGGAGCGCCGGCTTTCGGTTTATGTGTCGAAAGCTTTGGTTGTAATTAATTGTTTTTTGATAAAATGTTTGCAACACCGACCTTTCTTTTTGGAGTGCAATAATAAGGTTATCACCTGGGTATCACCCCAAGCACGTAAAACAGGCAAGCTCGCGCGCAGGGTACTTAAGCTTAGTGCTTTTAAATTTCAGGTCCGTTACATTCGCGGTTCTGAGAATTTAATCGCGGATGCTTTGTTACGCATGTTTGTGGAACCTGGGATTAGAAGTCCTAGTAAATCACACCCAGCTTGTATGGTCTCAGCCTTTTCTCCGGATTTTCCTGCAATATTTACTTATTGCTGATCATCAAAAGCAGGATTCGATACTAGGTCAAATTTATCAACAATGTAAGGCGGACATAGCGGTTCCCAGTTATTCTTTTAAAAAGGATCCTCTTTATACCTATCTGCCACGTTCTTGTCTTTCGAAAATTGTTCTACTGTAACTTTGGTTCCGGAGATATTGCAATATTTTCATACTTCACCTTATGGTGCACATTTAGGTATTTATAAAAATAAAATGAAAGTGACAATACTTTTTTGGCGTGGCATGTATCGGGATATCACTTCTTTTTGTTAATTATTGTGATATTTGTTAACGATTTAAACCGCCTCAAACTACACAGTTGGGATTTTTACAGTCTAAAACTAGCAATGACACCTTGGAGCGGATCTTTATTGACTTTATCGAATCTTTATCACGCTCACGCAAAGACAATACGCGTCTATGAGTAGTCGTTGACGCCTTCATAAAGTTTGTTTGGTTAGTTGCTGTTTCGGCTGCCACTGGGGTTGCAATTATTTCGGTATTGGCTAATATATTTACGTTCTTTGGTGCTCCGCATGTAGTTGTTTCTGACAATGCATTGCATTTTCGTGCATATGTTTTTCGTACGCTTCTTTTTGAACATGGGGTAACATTTGTATTGACAAACCAATGGCACATAAATGATTTGCTTTCTAAGTTTGCAACGGTTGACCAAATTCCCGAACAGTGGTAATTAGCTCTTTATTCATTGCGTAAGGGTCATCAACGTCGTGCACCTTCTCCTTTTCAGGTTAGCGATATCGTTCTCTTATGTTCTCATCCATTAAGTAATGGTTCTAAAGCGTTTGCAAGTAAATTGGCTCCGCATAATGTCGATACATTCAAAATTCTTAGTCTAGTTAACCCTGTTTCCTTTCTATTCAAGATTGTGTCACATGACGTATTACAACCGTCCATGCTTCTCAACTAAAGCTGTTGCTCATTAATTCGGTTTGTTTGCTCGGTTTTTCGCAACCATGTAGCACATTTTTGTTTCATTACCATCCTCACGTTGATTATTATTATTATTATTATTATTATTTGTTTCCTCGTTCAGAAGTCTGAGAGATTTATTTTGCGTCTAGCGCTACATTTTCTCTTTTAGTTTTGACCTCGAGGTGTATTGTGTCTGTGTTATGGGGGAATGTTGTAGTTGGTTTTATTGTGTTTACTGTTTTTATATTTTAGTGGGGCCATTGGGCTTATTCTGTTAGTTTTATGATGTAATTTGTGGAAGTTGATGGCGATTATAGTTATGCTTGATTTTAGGCCTGTCAAGGTTTGCCTCTAGGCACACACATTTACATGTATATTGAAAATTCTCTACAGATTTCTGTTTTTTGTTTTGTTTTTTGCGCATACTATTAATCCCCATTCATAATATATTTTTAATTGTTATTTCATGTTTTGCTTGTCATGAATGAGTTTTTATAAAGTATAATGTACTTCTTCTTTGTAAGTTTTTACTTCTGGCATTAATTTTGCGTCTTCAACTGCTACTTATGCATTACTTGGGGATATGTATAATGCTTTAGCAACCTTGCTGAATATGTTTGTATTTTATATAGTGCTTTGTATTGATTTTTTCGGGTGCTATGTTTTCCTTATTGCCTATCTCGCCTTATTATTTGTTTGCTTGTCCTGATTGCATGGTTCCTTGCACGGGAGAGTTCCACTATCACGTATGATTACGTCAGCTGCGCTTCCTTTTGGCAGGGGAGTGGTCATTGTGCCATCCCCGCTATCTCGTCGTAGGGCACGTCGCCAACACACGAACACTCAAGAATGTTCTAGAAGTATGTCGTCATATCTGAGTAGCACTGGTAAAATGGCGAAATGGTCATCCAGTGCTACTATTGGCTGACTTGTCTATGTCACTGATCGCAGCGCTCTCCTAAACGTGAGGAGGAATGGAAAGCTCCCGAAATAGAAGAGATGTGAGAAACCCACAAGGGACAGTGAGCAGACTGTCTGAGCACTTAGCTCTGCTTTGGCTTCAGCGAGTTCCGGCTAAGGTTAACAAAGGTAATGCTTCCGCCATTTCTAAATTCTCCTATATCACTTTGGTAAGCCATTCAACATTTATCTTCTTGGCCTTAGTCTTAAAAATTTAAACGCGGGAGAAACATTCTTTATTCATACTTGTAACATTGTAAAACAGATTAAATGGTACAAAGAATGGTGAAGTATAATACACGTTAATCTTGTACTTGGAAGGTATATTAACTTTGGGCTGGTTAAATATTTGGTGTGAATAGTTTGAATCCTACTTCCCACCATAATCCACACGATCCACTCTGTGTTAAATCAATTAATGTCGCAAATGGATCAAGTACGTAACACGGTAAGGATTTCGTTTGTTAAATACGAAGTAGCGACCTTTCCTTTGCTTTTATTTCGAGTTAACATAATAAAATCCGCAGAACATAGGAGCTTGTATCAATTTCTAGCTCTTAAAGCACTTTTCCGTAGGATGAAGCATTTAGCATGAAAAGATTTGTACCTCTGTCTTTATTAATATTTGTTTATTTGGGTTTGAAGATTTTAAAAGCTTATTTGAGTAATTAAGGTATGCGGTTAGAAAACACTTATTCAAATGTATCAGTGCATCTTCCCAGATTAGTTCAATTTCTCCATACACTTTCACATGTCCCCTCATTCTTAAGTTCGTCTAGCCCTTCCTTTCAATAAATAAATGCCTTATTACCCTCTTTTTATAACCTATCCAATAACTCTAAGAGATCGGACAATTTCGATAGTATCTTTTGTGGAGAAGCGCAATTAGAAATTCCGCATATAAGTTGTCTCTAGCTTACAGCAAGGCACAATTTTCACATAAGTATTATTTATGTCAATGTGTACTGTTATGCAATAGTATTATGAAAACTACAACAAAGTAAGAATAACACTTGAAAGCACTACAAATATATGTAACACCTAGTGAGATGGCTAAGGCGGAAACGTCTGTGGCCCGCATGGGGAGTATCCAGTTTCGACCCCCGGCGATCGCCCAGTCGGACCCATGCTTTCTTGCGGGGTTTTCCCGAGCCGTCAGCGAATGGTGGAGTGGTTTCCTTCAGCCCCCGAATTTCCTGTCCTTACATCCTGATGGTCTCTTTCAGATAGGAAGTGTCGGCGATGGTGTTTCGGTGTAGCGTGACAGGAGAAAAGGATGCTCTCTGTGAACTCTCCCCGTCCTTTGGCTTTCGCTGGCTGCCTGGATATCGGAACCCCCTTGAGGGGTGTTGGACTCCTTGTGTATGGGGCGGGTCCCCGGACTGCCCGTCCGTCTGTTTCTGGAAACTTAGGGACCCTGTGATTGCTGCTCTTGGTACCGGCCGCCCAGTGTCTTCTCCTCTCGCTTCATCCTTCCTTCCGGGGACACCCCGTCGTCGGACATAGGTACAGTATTCCCTCTGGATCGGTGCCGAGTCCCCTCCGTAACAGAAGATAAGAAAAGAAAATGTGGGAAACAGTTTAGTTGAGAGCATATTAGTAGCAAAACATTATAATTTCCGATAGCAATGACGTAATATCGATATTCTAGACTCCGAGTAACGAGGATGCAAAAACATCTGTACATTATTAAGTAGAGAAGAATTAGGATCTGAATGGATACAAATCGTTCTCGCTTATATCAGCTATTGGTGCAGAAATACTTTATTATTTATTTTCTACGATTTATAATATTAAGACTCGTAAAACATTGTATCCAAGTTGTGGATGATGTTAATACGACGTTCGTGAAAATTGTCGCACCAACGACACGGGTGCGACAAACCTTCTATCGTCCCAAAACACAGGTCCACAGAAATTGTTTTTCTTGCTTTATTATTTTTTTCAACTGTATATATATAAAACATGAGTGCTCTGAATTTAAATCTTTTTTCACTTTTGCTGTATCAGGCTAGGTTTTCATTCAAAATCAAATCAAATGTAATGATGCACTTAAGTATTCAATGCAAATTTATAAATAAGACAAAACTGTTTCTTTAGGTTTTATTAATATAAATATTCATGAATATATAGAGAAAAGAGAACTATCAATAACTATTGGTTTTTAAAGTTTTTCTTTGTTGGGAGAAGAAAACTTAATTTTTTCGAAGCTCTGATGTGTCCTACATTAGTGTCTCTTTTCAAACACCAACAATACTCAGCTATCATTGACACATCCCAATGGTCTTGGTAGCCGGTTTCCATTGTTTTAATGTCTATATGAAAGCGCTCACCTTGTTCTTCACTCGCTGCACCAAGATTAGCTTGAAGGTAATCAAGGTGCCTCTGAAGAAAATGCACTTTAACACTCATTCTACCCTCTAGATTTCTAAACTGCTGTAACATTTCCTCCGCAATTTCCTTATAGTTCTCACACTTCTTGTTACCAAGAAAGTTTTCTGTCACTGTTTTGTATGCCAACCATGCTGACTTCTCTAGCTCAGACATTGACTGAGGAAAGGTCTCATCCTGCATAAGTTCACGAATCTGGGGGCCTTCTGAAATACCTACTGCTATCTTAGCTTCAGTTTTATGTGAGAACCTTGTAACAGGGAATTTGAAACAGTTGCTGTTCTTATTCAGAGCAGTTACAAATTGTTTCATCAAACCTAATTTGATATGGAGCGGTAGAAGGAGGACATTAGAAGCAGAAACCAATGGTTCACACCTCACAATTTTTTTCTCCAGGAACTAATTGCTCCTTTGTGGCCAATTTTTTCTGGTCCAATGCACTGAACTAGCTCTACTGTCCCATTAAAAAAGAAAGCAGGGATATTTAGTAAATCCCGCTTGCTGACATAGAAAAATAATCACTTTTATATCACCACAAACACTTCATTTATGTTCCATATGCTTCAACGTCGTAAGATTATTTAAATGCACTGAATGACCTACTGAAATAGAAGGGAGTAAATTTCCAATGTGCAACGGAACTGCCTTTAAACTTGTCTTTGATTTATCAATATAAAGTCTCCATTCCTGTTCATATCAATTCATGGCATGAAAAACACCAGCTATGTTGCTACAGAATACCAGTTTATCAGCATGAAAAGAATGGTAAGAAACTTTATGCCGAAGCCTGTAAAATGGGACGGAAGTTCCAGGTGATAACATATTTTTTTCCTTTAATCTCGAAGCAAGAAGTTCCGAGCTGATCTTTGGTAGGTACAGCTCCCTTAGCAGTTGACTCAGCCTGAGTGAAGTAATGAGTCTCCTTTGAATGTTGAAGATCACTAGTAGGTTGAAAGTCCATGTCTGCTGCTGATGATCATAGCTCATCTTCTGGAACTAGAACCGCTTTCACCAAGATTTTCGAGAGCGAAGGAACAGGCACTTCCTCACAGTGTGGAATGGAACGAATTGCAGAATTCAAATTATTTGGGATATTTTAAAGCACTTTATTCTTTCTCGGTATACCAGCAACGTTCCAGAAACCAAAATAGCAATCTACAATGTGCTCTTTAGGTTCACGCCACTCCATTGGTACAGCAAACGCCAATGACTTTCATTTGCGATAAACCCACTGTCTGATATTTTCGGTACAGGGAAAAAAATTGAGTTTTATTTATGGACGCTCTTTAACTACTATGGTTCTTAGCGTCCCATTCTATATTGGGCGTGAGACCGGTAATTTTGCTCAGAGGCCTCTTTATCAGGCTTGAGGTTCTTTTACGTGCCGTAAATCTACGACACGGGACCACCGGCTTTACTTCCCTTCCGAAGGAAGCCATGTTAAGGATTTTTACGCCCAATTTTTCACGCGTACATCGAAACTGACTTGAATTCAAAACTGATCTGACTGTCAATAGACCATTTACAAAACTAAAATATTTCTTATGGATGAAACTTTACACGGAAAATATACCATTTCTCTCTTTTGTTATCGAGAACGAATTGAACGGACCTGAGTTAAAGACTCGGGTCAGTAACCCCTCGAAATAGAATGAGGGTAGGAAGGTACTTAAGAGAAACTTGTGAGTAAGATATAGAATTATTACAACCGTAATTTTCTACAACTGTAGCCTAATGAAACAAAACAAGGGCTGGTTTCAGAGTTTCCATCTGGTAGAAATCAGAAAACCGCAAATGCAATTTCTGAAAAAAACTGTAGTCTGATGAAACAAAATTATGGCTGGTTTGAGAGTTTCCCTCTGGTAAGGAATTAGAAAATATCAACAGTTTTCATTCAGCAAAAATTAGTAGACCTGTGAAATCATTAAAATTATCCACTTGTTGCATAAATATCTATTAAACATATACAAACGATATTCATATTCGTTAAAGATACACTTTTGCTTTACTTTATTTACTTTTGGATTCAACTCCGGGCTTGATTATGTGTGGACTTTCATAGAATCAGACGACACTTCAGGAGGGTGAGACGTGGTCAGCGTCCCGGATCCTTCCCGGCCGGTTAACGCTGCTATATCTCAGGTTTTCTTGTCAATTTAACAATATTGAAATTCATTCTGCACTTTTTGTTTCATTGCTAGCTATGCTTTTTCGACTGCTATTGACTTCTTTTGTCTTCTTTGTGGCAACTGGCTGGCGCTTATATTTGTCATTCGTCTTTATGTCCTGTGTAGCTGTTGGAGTACGGAGGTGAACGGAGATGTGTATCAAACGCATCAATTTCCAGCAGCAGCTTATACTTCATTGCAGGCTGTAAAACACGGTGATAACAGATATTGGATTTTAAATCTTGTGTTTATCATATATTTTGTTGCCTGCACAGAAAAAGAGCAGGTGCAGCGATTCGCACGCCACTGATACTAGATCGCAGAGAGAGCTAGGTGGACGCACGCGCGATTTGTCTTGGGCTCGTGCTTGAGGTCATGCTCCTGATTAATATTTCGCCAGAGCGTTCCCTGCAGGTGTGATGACAAGTACACGGTCCACATCCCAGACTGCCATGTCATTTGGTGTTAGGGTTAACCTCTTGTCTCGCTTGACCAGGGAGTCCAGTCAACGCCCTTGCCTCTTCTATCGGAAATATATTTTGTCCTCGCCATATAGATACTATCTCACCGGCCACCATATTGGACGCCATGTGTCTTACTTCAAACAATAGACAATCGTTCTTATGAGACTGGGACTCTTTATAAGGAACAATGAAGCATCGAAAACATTAAACATGGTAGTTAAGTTGGCGTTTAGAGCATTCATTTTTCACTAATAGGTCGATGCGGAGAACTCATGAACTTGGTGTCATATAGTTTGTTATGTCTACAATACTTGAGTTCTACGCATGCACACGTCACTGTAAGCATACGTAATCCTTTAATTAAGTTAATGCAAACAAAAACAGTGTGGGAAATAAAACCAGTCTTTCTCGTACTGTACACTTCTGTATATGATTATATTTGAATGGCTTAATCGCAGATTAAAGATTGGGTGTTCACTCACTGTCAAACACCTAAACTCACTTCTTTTGCACACATCTACTTGGATATCTCTTGCATTCTAAACAGAAATGTACCGAATGTGTAAATGTAACCAATAATGTGCTTTTAATGCTCCATAAAACAAATTTGAGATTTGTGGCTTGAAAACAGGCCTCATTTATGGATATGTTTTGTAAAAGTACATGCTTCCTAAATTTCGTGAAAGAAACTTCTTTGTTACTGCGCACATGAACATAAAGTATTCTGAGCTTATCAGAATAGAAATATATCATAATCTCGGGCAAGGATTTTTTAAAAGAAAGTCTAATTTTATTTCTAAAAATTGTGTTTTGGTGTCTATGAAATGAAGTCTCGACTATAAAAATATATACACAGAGAACAAAGAAAGAGCTCGATGGATGCATTTACCAACCTTAGCAGTGCAAGTGTTAAGAACAGATCCTGATATTTTAAAAGATGCTTTTATTATTTATTCTATAGGCGGTTTTTTGCAAATATTTCGGAGATATTATTGTACTAATAATTATAATAATATGCCTCTAACGATGTTGAGAAAATACAATGGGTATGTGAAAACAATGTATTTTCTTAGGTTTCCGTACACAATTATCAAGAATGAATCTGAATTAATGTTGCGTTTATTTTTCTATAGAATCGTCAGAGGCAATCTAATTATCCGTATTATTATAAATCATGATCCAATGATTTATTATCCGCTAGAGATGATTAAAGACCTTCAGATAGTAAGATCTACTCGCGGCGTTGTAAGTAGCATGTTGGAAGCAATGTTTTTCATTGGCGGTTTCTTCTGCAACAGACTTTCATACCCATGTGCTTATATCCTTTTTTTTTGCATATAAAATTATTTTTTTTTCAAGAATAAAACGGAAATTTGTAACAGTTCAAAATATTTCTATTCCTTCACAAAAGAAATCATGTCTGCACTGTTGTTCGCTATTACCGTCATCCCGTAGACTATGCGATATAAAAACATAAGTGGTTGCTTTGCGAACTATAATGTCTTATTTTATATGCAAAATAAAACTTACAACCTAATTTTGTGGTGAAAACTGATAGTTCAAGCACTTTATTCTTTCTTCCCAAATCGTTTCTGAAAATTCCATGTACATTACTAAGTACACAAGTTCAATTCCTTGAAGTGGATAGGTTAGCCATTATCATATACGTAGCAGATCTTTTAGTGCTCTGAATATTGATAGGGATCTATCAATAGGAAAACCTTCTTCATATTCAAAATCAAAGTGTTATTAAATATGTAAAATAAATAGACAAATCTGCCAATAATTGTGTAAAATATTTCACATTCTTGCTCTGAAAACATCTGCAGCACAGTTACGCACGAAGATTCAGATATTTAACTAATATTACTTTCTCTACTACGTAAAGTAAGTAGGGGAAGTATTGTATTCCAACCAAAAATTCGATACCGAGATTTCACTGGAAATATATGTTCTAAGAGCCCCTGAATCCAAAAAAAGCATTTTAGGAAACATGTCCATGTGTGTGTCTGTGTGTCTGTGTTTGTCTATGTGTCTGTGTGTGTGTGTGTGTCTGTGTTTGACTATGTGTGTGTGTGTGTGTGTGTGTGTGTGAACAGCATAACTCAGAAACCAACAGTCGGGTAAACACCAAACTGGTATTTAGGTTCTTATCTTCCAGAGATGCGACACGAAGGTTTTCAAGAAAATCCCCCACCCAAGATTATCCTTTATATGGAACATTTTTCGAAAATTTTAATTTTCTCCAAAATGGCTCTAACGATTTTGATTATAATATCATATGTTTAAGATATTTTCATGGCAAATAAAATGTATATCTTTAATTTTCTGTGAATGTCTCCAAAAGTATTCTTCATTGTGAACGACTTTTGCATAACTGGTAAACCATAAGAGATAGACAATATTTTACTACACAAAAAATGTAGATCGCGTTAAAATACACAATTTATGCCATATACAGTATTTTTTGTTGGGTGAACCATTTTCGAGATATTGTTTGTTATTCCCTTAAATTTTTCAATACTTATTTTCTCAAATGGGAATTCGTTATTCGTTTTTTTTTTGTCTTGGATATGCAAAGAGTATTAATCTGTGGCAAAGAGAATGGTGCTGCACCTAGCAACCAGCTATTAAGATATAAGTCGACGCTTAAAGGCTACTGTATTTCTATATTGCCCTTGCAATTACCAAACAAGGGGAACATAGCAGGCCTTAAGCGATAGTCAAATATTTTTAGAACTGGTCGCTAAGTGTAAAATATAATTCTCTTTGCATGTTAAAAGATCGTTTCTGCCAATGTTTATCTCGATTAATATGAAATAGATGGAGAATAACAGTTTGTAAAAATAGTTTGTACAAGAGTAGAGAAAGTCATGTGAGTGTAACACATAAGATTTTTTGTACATTTACGGTATTTGTAAATATTAGACCTTCTATTTATTGTTCATGCCTTGGAAACACAACAGCATAACTGCCTGCCATAAATGTACTTCAAATCATACAAACGCCTGGGCCTAGGTGTAGTTGAAAGTTCTGCAACTTACACTCATTTTTACAACTGCTGCAACAAATTTTACTTTGTTGCTTAAACGTTAAAACACATGTGGAGACCGCATAGAATTATAATGCTCAATGTTTATATAAGTGTTTGTGCATGCACTATCCTTGGTATTCTGCTGAAGCTTCCATGGATAAAGCTGAAGTGTATAGCTGTTAAACATAGTAAGCCTTAAGTTGGGTTGCTTATATTTATAGGGCTTATAATGTTTAAAATCGGGGTTTTCCCTTTCAATTCCTGATGAAATTGATGAATCTGCTTTATACTTCATAGCCGGGGAAGTGCTTGATTGGTGAGCGGCAGCACATTCTTCTTATAAGTTGTGAATTTCTGCAGAATGGCCTGTAGAATAAACAGATCACTGTGGTGTACAGCTAAAATGGTAAAAGTCATCTGTACATGGATTTAGATTAAGAATCGGATTTGTCAAAGTCTCTGCTATGTTAGGCAGACAAACTTACTACACGTAACATATTTACAAGTATTCTTGAATGCGAGAACATATTTATATGCATTTTGTCGTATGAATGTTTGCAACTTTATAAACAATGTAAATGTTAGAAGCTGAATTATGTTATTTTGCATTCCTTGTGTTTTTCGTCTTTAAGGTATATTAAACCAAAATTAAAATTACTTTATTCGTATTTTTTGTTAATTTATACATAAATATTAATATATCGAAGCTTTTTTTAAATTGTAAATCCAAAATATGCTTTTTTAAAGTAACTTCTACAAGTCTGGAGAAAGAGAGCAGTTAAGATTGCTGTGAAAAATTTAGTTTCATAAAATTAATAATCTAGTTCCAAATATTAGTGGCTTCCGCTTCTGCAGTTGTGCATTCTGCAGTCACAGGCGGTACCTGACGAAAAATAATTTAAACACATAGAAAACACATATATTAAAGTTTAAAAAACAAATTGTATTAGTTTGGATATTATTTATAAGAAATAAATGACAATTTCTAATCTTGTACTATTATAAAAACTACGAACAAAATCAAAAGGACAGCATAAGGCATATTTTAAATGATTTTAACTTTTATTAGTCAGGTCCCACGTCTTTCTAGTGAGTATTAGCCATGTTGATGAAAATCTACCTGTGTATGTATTGGTGTCTATCTTAAAACTCCAAGAATGTTTTTAAGACTGACTTATTTTGGGGTAAGTAATGGCTATTTTGATATTTATTTTAAAAATTGAATTATAAAGAAATTAAACATCTTATCTGGTTAAGTATTTTATCAACAAGCCAAATGAAACGAAATATAACTCTAGTACATAACCCATAATATTTTTATAAAAAATATAAAATTCTTAAAGGTATTTTAGGTGTTCCAATGTAATCCAAAGTGCTTAGTTAAATCAATTTTCATAAACATTCATTCTGCAGCTTCCCAGCTCTGCAGAATGCTATAATAAAGTATAGTAAATATGCAGTAATATTTTCACCAAACTCAGCAAAAGGAAATAAGTTACCACTAGGTGTTGGGTTTCCCTTAAACACGAAGGTGTGCTTCGTCTCTACAGAAAAAAAATGTAATATCTATTTTGATATGCTTAGTTAATAATAATCGAAGCCTATCCTATTTTAGACTCGGTTACACTAGACAAAATCATATTTGAATGCTTTAGAAGAAATTGTTATCAGTTTAAAGCATCTTAATCAGGCAGGCAGTAAATAAACCAAACTGGAACCTGTTTTCTGTGCATTGTCCTCGTATGACTTCATGACGTTAATTACAAGATGTTAGTAAATACCTTTTCGCGAGAATATTTAAAGCCCTCTCATTTGGATGTCCAATACCGAAGGTATTACTGCCAAATTTGGATGCTAATTTTCAGCTTATGTTAAATACCTTTACATTAATTCGTTACAGTGGTACAGTTATTATCTCATAATATTTAAAGCTCCTAAAGTAACTACTAATAAATAAATGACGATATTCAATGGCTGACGAACAGGTTGCAAAGAAGTAAACAAACCAAAAGGCACAGAGAAAAAAAGCAGAGGTAGTAAAGGAATTTTAAGTTAAAGTGTTATCTCTTAGATGAAACATCACGTTATTTATGGACCAAGAAGGTGCAGTTCATAGCTAATGCCCATTCTTCTATCTAATAGAGAAATAACTGGTAACAGTGACGTAGTTCAACAAGCTTCACGTTGCCGAATATGCTAGGTACCTACGTTTGGGCATGCAGAGTCCATAATTCTTATAATACAACTTTCTGTGGATAGTAAAGCTATTTATGAATTCGTAAAATTATATATTCTATTCTTCATTATAATTTTTTAGAAATGTACTTCTTCTTCTTCTTCTTAAAAGAAAAGTAGACGCTATTAAGATAAGCGATTGTATTCCATTTAAGTCTCCGCATATTCTCCCACTTGCCTTGTGGAGCATTTTGCCCACTGTTTTAATATCGTGCTTCCTCGATTTCTCCGTTGAGCCATGCTTCTGTTCTAACACGCTGTTCATCTAAAATACACCATTGCTCTGATTTTGTCGGTTTTTACTTTACTTTTTTCAGATAAGAGAAAGACGTTAATATATAGCTATATGAAGAATATACAGTTGTTTGAGCATTCCGCAATAATGTTTTGTTCCTTGTACAGCTTTTGAATCATTACACCCTGCTTCTGTAAAGAGCGTCTGCTAGTACGTTGCGGTTAGGTTTTACAATATATTTAAATGCGACAGTGGATATATTGGCACAAAGTTTGAGCACACGGTGACGCTGATATCACTCTGCGTCGGTAAATAAACAAAACAACAGCAGCCTAAAAGGTCAGGCTAAGTATATGAATACATCAATATACTCAATTGTTAGAAACTTAACCGCGAACTTCAAGGGTTATCAGGTTTAGGCTTTCGAAATATTAAGCCCCAGCATTTAATTCTTTGTTCCTGGATTCGTATCCCAAATTATTTGTCTCAGGCTCCTCTGAGGTTTCAAAATGTTGACTCTGTTCATTAACCTTTTTCAAAATGCACAACGTAATCTGGGCTAATAATTCATTATTCACTGCTTTAAGTCAATTTCCGCTCTTATGTTTGAGCATAATTATTAGCGATTTTATCCTAATCTTAATTTTCAATTTGTGTACGCATTAATATATTAAGTATTGTCTTTCACTGACGTTTCAGCTACCCTAGGGATGCAAATATGCCAATTGACCTTTAAAATATGCGTTCTGCGGTAAAAAAGAAAAAAACCTGAGAAACAGCAACTGTCACGTACCGCTGCGCTACTGACTAAAACACCAGTGAACGTACAGTACTATAAGTAGGATCAGTTGGTTGGAACATACTGTGTATCTGATGTGCTACACTCACATGACTTTCTCTACTCTTGTACAATCTATTTTTACAAACGCTTATTCTCCATATGCTTCATGTTAATCGAGATATCGAGATGTTAATCTTATTGCTAATTTTCTTGTAGATGCAAGAGGAATTGGTAGGCTTTAAGCGATGGTCAAATATTTTAAGATGGTTGCTATGTGCAGTACTGCATTGCATTGCCAGCACAAAAAAAAAATGAATAACGCAAAATGTAAGTATTGGAAAATTTAAGGGAATAACAAGCAATATCCCGAAAATGGTTCACTCAACAAAAAATGTATGTAACATAAATTGTGTATTTTAACGCGATATACATATTTTGTGTAGTAAAATTTTGTCTATCTCTTATAGTGTACCAGTTATGCAAAAGTCATTCACAATGAAGAATACTTTTGGAGACATTCCCAGAAAATTAGAGATATACATTTCATTTGTCATTAAAATATGTTAAACATATGACATTTTAATAAAAATCGTTATAGCCATTTTTGAGAAATTTAAAATTTTCGAAAAATGTTCCATGTAAAGGGTAATCTGGGGTGGGGGGATTTTCTTGAAAACCTTTGTGTTGCATCTCTGGAAGATACTGAACCTAAATACCAAGTTTGGTGTTTATCCGACTGTTCGTTTCTAAGTTATACTGTTCACACACACGGACATATTTCCAAAATGATTTCTTTGTATTCAGGGGGTCTCAAAATATATATATTTCCGGTGAAATCTCGGTATCGAGTTTTTGGGTGGAATACAATACTTCCCCTACTTACTATACGCAGTAGAGAAAGTAAAAAAGAACGAAAGAAGGGAAAGCGTGGTAATGTTTAGCTGTACTGATGATAAAACATAAGGCATTTGCCCTTATTTACTGTATTCATTTACAGTAGAAATTGAATTTTCAATTAATTTAGCTAGGTAATTTAATAATTATTCCTATTCCTTGATGCGCAGTATGATTATTTCGCTAGAGATAATAAACTATTGTCTATCAAACGATTTGGCACTCCAGAAAAAGAATCGTCTTGGACTTCTTAGCCGAGCAAGGTTCATTAGCGCGCATTAGCATTGTCTTTATAGCCCTAAACTAAGAAGAACTGATATTGGATGAGCAGTAAAGAGACTAGCGGGATTTGCATTTTGGTGTACGTGATGTCCAACAAGTGTCTTATAATTCACTGAAGTGGTTAAAGCACTGGACGTTATAATCTTTCATTATACGAAGAAAAGTGTGTTCTGATAATACAAGCACGCAAATCGAAAACGTGAGCATGTTTATATTTGCTTACCTAACACGTGTTTGTATTGAAGTTTACGACCGAAGATCCCCCACATGTATCCTAACCGTCGCTCACACCGTCGTCGTATGTGTAATATAGGTTTTACTGTGCACATCAAACGGTTCCTTATAGCGCTTCTTCATCATTTTGCCTCTACACGATGTCTGCTAGTCTCTAGCCTAAACCATAGACAACTTTTATCATTTAAAGCTCAACGTAAACAATTACAAATTTGTTTTTTCCTAATATCCTCACTTACATATTTTGAAAAATCAACCACGTCACAGGTTTCAAAAAAATCTATTTTCGACAATTCGTTGGAGAATCCACATTCCAACTATATAACACTAACGTTTTGCTTTATAAAATTTTAAGATTGAATGACTCTATATTTATTAATGTTCTAAAATAGTAATGAAATGTGATATATTTGATATAGAAATTACGAAATATCAACTGTGGTAGATAGAATCATACAAAATAAATTATCATTTTCTTTCGCTAATAGGCTACTCTGCAAATTTTGAATTCTCTCGTAAGACAATGTATTGCTGAATTATGGTTAAAGTAGAAAAATATACAATTTTTGTATCCCTGCGTTTTTGCACCTTCACTTCCGTTTCATACCTGGTTTCTCGTTTTTCAATTACTCGAATATTTATGAATAATGACACACTATAAAGTGTTGCGTTTAGATAAATTATTCTGTGGTTCAAATTTTAAATAGTTTTTATATAATCAATATTTTGTAACATTCTAACATTGAAAATGCTCTTCAGAATGCTATTTTCATGCAGATTTTTTGAAATATTCGCCAGTAGTATACTAATGATGAATTAAAAATGATTTGGATATTTAGTAGGAAATAAAAAATTGCAGAGTACTTTAATAATGTCCAAGCAAATTGATTCAAATGCCGAATAAATCGATTGTAATGATGTTTTGTAATTTTATAGGTAAGCTAATAAGCATTCCTTTAAAATCTCAGACCTGGTAGTTTATATCATTTTTTAAAACCCAAAATTAAAGTTTGAGCTAGAAATGTCAAATGGTCTACCGCTTCTGATAAGATTGCACGTTTAGAAATATAATGCTTAATAAAAGATTAATATATGAATAATGGTTCAAGCTAGAGTTACCACATATTTTAATGTGATTGGTAGGTTAAGAACTGCAGATTTTAGGATTTCTACAGATGCACTGCCTTAACCGCTTATCCCTGTAAAAACCAAAGGTCCTTTTTTAGAAATCAGATTCCTTCGGGTTATACAAGAAAGTACTGGTCAACAAAGCTTAACATGCTTTATCAGAGGTCTCTAACAAGTTACTTGCGATACAGAACTCACAGCCAAAGGTCGAAACGTATATTTTCGGTCTTAAGGTTTCTAAACTTTTGCACGCTGATGCCAGATAAGAGACTGCAGCTTTTTCTCTAAAAACTAAATTCCTATTAATATACAATATAGTAGTGTAAAACCACTTTTAGTCTGAAGTATTTCACGTTATTTTAATGTACTCCACTCTAGTGTATAATAACCAGGCAATTTGTTATGAATATATTTATTATGCATTTCTCAGCACGTCAGTATCCTTGAACTTGGGTATTTCACATATATGACTGCACAGCCCCTATGTCTCATATGAAATGTTGAAAGTCTCTATACATACAGTGAAAATATTTCTGAGTTATCACCAAGCACCAAAGACTAATCTGTTTTAATTCGAAAATTAACGCAACGGATAGAGCGACTTGTCCATTAACATAGGGAAGAATGTGTTTCTTTTAAAGTGTATGCTTTGACTAACCTCCTGTTCTCTGTGAAACTATTTATTTATTGAACATCCAATACAACAAAAGAACCCCATTTTACAATATACATTAGCGTTATAGTTCAATAACATATGACAAACAAAATAGCAAATTGAATAAAGTTAGGAATATGTAAGATGTGAGGAATGAACGTTAAGAACTCCTTGTTAACAATATAGCCTCTTGAAAATCATGGTATAGCCGTCTTGAAAGTTCCAAGTTACAACAGTGCAAATAACAGATTAGAATATATATTTTTCTTACGAATAATGGGCATTCAACTAATTTGTAACATTTTTTTCTGTTATTGTTTTATACAATTATATTGAATTGGCATTCTTTATCTTTGGTAGCCTACAGTTGTGAAGGAAGATTTCAAATTAAAACAGGTGGTTTACCGTTTATAAGAGATTCAGAAGTACCATTTACGACATTAATTGTAAGACGCTATTAAACTTTCTATGACTTGTTAAAAACTGCGTGAGCAATTTCTCTTGTAATCGAACCTTTTGAAGTAGAGGTCCATACATTGTTCCACCGGTGTATTATGTGTTTTTTTTTCATAGCATTTAGGAGGTTTACTGTAAATCACTTCCATGTTAGAAACAGCAGCTCTTTTCACGAGTTAGTCCTACCTTTCATTCCCACATGAAAGACAGATGTGATAGCTTTGTTGAACTATTGATCGTAGAGTAAGAGCTATTGCATTTATATTATATTTTCCGTTTACTGAGTTCAGCGCAGCTTGAAAATTACTAAAAATCCGAACTTCTTTTATTGTGGATTATTTAGGTTATAGGTTGTTCAACGTTGGGGAACACCTCTGCACTGCAACCTAAAGTCATTCATTTTGTCTACCATCCATGAAATGGAGGGACCACACAGGCCACGGAGACGCGCGGAAGTCCCCAACATTTCCAAGCATGCAGAACCGTGTGTAACCGCCAGCGCCGCCGAGAAAGAGCCATGAACAGCCCACCAGTCGAGTAGTCCTCTGATGTCCACATGGGGTATTCTTGCCAGTGAGCATGCAACCGCGCCATCTATCCGGTACCACCATACACCACGAGATTTAGAAGTACACCTGAAAGATGAAAAGGAAAATGAATGAAAGGAAATCGTGGTAGAGAATAAACAACCCCAGCATTCGCCTGTCGATCCTGGGGAAACCACGAAATACACATGGGTCAGAGAGGGCCGTTGCCGGGCATCGAACATGGCACCTCCGGAACAAAGATTGCCGTCGAGCCATCTCGCTCAGTTGTAAGTTATATACCACTGGATAGCAATCTCAAAAACTGAGCAATCAGGAGATAATTTATATTGTGTTGTAAATATCTTATATCATTCCTGTATACTACCAAAGCGTATCCAACTTGATCGTTTCCATGTGTTACACTCACATGACTTTCTCTACTCTTGTACAAACTATTTTTACAAATTCTTATTCTCCATCTACTTCATATTAATCGAGATATCGAGATATTAATCTTATTGCTAATTTTCTTATAGATGCAAGGGGAAGTGGTAGGCTTTAAGCGATAGTCAAATATTTTAAGAGCTGGTTGCTATGTACAGCATTCCATTCTCTTTGCATTAGCAGGACCAAAAAAAATGAATAACGAATTTCCATTTGAGAAAAATTATAAGTATTGGAAAATTTAAGGGAATAACAAGCAATATCTCGAAAATATTTCACTCAACAACAAAAATGTATGTGACATAAATTGTGTAGTTTAACGCGATCTACATTTTTGTGTAGTAAAAGTTTGTCTATCTCTTATGGTTTACCAGTTATGCAAAAGTCGTTCACAATGCAGAATACTTTTGGAGACATTCGCAGAAAATTCGAGATATACATTTTTTTTGTCATGAAAATATCTTAAACATATGATATTTTAATCAGAATCGTTAGAGCCATTTCTTAGAAAATTAAAATTTTCGAAAAATGTTCCATGTAAAGGGTAATTTGGGGTGGGGGATTTTCTTGAAAACCTTCGTGTCTCATCTCTGGAAGATACTGAACCTAAATACCAAGTTTGGTGTTTATCCGACTGTTCGTTTCTGAGTTATGCTGTCCACAGACACACAAACACACACACACACACACACACACACACACACACACACACATACACATGGACATGTTTCAAAAATGCTTTTTTTGTATTCAGGGGGTCTCAAAGCACATATTTCCGGTGAAATCTAGGTATCGAATTTTTGGGTGGAATACAATACTTCCCCTACTTACTATACGTAGTAGAGAAAGTAAAAATGAATAATGACAGTTTTTGAGAAACTCCGAGTATTTTAATGGCCTCAGTAGGTGGATTACTCTTGAGAGTCTTAAGCAATTCATTCCATGTTAAGTCTTTTCATCTTTTTAAAGGATGAAAAGAGATTATCAGAGACTTCGTTTATTAAAGAAAATAATATTCTTTGGGGTTTGTTGAAATTCAGGCAAAAACCATTCTCCTCAAACAAAGCACACATCTAGTTTAAATTTATACTTTTTAGCACTTAATTGATTTAAACCGTTATGCGTAGAATATATTGTTATTTTTATCAGCAAACAAAACAGATTGACTACCAAAATTTAATGATAGATCATTAATCATTATTAGAAGTAACAATGGCCCTAAGACAGATCTTTTTGGTACTCCTCATTTAGTATTAGTAGAATCCGAGTAACCATTAATAAAATAGTTTGTGATCGGCCTATATAAATAAGTCCCAAACAGCTCTAATTCAAGACCTTGAATTCCATAATATGGAACACATAAAACTTTTCCTTACTTATAGCTTCCTTCAAGGGTCCATATATCTATATTTTTTACTTTCTCTACTACGTATAGTAAGTAGGGGAAGTATTGTATTCCACCCAAAAATTCGATACCGAGATTTCACCGCAAATACATGTTTTGAGACACCCTGAATCCAAAAAAAGCATTTTTGGAAACATGTCCGTGTGTGTGTGTCTGTGTGTCTGTCTGTCTGTCGGTGTGTCTGTCTGTCTGTCGGTGTGTCTGTCTGTGAACAGCATAACTCAGAAACGAACACTCGGATAAACACCAAACTTAGTATTTAGGTTTAGTATCTTCCGAGGATGCGACACGACAGTTTTCGAGAAAATCCCCCCACCCCAGATTACTCTTTACATGGAAGATTTTTCGAAAACTTTAATTTTCTCAAAAATGGCTCTAACGATTTTGATTAAAATATCATATGTTTAAGATATTTTTATGACTAATAAAATGTATATTTTGAATTTTCTTGGAATGTCTCCAAAAGTATTCATTGTGAACGACTTTTCCATAACTGGTAAACTGGTAAAGAGATAGAGAAAATTTTACTACACAAAAAATGTAGATCGCGTTAAAATACACAACTTATGTCATATACAGTTTTTTTGTTGAGTGAACCATTTTCGAGATATTGCTTGTTATTCCCTTAAATTTTTCAATACTTATTTTCTCAAATGGGAATTTGTTATTCATTTTTTGTCTTGGATATGCAAAGGGTATTAATCTGTGGGAAAGGGAATGGTGCTGCACCTTGCAACCAGCTATTAAGAGATATGTATGTGCTTAAAGGCTACTGTATTTCCAAATTGCCGTTGTAAATATATTATCCGCTTACATCTACAAGAAAATTAACAATAAGATTCTGCAAATGTTTATCTCGATTAACATGAAGCATATGGAGAATAAGCGTTTGTAAAAATAGTTTGTACAAGAGTAGAGAAAGTCATGTGAGTGTAACACATCAGATTTTTTACCTTCATCTTATGCTCCTCACCGTTAGCATTTATTTCCGGTAGAATGTTTCTTAAAATCGTTGCCTCTTTTGCTGCTCTTGTTTACGAACTTCAACAGTGTTGAATAGTTATTTACACAACAGAATATTATATTTATCTAATAAAGCTTAAAGGGTTTGACGTTGAAGCAAATTAGTGATTTATGTTCATACAATATACAGCATATGTTTTTATGTTCTCATTCAAAAATAAACAAAGAAGGGAAGTAAGAAAGAACGAAAGAAGAAGGATTAGTAGTATTTATGTTTCAGGCGTCCCCCTTCCTCTTCGTTTAGTTTAAATCACATTAAATACAGTTATTGGGATGGAAATTTCTGAAAAGAAATATAGGAAGTTTAATTTTGTTTACGGTGCACCTGTTCTGTCTTGAGGCAAATCAAATTGTCACAGTTCCAATCAAATGTCTAATAAAGCTCTTGGATTGGTTGTTTCTTTATACAATTCTTATAATGTAAGTTATCATGGAATGACCCAATCTGGCAGAAGCAAACACGAGATGCAGCACCGCCACTGCTTCTTGTCCCCAAGAAGATTATGGAGATAAACGTAATGTAGCGATGGAGTTATTAGTGGGTGGGTTTTGACACCTAGAGGATTAACAGGTTACGGAGACTGCAATAAACAAGACTCCATGGCGGGGCTCCTAGACACAAGTACAAGTTCTTGGAAATTTACTTACAGGTTTTCCAAGCCAGACGAGCTTTCTCATGTCATCATTTCACTTTTATGCACCCGGTATATTGAACATTTTAATTTTTTCTTCCTTAGGATTAGAAGATGACCAGCATCTACATAAATATCTCTAAAACTAGCAAAGACTTTATAGACTTATTGTTTTAAGTCTTCTGTCATCAGGGACAGAAGTAGATTGCAAACTACGGAAACCATAACCTTTCTGTGTGAAAAAACAAACAAATAGGGAAAAAACGAAAACAAAGAAGGATAAGGTAGCTAAGTATACAAGCAGAGTCATTAGTTGCAGCATAATCGAACCCTGAATTTAAAAGTGGTATGAACATAAATACTACTGAATGTTTATTAAGCATACTTTGTAAAATCGGAAATTAACTGCTGTTTTCTTTTGAAAGAAATTACGATTATTTTACCTTTGAATCCGTAATGATTAGGATGTTAGCTTCTAGTTCCCGAGTTTGCAGTATTTTTAATGACATTTTTGTGAGTTATTTCTTTTAATTATTTGTGGTAATACATTATTCATACGATACTTTTTAAATTTTCGCCTTTCATATATTAAATTAAAACATATCAATTACATAACTTTTCTAAAAATACTGGCATCCTTGAGACTATGCAGAGATATTTAGGTTTAAGCCTCGAACTTTTCATCAAGATTGGATAATATTTACATACTACAAAAGTGCTATCTGACAAATAAAAATGAAAATCTGAGAGATTCTGTTGTACTTTCCTACTGACTATCAGTTGTTTTGGTCAGTTAGAAGCATAGAATTTTTTAGTTTTCTTTCCTGTACCACACCCCATTTTAATCATTTTAAGATGAAATGTCATACAAAGTACGCGTGTTTTATGTACACAAAATTTGTATCGAGAAAACTTGCTGTAGATGGGACATTCCATGTGAAATCGAACGGCAAAATTGTTTGCTTTGTAATTTGCTCTATTAATAACTGGTGCTAAGGAAAACACATTTATAAAATATTAGCATCTAAAACCAAACGGTTGTCACGTTATTGAACGATAAATGTGTCGTATTAATTCATCTGTCGCATTTTAAGTGCACATAGCTCCGGAGTCGTTTATTTTTGAATATTGTACCAAATCTCATTTTGTAGATAAAATTCGGCATTTGATTGCAGCATACATGAATGATTTTTATAATATTCACAAAAATCTATATACAGTTGTTATTTATTTTAAGCGTCCCGGATTTTTGTAAAACTCAAATATTAGCCTTAGAATGACCTATATTACCACTAAGAGAAGCCGGCAATGTTGGTAAAGTGGTTATGCTAGGGTGTTCATAGTTATAACATAAAATGTGAATAAACACAGCGATTTACGTGGTTGTTGCACGATGATCACCAAGCGCTCTGCAGCAGAACAACACATTTGATGCAAGAAAGGCACGTGATTCAGCAGCATGGCACTATACAAACTAGCACTTCGTCTTTATTTCCATTTGCTACAGTCTTTCCGTGCACTAAGAAGGTTAATAGAGGGTTTTGAGTTAAGCGCAAGTGATTATTAATTATATTTTGGTTAGTGGTACGTTCTTGTGAGTCCTTCATCAAGGTAGGAAAATTAAAATCCAAAGAGGCTTTTATATAGTTAAAGTATGTCTTAAGATGGCACTGTAATGTGCATATAGTGCTTAGTAAGCGTTTTCATTGTTTAACCTTAGGCACAACAGCTTCCTTGATCTTCAGTTCAAAACAAAACTTGCGAGAGCGACCATGAGCACGTAAAGTAATTTACTTTTTTAATTATTTTAGACGAAGCCTTATTAGCATTCATTACAATAAAATATATGTTTGATTGTGTTTGAATTATGGAATCTTACCATGCGTAATAAAATCATTTTCCTTAATCCGGAAAAACTTGAAAAAATCTAAATTTCTTCACTTAAATAAGAATAAGAAGAACATGTTTACTTATCAATATGAAATTAAAATTTAGGGATTCAAAATAAAGCTAGATTTAAATAATTAGATTTAAAGGTTTCGAGTTATAAGAGCTTGAATTTGGAAATTTTAGGAAGATGCGATACATTTTAACAGTTTTATTTGCAAAACTATGATGTTCTGAATTTTAAGAATTTGTATAAAGCATTGCATCGGGCTTGTCTACTAATACAAAAAGTTTCGTTTCGTTTAAAAAATGCAAGATCAATTTTCCATCTATTTCGGACGATTTCAATGGAATGTCCGAGATGCAGAGAAGTGATTAAAATGTGGAAATAAAACCACTAAATTCTTTAAACAAAAATCTAGAATAAAGAAAACATCACGGTTGCCAGACATATAGATATTACTTTTAAAAACAATCTTATGTGTCACATTCACATGATTTTCTCTTCTCACCCGTCTACAATTATACTACTTCATATTAGACTTTCGGGCGTAAAAATCCTTAGCATAACGTCCTTCGGGAGGGAAGTAAAGCCGGTGGTCCCATGTCGTAGATTTACGGCACATTAAACAACCTGAAGCCAGATAAAGCGGCCTCAGCAAAATTTCGGTCTTCACGCCGAATGTAGACTCGGACGCTAAGAACCATAATAGTTAAAGAGCGTCCACAAATAAAAGGCGATTTGAATTTTTCAATTTCATATTAAACTTTGTGGAAATGATTATATTACACATTTCGTTGTGGTGCAAGAGGAATACAGTAGACTGAAATGAAAATTTAACTTAAACATTTCTCAGCCAGTAAACTAGCTTATTGGTACTCTTAAGTGACAAATGAGGATCGAATTATATCGATAGTATATACTATGGCGTGCCTAAACTAATATGCGATGGTATGTTGTTCCGACGTTGTATTTTTTACTTTCTCTACTACATATAGTAAGTAGGGGAAGTATTGTATTC
Source organism: Deroplatys truncata (assembly GCA_030765065.1). Classification (NCBI taxonomy): domain Eukaryota; kingdom Metazoa; phylum Arthropoda; class Insecta; order Mantodea; family Mantidae; genus Deroplatys; species Deroplatys truncata. The sequence continues at coordinate 19,117,031 of CM060980.1, read as the reverse complement.
CACCCAAACATTCGATACCGAGATTTCACCGGAAATACATGTTTTGAGACCCTCTGAATCCAAAAAAAAAGCATTTGACTGTTCCTTCGTCGCAGGTGTGAAGTGATGGACCCGTCTTTCATCCATGGTTATGAATCGACACCAAAACTCGGCTTTATTGCAGCGAAACATCGCCAAACGCTCGACTGAAACATCTTCACGATGCTGCTTTTATTCCATTCTGAGTAAACGCGGCACCCATCTTGCGCATAGCTTTCTCATGTCTAAACTTTCAGTCAGATGCGATGTACAGCACTTTTTGAAATACCTACGATGTCTGCTAGCTCGTGCACTCAGTCGACGGTCATACAATACCATTTTGTGGATTTTCCTCAATTTCTGGCGTGGTCACCTCATTTGGTCGACTACTGTGATGTTCGTCTTGGCAGCTCTTACGCCGTCGCTTAAACTCTGCCACCCAATATTTTACTGTTGTAAAGGGAAGAGCAGATTCCCCCAGAGTAGAATCTTTAATATTAGTTGAACTAAGACCTTTCAAATGAAAGTGTTGTATCACATAACAATGACCAGTTTTATCCATGTTTACAAATTTGCTGAGAGCGTTAACTATTGATGACTGTCAAACAATTACTAAATGGCGGAGCATCATCAGACTTAAGCTTTATAAATTTGGTACTTTCTACCACAGTCATTTGCTTGAAACAACAACCACTATCTATACATCAGGTCGGGTACTTCTGGGAGTGCCCTCGTAGTAGTGGCTGATTCATGTAAAAGGCGAGGAACAATGAAACAAGATTTAGAAACAACACCTTCAACAAATAAAACTTTTGGTTGTTGCAGCTGTATGATTCAAATATATTCTATCAAACATTAACAAATAAGAAAAACTTCACAGTTCAAATTACATTCGATATACATTTCAGAGTTTGTGTTCTTCTTGCTAAAATAATTACGTAAATTTAACTTTACATATTTCCTTAAAGTGAACTCGCTGTAGTCCACGAATTAACGGTACGCCACACGTACTAATTAGTAGAATTAGAATGTTATTTACAAAAGAATGCGTTAAAGAATTTGGAATAAACCGAAAGATATGTGGGCGTGGTCGCTTCCCAAAGACGCGAACTAAAGATTCATTCTCCGCGATCGTAGAATCTCGACTAATGCTCCTTCTTGTGCTCAATCCAGCGCAGCTTGAACCTGCGGAGAAAGATCACGTGATGTGACGTCATACTGTAGAGCCAGCGCCAGACTGCATGCGACTAACCCGCCATCTATTGCATGCACAGCGAAGCATCTTCCGAGTAGTAAGGCAGGCAAGACATACTAGTTTGCATCGTCCCTTAGCTAGGAGAAAAAAGGTCTGGCATATTCGATAAGGCAGGTCACATATTGGACTTGGTCACCGCAACGGGGGAGCCATCCATGGCTCAGTTTCTACACGTATTCCCCGTGGAGTACACCAACTATTTGCTACTACATGGCATTCTCAACGAAGGATTTGTAAATCAGTTTTAGTCTTATAGTAATTTATTAATATAAATTAGAAAGAGTTTTATAGCCCATGACCGCCAGAAAGAATAGCACTTTTCAATTGTGAAAGCATTATCAAAATTGGTTGTGTGGTTTTTTAAAACTACCCAATAATACACAACATACAGGCACACACACATAAATATTTCTCTCTTTATGACATTAGTTTCCATTAATATTTCTGTATCGTGATGTGTTATTGCATTACTGTAGTATAATATTACTTTTCATTTGTTCTCTCTCGTATTATTTGTATACTTGTAGTATGGAAGAGAAGATTTAATGGCCTTTATTACTTCACCAGAATGACTGTATGTATGAATGAATAAATGAATATAATTCGGAATCCGGTACCTTCTTTTTTACCAATGCTCATTGTAGGGGGAAACGTAAACAATTTCAATCATAGTCTATAGTGAAGGTAGATCAGCATAGACATTACGAGGGAACTCCCTTGAAAATTTCTAAAATATTCACTTAGAAATTACATGACAATTTAGGCATCAATATTCGATAAACTTCATAATTCCACAAAATAGCGTTTACAAATCAAAATAGGTTTAATCAAATCCAGATTGCCTTGCACTTCACACTCTATGAATTTTTGATCTATTTGAGCATAATGAAGAAATATGGCAGGATTGAGCAGAACTCCACAATTATATAATTCTATACATGGTCTTAATATCGAATGTATACAATATCTAAGCTACTATATTCCGATGGTCATTATCTCTAATGGGTTGCACAAAGGTATGTATTTCTAAATATCTTGTTTTCTTTTGAAGTTTTCCTTACAGTGCATTTATATTCGCAAAATCTAGGGTATCAAAACATCGATAGTATATATCCTATGCAGCATTAAAAGTTCTGCACTGGCTTCAGCTCAGATTTGCTTGCAAACGTCTATTTTCCTTGAGACCTTTGCCAAGTTGGTTTTTATAGCATTGAGCATTGATTCACTTAACGCAACATTGAAGAGTCCTAGAAAGTGATAGTGATCTATGTCAAGCAAGAAGTTGAGACACTTTGCGTTCTGCGCCTACCGATAGTATTTCAGTGCTTGTCAATATATACGCAATCTTAATTCATAACGAATTTACGCTCTTAAAATTAAGTGAAATGATTAACATAATTTGAAAACAATAAGAAGTTCTAACATTTAATTTTTCTAGCTTTGTTAACACACTGGCTAAATTAAGATGTTATTGAAACAATAAAGCCGTACAATGGAAACAATTGCTTAATTAATACAAAACAATAAAAATACGTCGTATTCTCGCTATATTGTATAAACCGTAATTCAAGATGGAGAAGTCCTTAACATATAATCACCGTTTTAGAAAATCCTCAAACTCAACAGTATTGCTATTTATGGTTTTAGCTCTTGGTGCAGCGGATCATTAAAACGTTGCAGCAAAAAAACGAGTTTCGGCAAGCAACAGCTATCATAGGAGCCAGTTTGCTACGAAATATATTTCGGGAAAAAGTAGACACAGTCGAATAGTTACAATATTCGACAGAAGTACAATCCAAGAGGATTTATAGGTAGCAATGCGTTCTAGGTAAGTTGTTTTCACTCATTTCGTTAAATACATATCCACCACTTTAAGTGTAGTAAAATTCAGGTAGCAACTCCTACTCTGTAATGCGCGATTTGAATATGTACCAGAATATCATCTTTCGTCGGTTCTAATGTATTATTATCGACAAAGGTGCCGTTTATTTTCACAACTATACTCCGTAAAGGCAAAACACCATCTTTTTATTTAGATAGTACATCCTAATTACGTGACCAAACTTTCTTACGTGTATTACAGGTACTAAAATGGAATTTAAATCAGTGAGATTTTAAATTCAAGAGTGCTACTTATAGTACTAAGTTTATAATACTAAATTGAGCATTTTTTTGAGTAACGGGCAGTTATAAAAATCTGATGTGATACATTCACATGACTTTCTCCACCCTTTATCGTTTATTAGTGCGTACACAAACTATTCTTACTAAAGCTTATTTTTAACCCAAATAACTCTTTACAAAAATAGCTACATTACATATATCATTATATATGCAAAGAGAACAGCCATAGTCAAATGTTTAAGAACTGGACGCTATACTATATTAGTCTCAAAATTTCTTACTATTTCTATGCAATTGCGAGAAACAAATGAATGTTGAAAAGACGTTAAAGAATGACCAAGAAATGAACAATTCGTACCATTAATAACGGATATTGCAGAAATGGCTTATGCCACAAAAGACTCATTTGAAGTAAATGTTGTTTTTTTTATAAGAGATCTAAATTCTTTGTGTAGTACATTTTCGTCCATCACTTAACGTTTTGCATTTAGCAAGATTATATAAAATTCCTTACGAATGAAGAGGACTTCTTGGGCTATTCCCATAAACTTCAAAATATGCATTTCATTTGTCATGCAGTGATCTGTAATATATGGCATTTTAATCAACATCGTTAGAACCATATTCTAGAAAATCAAAATGTTCTAAAAATGTTCCATGTAAAGTGTAGTTGAGATGGGGGGATTTTCTTGAAAATTTTCATGTCGCATCCCTAGAAGATATTGAACTTAAATACCAAGTTTGGTACTTATCGGATTTTTCGTTTTTAAGTTATGCTATTCACAGACACAAACACACACACACGGATTCAGGGTACTATTCTTCTGTATATCCACATTTCAAATGCTTGAAATCACCTTTCCTTTCTTCGTCGAAGGTAAAAACTTCGGCACTATTTTGATATAACTTTCCCTTGAAGAAGCTCCTTTTTCTTCTTGTTCGTCCATCAGAAGACGAACAAGTTCATTCATGTGGCTCCAATATAGCCGTATTTTCTGAGCGTGCTCAATACTATACTGAACGCACGCTAAGATGGGTACTGATGTAAACATTACCACGTGCATTGGTTAATGAAGCCTTAGCACAAACGTGAAAAATAGTTCGCTAATTTTAATAAGTATGTAATCATGCTGTGTAGTGCATTATTGCGTTTTCCGAAACTTTATGTGAAGAATAAGTAAAATTGAACCACATTTAACATATTACGATCGCATTTAATTTTAATTCAACAATTAGGTTAAGTTAGTATAAGCATATAGAGGACGTTGGCAGTATGGTATCAGAAAATACATTGCGCGAGAACTGCAAACGAAAGCAGGGGGATTTACCTCGATTGTTTGCAGAATGTATTATAACAACGAGTCTGTTAAAACCGTAAAGGAAAACCATTGAGAGGTGGCGAAAAAAGGGTTGTTTCTACTCATTTTTGTGAAAGTCTGTAGTCAAATATATCCGACTTTGGCAATTAAGAATATTGTGAAGTTGACAGCTGAGCTTACCGGCGTATCAGTGACAAGCATTAATTCTACAAGAATGAAGAAGTGCAAAAGGGATAATTATGGAAACGTGGGAAAACTAGGAAGCGTAAAAAACTGTATTAGATGTGCAGTGTGACGAGTTCGTACAAAGTGCAACACATTGTACAAGTGCAAAGTGCTTTTTTCAAAAGAAATGAACCACCAACTGTATGGAAAGTGTTAAACTTCGTCATTAATGGTACTGATCTGCCCAACTTCAGTGGAAGAAGCTACAATAAAATCCTGCGCGAAATAGGCCTTAGATTATGTAAAACGAAATAGAAAGAAACCTAATTGTTGACCGCAAGTATATTTTGTTGTGGCGCAGAGATTGTTTGGAAAATGCTGCATACCGGAAGCAGGGGCGTAATCTATATTTCCTGAATGAGACCTGGGTGAACGAGGGACATACAACCTCCAAGGTGTGGTTATCTGTCAAAAACAAAATGCAAGCATTGTTTTGAGGACTAAGTACTGAATTCAAAAATCCGAGAGGAAAAGGCAAACTCTTATTTTAAGCATTTCGGAAGTGATGATGGGTTTTTAGGGGCTAGAGAGCTATTGGTGGAGTCAAAGAAAACTAATGATTATCACGAAGAAACGACCGGTGATATCTTTAACGGTTGCTTGAAGAATATCTTGCCTTCACTTGCACCGAATTGTGTAATTGTTACGGACAATGCCTCGTAACATTGTGTGGAATTAGAGCGCGTTCCCAATTTGTCGTGGCTTAAAAAAGACATAATCCAGTGGATGCAGCAAAGGGACCTTGACTTTAAAAAAGACATGGAGAAAGATGAGCTGATTCGTATAATCTGTATTGCCAACCCGCATAAAAGACATGACAAGCTTGTTGACACTATGACACATACTTTGACTTCCTCCTTATCATGTGTTTTAAATCCTATTGAGTCAGTGTAGAGCCAAGTTGCCATATTGCTAGAAAAACACAACTTTTAAGCTCCCCGAAGTACGAAGGCTAATAGGTGAAGGAATAAGCTTGGTTACACCGGAAATGTGCCGATCATTCGTACGTCAGTTGGAAGGAGAGGAGCGAAAATTCTGGTGAGCGGATGGGCTGACTTAACTGTTGATCGTCTGGTGATCAATTCCTGCAGCAGAGTAGCATGGAGGAGGAGGAGGAGGAAGAAGAAGAAGAAAGAAAGAAAGAAAGAAAGAGATCTGGAAGGAATTTTTCCCATCCAATCTGATTAGGCAAGGTTATGCATCTGAAATTATGTTGTTTATGTCGGCCGCAAGCGATCGTTCAAGCTGGCCAATATTATTATGTGCATAGTTTTCGACATAGCACTTGGACGTTTTGTTGCTTTAGTAATGAGTGATATACTTGCAGTGATTACTGTTATATTAATGCCATCAATTATTACTCTTCTTGCTACATTAATAATGATTTTGTCTACCAGCTCTTTTGCAAGCGAGGTAACGGAACGAGTTAAGATAATGGTATTTTGCACGTGGTCGGTTGGTCAGTCATTTACTTCTGCCGCCTGCAACCAACCAATCAGAGCGGTGACTGCGTAGGAATACATTTTACTCAATGTTTACGTGTGTACCCATTCTTAGCGTGCGGACATGGTTTGGAATATTTCAGAATATGTTTCCGCTTTAAATGATGAAAGTTCTTTTGAATGTTCTAAATTTGGAGGTCTACGAATACGCGTTGCTAGTGAAGAAAAAGGGCTGAACTTTGATTAGCATACACACTCTGTCGCGAATAAAGATCTCAGAACAGCACTGCTGAAGGCGTTATTAATCGGATCGTAGGCAGACCGTCACAAGGTTTGGAAACGAGCGTGCGTGGTCGCAAGTGTTAAGTAATATTGACAATGTTGCAGTACTTGTAGGAAGGCAAGTGAGGAAATGAAGAATCACTTGCGATGGACCATTGTTCCCTGCTAATAGATGGCGTCTGACTCCACCCAAGGAGCACGCCCCAAGGGGTGTCAACCGCCGCCATGCATTGCATGCAGCACCAAATTAGAATAGAATTATAGGTTTCTTTTCAATTGCTAACATTAATGTTCTTATGCTATGTTTCACTGCAGTGTGTTTGCTCTTAACAATTTGAATGTGAAAACATTAATAGCCAAACATTTATCTCAAACTAGCTTTCCTCAACCGTTGCACGGGTGGATTTTTAAGTCTCAACAACTGTTTTATTAACTGCTGTCCTTAGACTCCTCATCATCTTTTCTGAAAACCTTATTCGTAGTAATCCTAAAATATGTTTCGCTGAGAACTGTTTGAGTAACGCAGAGATTACTCACCAATAAGGATACTTCTCGCATACAAATCATAGTTCAGACTAACAATGCAGACAAATTGATATGTCAAACTGAAACCGTGTAACAATCCATAACTCATTATTATTATTATTATTATTATTATTATTATTATTTGTAATTTTACAAACAAAGGCAGAATTGTTTCATGTGCTAGTGATAACTACGTAAAGCTAGAGTGACTAATACTCATTACGAAATTTAGAAAACTGAACAAAGCTCTTGATTTGCAGCTACATCTAATTGTTGTCATCTTGAGGTGTGATAACTCGAGTCTGATTTTCTATTTAGACTTACGTTTTGCGAAAAAAAACGCTATGCATGTTTAGTATCAGTTTTAGAAAACACTTCAAATACTAATTGAACCATGGTTTTATGCTTAGAAATGTTTCAACCTATTGCAACTATTTTTTTAATGTAGGATTTTTGGTAGAATTGTTTTCTCTACTCAAGATTATTCCTTATCCTCCCCAGAGTCTGGAAGTGTGAATGAGAGTGTGTATATGATCTAATGATTAAAACCCAAAGTGCAAGAAACCCAACAACAACAGTTACACGAGTCAACACCATTACCGATAGACAATAAGTTCCAAAGGAAAGGCCGCCGATAAGACCAATGTAGTTAAAGGCGGAGTATAAATGGAGCTAAACACACACACACACATATATATATACACACATTATATACATACAGGTATTGGCGTCTCCGTGGCCGAGTGGTTAGACCGCTCGCCTCCCACCGGCGGCCCGGGTTCAATCCCAGCGACCTGCATGTGTGATTTGTGGTGGACGAAGCGGCGTCTGGGCGGGTTTTCCCCGGGTTTTCCGGTTTCCCCCGCCGTTCATTCCACCAACTGCTCCATCATCACCTTTCCTTTCATCCCTTGCACCAACATTTCGTTTCATCTACTTCCTTCATCCCATACCAGGCATCGGGCTGATCACCCATCCTGGATGCTCTGTCTGATCCATGAGTGTCTGCTCCTGGACGGGCCTCTGACCCCAGGAACCCGCTTGTAAGTCCCGGGGGGTGTAAGTCCTACATAAGAGGAGGGTAAACAGATAATGAATGAATATACATACAGGTATATACTATAAGAGTGGAAATTTTTGTTAAACTTAAAGTTCAACGTGCGTCCCATTACGTGCATGGTACAGTTACTATGAGCCTAATTCCTCCGTGTGTTATCTATTATTTTCAATGTAAATAGACCAAAGGCTTTGAAGATCCTTTCTCTGAGATCATGAATATCCATGGATGTATGCATATACAACATTAATCACTAAAAATAGAGGAATAATTTGGATGGTATGATCCATGGAGAATTTGGAAGCCACATAGTTGGTCCATGTAAAGTGTAGTTTGGGTGGGGGATTATTTTGAAAATCTTCGTATCACATCCCTGGAGAATTCTGAGTTATGCACACACTCATACATTCTAAAAATCACTTCGTTTTTATTCATGGCGTCTCAAGACATTTATTTCTGTTGAATATGGATATCGGATTCTTGGGAGGAATGCTTCCCACAGGTAAGCAGTAGAGAAAGTGAAAATTACTCCATTACTCGATCATTCCAAATGTTGATTATTCTGCCCCAAAGGTTACATATACATAGGCTGTGCAACATGCCAGGGAGAGGTCAATGCAGTCAGACATTCTGCCGATGTTACACATCCTTTTACCTGAATATCAGGGAATTTTTCATATGTTATTGGGAATAGCCGGAGGAGGACTAAGTTACAACTATAAGGGTTAAAGGGGAGGATTCACCATAAAATCTTCTATAGGTTATTGTACAGTAACTTTTTTGGGAGAGGAAGGAGATAGAAGAAAGTAATTAATCCGTCATCCGGGTTTAAAGAGCTAATCATAGAACGTCGGGCAAGACAACTATTATTTAAAACAGTCTAACCTAAAATGATGGTACAAATCATGAATGAACACAATCAGATAATAAAAAAAATCTGCTGCGTTGCACTCACATGACTCTTGTACAAACTATTCCTACAAACGCTTATTCTCCATCTAATTCACGTTAATAGAGAAAAAGATTTGCAGTAACTATCTAATTGCTAACTTTCTTGTAAGTACAAGGGGAATATGGTAGGCTTTAAGCCATAGTCAAATCTTTTAAGAGCCGGTTGCTATGTGGCGTATTACATTCTCTTTGTATGACCAGGACATAAAAAAAATCTGATGTGTTACACTCACATGACTTTCTCTACTCTTGTACAAACTATTTTCACAAACGCTTATTCTCCATATACTTCATGTTAATCGAGATATCGAGATGTTAATCTTATTGCTAATTTTTTGTAGATGCAAGGGGAATTGGTAGGCTTTAAGCGATAGTCAAATACTTTAAGAGCTGGTTGCTATGTGCAGTATTCCATTTATTTGCATTACCAGGACAAAAAAAATGAATAACGAATTTCTATTTGAGAAAAAGTATAAGTATTGGAAAATTTAAGGGAATAACAAGCAATATCTCGAAAATGGTTCACTCAACAAAACAAATATATATGACATAAATTGTGTATTTTAATCCAATCTACATTTTTATGCAGTAAAATTTTGTCTATCTCTTATGGTTTACCAGTTATGCAAAAATCGTTCACAATGAAGAATACTTTTGCAGACATTTCCAGAAAATTTAAGATATACATTTTATTTGTCATGAAAGTATCTTAAATATATGATATTTTAATCAAAATCTTTGGAGCCATTTTTGAGAAAATTAAAATTTTCGAAAAATGTTCCATGTAAAGGGTAATCTGGGGTGGAGGGATTTTCTTGAAAACCTTCGTGTCGCATCTCTGGAAGATACTGAATCTAAATACCAAGTTTGGTGTTTATCCGACTGTTCGTTTCTGAGTTATGCTGTTCACAGACACACACACAGACACACACGGACATGTTTCCAAAAATTCTTTATATGCATTCAGTGCACCTCAAAACATGTATTTCCGGTGAAATCTCGGTATCGAATTTTTGGGTGGAATGCAATACTTCCCCTACTTACTATACGTAGTACAGAAAGTAATAATATGATTAAACACATTAGTTACAAATTCCTCCAAAATTTCCACCATTGTGATGATACTAAAAGTTCTAAATCCAACAATTCACTATTGCGAATGCATTCACCTAGCATACCGTACAAGAAGACAATGTTAAATCTAATTTAACAAATGAAGACCATGAAGGAAAAACCAGGTGAGTCACTTTTTCGGCGAAATGAAGATATTGCCCTTATTGTCTTCTCTAATACGTGTTAAAAATGCAATTTAGTAGCACATAATATTAATACTTGAATAAGACTTAATATTATGTGCTTATACTCTTAAATCTTATTAAGAATACAAGTCTATAATATTAAGACTTAAGAGTACACGAAAAGATTGAGGTAACTCAAGTTCAAATATATGGTAAGTCACAGCTGTGACTCTTGTTACTGTCCTGTTACGAGGTGTGTACCTGCAACAATGGCCCAGAAACATTATTAGCAATATTGCTATATAATGTTATTGTTTACAATGATAGAAATTTAGGTTTCTTTACAGGAGGAAATATTCCTAACACACTTAGCGAGAAAGAGGAAATCTTACGGACGAATGTCAAAAGAAGTAGGTGCAAGCCAGGAACCAGGGGAACACCGCAAGTATAAAAAATGTAAATGCCTTAATGTATTACTACAGATGAAAGGAATACTATAATAAGCGATGAACAAAGTTCATATGTGACAGGGTTAATAAATACATTAACTATTAAGAAGAGGGGGCCTTGTAGGTATGAAACTGAAGCTAATTTATGTAATTCTTCTTTCCAATATAAACTATGGGTTATATGTTTAAGGAAATTCCGGTATACATTTGTTAAAGTATTTGTGTTCATGAAAGAAGGAAGAAACTTTCTGTTTCACATTAAAAAAACGTAATTCAAAACTGTTAAAACAAAAACATTAAAGGATATTTAATTTTTGTACAATAGTAAAATAAAAAAATGTAAGGTTAATTAAGAGAGATATCATTTCAGCATTTAATTACCTCATTCTTCCCATGTATATACATATAAAGTGGTACGACAAATCCATTATCTCTCCTTCTCAACTATGATGTGGTTTTAAGATTTGAAATTGTCACGTTAAATTTACTTATAACCCATAAAAATGCAGTAAACACTTTGGAAATGTATCATTAATTATTCCTAACTTTAGAACTATTCTCCTGACAATTTTAGTGTGAGTGACTTCCCTCGTTCTTCCCCTGTGGTCTTCATAAGTTACACAAAGTGCAGTTTTAGGTCCCGAAAGAAACATTTTATCAAAATTTGGATTTACTACATTCACATGACTTTCTCTAGCCACTGTCTTTTGTTTTTATATAGCTTCTACAAACTCTTCTTCTCAAAGCAATTTTCCTATCTACTTCGTGTTAATCGAGATAAACGTTTCAAAAATAGTGTTATTACTTATTTAGTTGATGGCAGAAAGAGGAATCAGGAGGCTAAAGTTAAAGCCGAATCCTTAAAAAGCGGGTCGCTCTATCTGTCCTTGAAATTTCAGCTCTTTTCACAATAGCTGGAGAAACAACTGAATGGTGACGAGGTATTGAAACCTTCAAATCAATTATAACAGATATCTCGGGAATGGCAGATGCAAAAAGATTGTGTTTTAAAGAGGTGTATATTTTATTATTATGGCAACTTTTGACAATATCATAATTATGGTTTACCCAATATATAGCATTATGCAGAATTCATTCGAATAAATATGATTTCAGAGGTTATTCCCAGACAATTCAAGACATACCTTTTGTTGGTCATGCAAATATAATATTTGGTATACCACATAACATGGTCCTTTATTAAATTAGTAGAGCCATTTTGAGAAAATAAAAAAATTATGCAAACTTTCCATGTAAGGGGTAGCTGGGGATGGGAGATTTTATGAAAATAATGTGCATCCATAGAAGATACTGAACTTATACCAAGTTTGCTGGCATCCGACGTTCCGTTTGTGAGTTACGCTGTTCACAGACACATAGACAGGCGCGTGCGCGCGCACGAACGGACTCTCGGAACTATTTATTTTTTCGCTATTCTTTTTACTTGTACTTATGGTGTATTCTCAGTTTTTAGATGGAATGCAATACTTCTTCTATCTATTAAAAGTGGCCGCCAGAGATAGTAGAAATTTGTACATGACATGTCGGGATGATAAATGCCTGGAAGTTATTCAACTGCGTGACTGCAGTTATGTAAATCTATTTATTTTAACTGCATAATAGGATTGTTTTATACTTCTTTTCACTTCCGATTTAAATTCATTTATATTTCTATTTTAATTTGATTTTCATTATTTTGATATATTAACTTCGTCATTATTGTTGTCAATTCATATTTGTTAATTGTATAGGTATACTTTGTCTACATGGCAGCCCTTAATTGAGGGAAGTGTTAATAAATAAAAACATGGGCTATTTTCTGTTATCATCATAATTATCATTGTAATGATTATCAACATTATTGTTGTTATTACATAATATATAAATTTGACCTTACCACTGCATTTAAGACAAGAATTAAAATTTCCTGTTTTAAAACATCGAAACTCTAAAGTAGTGTTGTCCTGTTAAGTTTAAACTGGTAAGTTTCAAGGATGAGAATAGCAGATTATAAGTGGCAGTCTACTCGCACAGCACATGGCGTGAAAAAGGAGAGATGGATTGACCGCTGTGGTTATGTATGGAAATAGAGAGAGAGCACAAAATGCAAGTTCTCTAAGTGAGATCCAAATCTGCAGGTGGTCTGCTGTATGTAAACTCATATATCGAATCTTTCCACCTACCTCAAGCTTATCTCATTCTAAGATGTATGTATCGATTGGAATTTGCGGAGTGTCGAAAATAAAAAATTGCAATATAGCATTGCAGCGTGCTTATTTTATAGGGACAGAACTACATTCTCTAGAATGATGCAATAGCGTTTTCTGAATGCTTTTTAAAATGCTTTATTGTAATTTACAATTAAATTTAAAATGTTGTGAATATCTTTCAAAACTCAGCATAAAGCTCTTCTCAACGCGCATGTTTTCGGCCTTATGCCAAATCATTGTTCAATTAAACAGTAAGTTTGGCAGCGGAATATCAAAACCAATATCGGTAACCTATATCATTTTTGTTTTCTTTTTGGTACGCACCATGTGGACCGTTTCAAACCTGCCGGCGTTCTAGCAGGCCATACGGCGAGCATTTACTGGGGAGATGTGAGCGCGCTCTCGCACGATACAAATCCCATATGCGGTGAATGGTGGAAATTAAGCCTACCGTCCCATACAAATAATACGACAGTGGGAGGTAATAAGAAAACGTCACGTTTATCATACCATTTATCAAAATATAAGTTGAAAATGATGTCTATCTTTCTGAATGCAAAGATCACAACGGCATAGATAGTTCTGAAACAACTTCTGCAACTCTCTGTATCTGTAACTTCAGGATTGAATTCTCCAGTTTCTGAACAGTGAGTGGATTGTTTATATTGTTTTAAATCTCCTTCCTCCACAGCTAAAAATCACATTCGTTGCCCACACTGTACCGCACTATTGTAAACAATGGATAACTGTAACTCTTGTGTTTTCAACAATAAGTGAAAATGGCAATAAACGGTATGTGGACCGGCCAGTTCGGCATGAATGGCTATTGATTTCCTTTCTGTGGGGCAGCAGTCGGTTCTCTATAGCAAACGCGTGCCTTATGGTCCGCTAAAACCACAGAAGGTTTGAAACGCTCCTCCCTATGTCTCTTAAAGGAGGTCTGAACTAAAAATTCATGTCTATTTTCCTTAATAGTCTGCAAGGTCTTGGGTTATGCACAACAATGATGAAAACCGGAACAATGTATGACTTACCGTTCAGGATATCCAGGATTTTTCCACACCAGCAGCGCACTGTGGCGATGTCATACAGTAGCCAGCATTCTTGAAGCAGGTATCTCCTGCCGGAGGAGCTGACCAATCATAGCGTTAAGATGCGCTAAGTTTCAACAGGAATGTGAGAGTACCTCGAATATCCATGCTTTAAAATTACATTTCTTTGAATTCTTTTCATTATTTACACATTTTATTCCTTTTCTTTTCGCCTTTTCCTCTCGAGGGTTAAATCAAATCGAGATATTTCCTGCTTATTAGGTTTAGTTTTCCGGAGTGAACCAATATTACAAAGAAAGTCAGTAAGGGAGTAAATCCTGGTACAAGATACTCGCATTGAAACTTACGTCCATTTTCTTCGCTCACTATTTGTGTAACAAGGTTTAGTCTCCACAGCCATTCTCCAGCCGATTTAGAATATTCCACGGAACTGACCACTATTTTGTTTTCTATTGGTAAAAATTATGATCTAGAGCAGTATACCTAGAAATGAAAAATGTGTTCGTTTTGGGACATACTTCAAGCGCTCTCTCTGTAGGGAATCAAGGCTTTCTTTTTTATTAAAATACTGATATGCATATTTCACCTTAAAATCCTGCATTATTTATGATACCGCTCAACTTATTATGTTGTGTAGAATTCTTACGTACCAGTTTGTGATTTTAAGTTTTTCTTCACCCAACACATCTCACCCACATATACGTAATAAATACTAATATCGCAAAGAGAGTATCTACACACACAAATAAAAAAATAGTATTTTCTGGATATACTTATATTTTCTACTTCATATTTTTCTCCATCTTCACTCAATTCCCTCAAATATTCATTCGATTTGTAACCTTCATTATTTACAGCTGAATTTGCCTTCCTCATCATTCAATCTTTTGTCCACATTAACGTGGTTTATAGCACTAAAAGTTTCCGCTCTCAACTCGCAGTGTATTTCAGCATCAATTTTCAACTCCACTCAGAAGCTGGTTGAATTTGAAGTTCACTTTCTTGCTGAGAATTGCTTACTGAATTATGAACTACCTGTAGCACTTGCTTTGATTTAAGAAAATTTTAATTACTTTTTATGGAAGGTTTTTCTTCTAGTGGTTCTAAAAGTTTCGAAGCTAGCATTTTATTTGAATTTTCGTTCTTCATTGTTTTTATTTTTATAACATTCGACTCATCAAAATCACTTTCTTTGAAATCAATTGCATTGGTTGACACAAAGCTTTTGCGTTTCATAGCAGCAACCCATTTGTTGTATACATGTCCATTCTATTCTCTGTCAGGTAAGGAGTAATAACCAACATCTTTTTTACGCCGAAATTATTTGCACAATCATAAGCACTGCATGCTTACATCTCACAGAAAACTAACAACAGGAAGTAATGCAACTCAAGCCTAACTAATGCATCATTTCAGCATAATTTCACCCATTTCATTCATCGTCCAATATGATCAACCAGGTTAAAGGTCGTTAAACAAACAAAACAAAACAAAACAAAAACGAAAATGAATAGTATGGCACGAGGTGAGCACTAAACATAAAAGCGCTTCCAAAATAGTTTTATTTAACTCAAGCTTTTTTCTGGTTGTTGATTGGCTATTTTATAAACTGTCTCAAAATTTACATTATTGTTGCTCCAATAATGACTAGTAGCATTATTAAACTTTCTTACTCATTATTGCCTCAAGGTTACCTCATTGTTACCTCATTTTTAGCAACTTTTAACCTACTTTTCTCACAGCTCCTACATTATTAAATTACGTAATACATTCGCAGAACATTATTACACATGTATACAATAATATAAACATATACAATGACTGTAATATACACTTTTTATATATTATTACATACACATATTGCTTTAAGGCGGGCTGTTATTGAATTATATATTATATAATTAGACTGAAATCATTTAAGTGTTAAAAATACTGCCTCAATAAAACGAGAGGTCGTAGAACTTCAACAATGTGTTCAGATTGTTTTAAATTGAATTTACTTTTTATTTTTGGATGCTCTTTAACTGCTGTGGTCCTTATCGTCTCGTTCTATATTGGGCGTGAAAGACCGGTAATTTTGCTCAGAGGCCTCTTTATCACGCTTGAGGTTATTTTACGTGCCGTAAATCTACAGTACGGGAAGCCGGCTTTACTTCCCTTCCACAGGAAGCCATGCTAAGGAGTTTTACGCCCGAAAAAAATCCATCGCCCTCCGCCGGCTTTGAGCCCGCGACCTTGGGAATTAGAGGCTAGTGTGGTAATCATTGCACCGCGGAGGACGACGGAATGGTTTATATGTTATGGTTTAGAAGCTTTTAAAATTTAGTTCAGTGTCCTTTAAGGAGAATTATTAATGCAAATAAGCGTAACTAATATAAATCTGTGTAAAATGAATCATGACGAAAGAATGACTAAGCATGGATTAAAAGCATCGCCTGCGACGAAACAGTATATGCAACAGTTAGCTGGTCTGCCTGGTTTTATGTATTAAAAAGTAATGGCATAAGCATAGAGGTGTAATCCAACAAACAAAATCACTAATACATAAAGGCACTGCAGGATATGCTTACACCAAAATGAAGAACAGGGACTAATTTCCCACAACTCTTTTTTTCTGAAATTCCTAGTCCCTGTTTAAGCATCTTTAAACAGAAACCTACAGGTTCTGTACTCCTTATCTTAGCGAACTATGGTAGCTGATGAAAGATTCGGGTGTAGAATTGCGGGGTTTTAAGGATCGCGCGCACGACGAGTACCGAGATCACTGCAGTACGTGCTACGCATATAGGTCTGTGACCTTACCTTCAAACGCCCGCACTGTATAAGGCGCATGTTCTATCTCTGTTTTAATGCCACGTTTAGGCATAAATATGCATTAAATAGTCCTTAATTCACCTTAAAATATGCTCCCAGTTTTCTCCTTGATTTTCAGTTTTGATTTCTATTTCAGCGAGGGAGTTACGGTAACGCTTATGGCTCGCGTTCTTTAGCCTCGGAGTCTTAGGCTGCCTCCGGCTCTCTCTCTCTCTCTCTCTCTCTCTCCCTCTCTCTCTTTCTCTTTCTCCGGCTCTGTCATTTTGTTTCATATTTTTCCTCAGTAACTTATTCATGTCATTTCTTTCTTTACAATCATAAGGTGATTTAGAGCTCGCTTGTTTCTCTGATCAAAATAAATCTTGAAAATTCTGTGTGACTGAAATCCTAATAGTGCACGGAAATGTAATAAAAGAGAGAATGGAGGCTTCAAATTGAGCTTCATTTCAGGTTTCTAAGCGTTCTAGCGAACTTTTACCCTGCTTAAAAAAAATAGTCGAGCAGAAACTGGTAATTTATTCACATTATGTACTGACTAAGAAATTAATTTATCATATGTTTTTTCTAGAGAGCTGCGCTTAATCTGGGGTCAGTCATTCGATGCTAAGAATTGCCGCGTGTAGCGAAGTCGTGACTTGGCGTACCACTACGGCTTTGACCGGCATTTCTTTGCTTGTTGCTCGGCGGTGCTGTGCACTTTTCATTTTCGTCACCTCTGCATCATATAGGATATAAGTTATACAAACGAGGGGGAATCTCACTCACTGCGACCTATTGGAGATTGCGGCTACCACTCCCCCCAGGAGGGAGGGATGAAGGAGGCTACAGGTCGCAGGATGACAGGCCTCAGAGACGCGCGAAAGTCTCTAACAGTTCCTTTTTCTCTAAGACTATATACGGTATGCTCCATGACTGAAACTTTGCACACTTGTGTGAGATAATCTATTGCATGCACTGAATTAGAGTTTTATTTTTTAAGTGTAATAAAGTTTAAACAAATCAGAACTTTATTTTATTATTATTACCAAAAGCATTCATTCAACTGATAGTAAAGATGTATAATTCAATATCTGGAAAAATAGCATTGTTTATTGAAGCTCGATGTTTCAGGGGTACCTATTGTTCTTCATTTCAAGAGTATATACAATGTAAGAGACCTTAAGAACTATTTATGTTTCGAAAGAAAATAATTTATTGTGTTAGGATTAAGAATTCCTAAGTTCTTTTGTGATACTGGTTTCAAATTGTTTGAATTAATGAAACGTTTTGTCTGGAATGATAACGAATTTACGCTATAATGTGTGAAAATCAGAATAAATAGGTAATAAATTATAAACCAATATCTAGGTATAAGAAAGTGCCTAAGCACCCAAAACATTAGGCGCTTATATCTGGCTGACCATTCCCGTTTTATAAAATATCAGATCAGACATCAGATCAGTATAATTAGTCTATAATCAATACAGAGAATAATTTTACTTACGCATTAACGTAAATCGCTATTCAACTTCTTAAAATCAGAAAAGCAAACTCTGTTGTTACTCGTATTTGTAATACTATTAAGTTTAAAGTGTTTCTTTTCAACAGCTTGCAAGAATTTCCCTTAATAATTCAGAAACGGGTGGAAAGCAAGCTACTCTATATTTTAAAGAGAGTAACAAAGCCGTAATTCAGGCTTTTCAAAAGATTTTGCATGTGCATTTGCTGCCAAGTATACGAAAAGCAATGATATTTAAACGCCGAGGTTAACCAGAGCACGCTTAGTTTAAGATATTATGTGCAGTTTTTAATGCGCCTCGTCCGTCACGCAAAGTACACGTGCGCTATCTGTAACTGCCAAAACGGAATATCTGTATTGGTGTGAACTGCTCATGTCAGAGTCACTGGTAGGTATACCGGAATGTTGTTAATCAGGATTTCTTTTTAAATCCACTATAGTTCATCGACACGAAGCTATTGCATTTAACTGCGCCTGAATTGAACTCGCAAACTTTGTTATAAAAGTCTAGCGCTTATCAATCCGAACCACACATTCACCCTGACACAAAACTTAAACGATATGTGGCTAAAGTTACCTCTTCAAGGAAATGATTTTGGTCTTAGAAACACTTTCTGGGATGTACCTTATTACTTTTCTACTACGTATAGTAAGTAGGGGAAATATTGTATTTCACCCAAAAATTTGATACCGAGATTTCACGGGAAATACATGTTTTGAGACCCCTGAATCCAAAAAAAAGCATTTTTGGAAACATGTCCGTGTGTGTGTGTCTGTGAACAGCATAACTCAGAAACGAACAGTCGTATAAACACCAAACTTGGTATTTAGGTTCAGTATTTTCCAGAGAGCGACACGAAGGTTTTCAAGAAAGTCCCCCCACCCCAGATTACCCTTTACGTGGAACATTTCTCGAAAATTTTAATTTACTCAAAAATGGCTCCAACTATTTTGATTAAAATGTCATATGTTTAAGATATTTTCATGACAAACAAAATGAATATCTTGAATTTTCTGGGAATGTCTCCAAAAGTATTCTTCATTGTGAACGACTTTTGGATAACTGGTAAGCCATAAGAGATAGACAAAATTTTACTACACAAAAAATGTACATCACGTTAAAATACACAATTTATGTCATATACATTTTTTTGATTGAACCATTTTCGAGATATTGCTTGTTGTTCCCTTAAATTTTCCAATACTTATACTTTTTCTCAAATGGAAATTCGTTATTTATTTTTTTTGTCCTGGTAATGCAAAGAGAACGGAGTGCGCCACATAGCAACTAGCTCTTAAAACATTTGACTATCGCTTAAAGATTATCATATTCCCCTTGTACCTACAAGAAAATTAGCAATAAGATTGACATCTCGATATCTCGATTAACATGAAGCATATGGAGAATAAGCGTTTGTAAAAATAGTTTGTACAAGAGTAGATAAAGTCACGTAAGTGTAACACATCAGATTTTTTCCATTATATTCTTCTAGTGGGTTGAAACACATTCGTTTCCCTAGTATTCTTATATGCTATGGGAGAGTAGGGAATAATCTTATTAAAAAAAATCTGCAGCTTTTGGGGATCGAACTCGGACCTGTGGGTTTAGATTCTTATTGAGTTAGATTAGATCACAAACCAGTTTAATGGCATTTTAACAATGGCTGGTAATCCATACGAAACCAACGATGTAATTGCAGTTAACAAACTAACCTTAGATTAAGGATAAGTTATAAAATATTTTATGCAAAAAATTCTTCGTTGAAAACATAATTTAGGAAAATACGCCATATATTCTGACTTGATATACTTTCATTACAAACGCTACATTTTGGTGACCATAAGCTCCCTTGCTTTATAAAGACACCTGAAACCCGCGACAGAAAGCTGTATTGTTTGCACTATGTAAGTTTCAAATAGATAGTAAGAACTGTTAGCGATCTGGTACAAGTGCGCAGTGCTCTGCAGTTAACCTGACCTCAAGTGAGAATTGCAGGAAATAGGTTTATCTTAACTTTCCCATTTAAACGTGAACGAGAACAACGAAGTTACCAGTGGAAGACATCAACCTCTCCCCTTCCTGGAAGGCGAAAGTCATCGGAAGTGAAAGTTTTGATGGTTATCTTTATTAATCAAAAACGGTTCATCTACCGGCATGAACTGCCACCTGATCCAAGAACCAGAACTGTCTTAATGTCTTGCAGACGAGGTAGATGCCCACCCTGAAGATTCGTCACTGATTTCTAACGATACCTATTGCTAACATAAAGCGTATCACGTGTGTGTCAGTTCCTTCCAGTTTTGCTTTTCTTACTATCAGTAATAAAACGCTAGAAATGTTAAAGGAACAGGAAGTGTAAGCTGTTACTAAAAGTGAACTAAGTCTATTTTAACGGATTATTTAAAAAGTTTAAATTTATAATCTTAAATTTTACGCTGCTTTTTAACAAGACAAAATAATAAGATAAAACGTGTTTTTTTTATCAGTCAGTCATAGTTTACCATTAGTAAAAAAAACAAACTTTATACTGTTACTGTTACTTTTCAGCAGTATTATGACAATTGTTTTTCAAGCTATTACCTAACTTGCGAAAAGAATACAAACACACACATACATACAAAGCGCGCCTCCGCCGTTGTGCTGTTAGATCTCCCTCAAACCAGTAATACTCCTATTGCAAAAAATAATGATAGAAATATACCTCAATAAACCTGAATTGATATCAGCCAAATTCTTAACAACTTTTATTAAATGTTGTACATATAACAGACATTTATTTAACGTGTATTTGCAAAAACTACAAAACCAAAAGATCAGCTAAAATATTTAGAACCTAAATGTACCACGGCAATTTTTGTCCCACACTATACAACCCAGTTATTAACTAAATTCCTAAGCATACAATCAGATAAAGCTTCTTACCTTAGAAATTAAATAAAAATGATACTTAAGGGCATAAAATTTAAAATTAAACATCTAAGTGCACCCTTTTATTAGCATTTATAAACAATATAGCATACATATATTTTGCAATGTTTTGGAATACCGTCTAAGAATGAGTTGCATTTGTTTCATGGAGTGCTATGGAGCTAGGTTTAAGTGTCAATATATGTTCTAGCGAAAAATGCATTATTATTGTTATTATTATTATTATTATTAATTATTCCTTTTGTCGTATATACCTAGGTTTAGCATCTCATATTTTTTCCATTGCGAAAATTCTGCCCATTCAGCATTCCTTCTAGTACATATAGAAAAACAATAAATAGATAGATAAATAAAATAATAAATATTTTAGTTATGGACGACAGCTGCAAAGAAAGTTTACGTCATGTAATAACCGTGTCTTTGTTAGAAGTTCTCCTAGCCAATTGTATTATATGCAATGCAAAACTTTAAAATAAAGCTTATCATAAACTTTATTCCGGTAAACAATTTTAAACCTTAACATTCTTATCCGGCAGGACATATTCTACACCGAATGAACGAAACGGGTGAAATGTGTAATAAATGAGCCCA
Source organism: Deroplatys truncata (assembly GCA_030765065.1). NCBI lineage: Eukaryota > Metazoa > Arthropoda > Insecta > Mantodea > Mantidae > Deroplatys > Deroplatys truncata. The sequence continues at coordinate 19,095,052 of CM060980.1, read as the reverse complement.
GGGTCCATTGAGTTTTACAATTACCCAACATTGTCTTGTCAGGATAACTAAAACCCTTATTCAAGCATCTTACGTCAACCGCGTTTCGAACTTGGGACCTACGGAACACTATTGCCACATCACAGAGATGGACCGGCAACTGTTGTTATTTAACATTTTTCACAAATTCAATGGTTGGGGTATCTCCTTTTTAGCCTTTGTGTTCCATTATAACCTTCCTTTGAGGAAGGAAAGAAAACATTTCACACAGGTTATCTAGAGGGAACTAATATAAGCCAGTAATGACCTCATTCTTAAGGTTTTAAATAAAAAAAAACTATAAGGGCGACAGAATAGCACACGGCAAATGACAATCTCAAAACTCTTATTTATCTAAATTTGGTTATAGCTTTATTATGTCTCTAACATAGTTTCCCCAAATATAAATAATCTCCTATATAAACACCAAAAAAGAAGAAAAATAAGTAGTAAACAAAGTGAAAGATAACAACAAACAAGCTAATACGCGAGCGTATTTCCTCTCTTATATCAAAAGGCAATATATCAAAAATAAAATCGGTCATTAGATATGGCAACATAACGTGTGACATTTGCAGGTGTCTGATTTTGTATTGCATTGGATTGTACCAAGACTGTTCTCTGATTAATAAGGGGGGTGTGTATGTGATGAAGAAGGGAGATAGACAGAGGTATTTAAGCGCCATTGTCCTTTCGAAATGTCATCGTGTTTTACCTACGTAGCCACTTGCCACAAGGATAGACTAATATTCCTAACGGGTGTATCAGATGACACAGGATGATTGAATAAGATTAAAGCGGCTGTAACTAATTGTATTCGAGGTTAGGAACAATATCAGTCTTGTATAATAGGCGTTCATGGGAGGTGCGTGACCTTGTGAGCCAGGGTGGTCCAATCTTTGAGGTATTCCTGCCGCAGCTACTTGAACATTAGTTAGTATTAGTCACCTATTTTACATCTAGAGCTTTATGTTCGCGCTTTCCAGCTGTCTTAAACACATTTGAATGAAGTTGCACTTTGATGCATCGTTATTTTGATACACTAGACCAGGACCGTTGCCTCTGAAGTTCGCCAAATTCAAATCATTATACGTTGGCAGTTGTATTAAATCAAGTGCCATGTGAACAGCTACAACCCAAGTTTGGGCATCTCACGGCGTGAAGTTAAGTTTGTTTGGGTATCGGATATACGCAAGGCAGTTTTGAGCACCTTTATTAAAGAAGTTATTGCTTTAAGCTTTGCATAGCATAGTAGGCGGTGTTGTAACAATACTAAAGCTACAGTTATATTTTTTACACTAAAGTTACATACCGTCCATGTTTAATTAGGAACTAGCTCAACCCGCAACTCCTATTATAGCTTTAAATGTGGAGATGCTTCTTTGTCTTTCCTTCTGTTTTTACTTTCTCGCTGCTTCTCTCTCCCCTATCTCTTTTCCTCTTACTTTCCTCCCTTTCCCACTCTCTTTCCTTCTATCGTCTTCACCTCCTCTCTCTATCTTTATCTGCGCAAAGTACGTTATGTGCCTTTTGAAAAACGGTAATAAAACTCTTTTTCCTGGAATGTTAATAAACACACGAGTAAAAGATTTAACAGCACACAAACTTGTGCCTCTTCCTTATGCTATTCGTGGTAAATCGCTTACGAATACGAATAATAGCATACAAATATTGGTAAACCTCTTTAATGTTCATCCTATCGAAAATTTGTAAATAACATTATGCTTATAATATTTTCTTGATAACACTTTTATGAAACCTTGATATTAAACGGTTTATTTTAAACACTTTTTATTTGTGGCTGATTATTGCTCCTCTTTGGATGATTATCAGTCAATTATCAGCTATTCGTTCAAAATCGAAAATTCCATAAAATTTCCTTATACGTTTATGTGTAAGATGTAAGGTCCTCACCGATTTTAATTGTAAGATTTTTCTTGTTTCTGTTTTTTTTAATTCAGAATGACCTTTTATGTATATGTTGATGTCTTTATATTTACATTAAAGTATATGCAGAATGATTTATAATATTATTTTTTAGTTTAATCTTCATCTTTGCCTCTTATAACTGTAATTTTGTAAGACGCATTTATATACAAATTAATGGACCAAAAATTCTCTTATATCATATGCTCACGAAAAAGGGAAGGAATGTGAGGGAATCTTACCCTCCTATTCCAGAATATTTGAAATTTCTGGACATAGGGCATAGTCTGTGACATTAACATTTAGTTAGCTTGTTTTTGTTCACTGTTTGAGACTGAGGCTGTTTCTGCTACAAACTGCAAATGTCATTCTTCTTAAGTCTACCCTGCTTCCTTTTCTCCTGAGGGTTATGATTCAGTGCTGCATGGTTATCCCATTATTTGACATGCTGTTCAATTGCGTCATTTACATATATTTTTATTTGATTTTATTATAGAAAATCAATGTGTCTTTGTTCATTGAAGTTTGTACACGTAAATGTTACCAGCTTTCGCATAACGATTAACAACGTTCTCAGTCCTAAAGCATATTCATTGAGCAACTTCTGAGGCTACATTTCTTACTCTCCACGTATTACTAATCAGGCCCTTCTTCAGAGAAAGGAAATTAAGGAAAAGTGTTTACCGACATAAAACCTAGTAAAAGAATTCAGCATCCAGAAGTTTACCTTCTAGAATCTCCAGCATTAGATTAGAGGTTGTTTAGAAGTTTTCGCGCTAGCCGCATCGAACGTGGCAATGGCCATAGCCTCAGGTCTGCCTCTACTTGGGAGGAGCCTGCGTGTTGAGACCACCACAGCAGGACGTCCGGTGCCCTGCCGCCGCTGCTGTGCCTTCGGACACTCAGCGGAGGCCCAGATGCCACTATTGTGGGTCAGGCTCCCTCACGGCAGCCTGCACCCAACACGACCTTCGACGACGACGCCGCTTCTGCGCCACCTGCTCCGGGAACACACATTTTGCAGGACAGGCGCAATGCCCCCTATATCCCCGGAGCAGAAAACAGCGAGCAAGAACCTACGACGAACACCAGCCACGACCGACAGTTTACCTGACGCAGCCCTCAGGAAGAGCTCAGCACACGAACACTGGAATCAGGAACAGCACTCCACGGACTTCAAGGCCTCTTGTCAGCCATGCAAGTAGGAATAAAGGACCTTTCTACACAACTGGTTGAGCTACGCCGTGCACCCTTCACACTTCTCTCGGCTGTGAAGGCCAAGCAGCGAACCTCAGCCAGGGTTATCAGCACACTCTCCAATAGAATCACCGAACTACAAGACGAGGACGGGCTGCTCGTGTCTGCCCAGCGCAAGCTGGAAGGCATCGAGTGCCACCTCGTCGAAACTTCCAAGCGAGACCGACCAACGCGACTGGGTGCACTTGGGGCCTCACAATCGGGGGTTCGAGGGCTCCAAACAACCACAAACAACGCCATCAACCAGAACTTCAAAGTACTTAATGACCCCTTCAACCACCTTCAGGAAGGCTACACTTATGTCCGTAACTTCCTGGAAACACGTAACTTCCTCTCAATCCTCTACCTTACCACATAACTCCTACTGAAAATCCAAGCGCCACTCATCCTTCACAACATCACCTGAAAGCCCTACTATTTTCACTTTAACCTCGCTGGGGGGGCAGGCTGGGCCCTGGTCAAGTCTGTCTCCCGGCAATAACTCCTTACTCCCCTGGCGACCGCACTGCGGCGCAGTTCAACCGTCACCTTGGCATCCGCGGGTGCTTTAGGGGGTACCGCTGCAAACGTTCTCCTTTCTTATTCCGGTGGAGGAGTTTTGAGTGGGTATGCCAATTCATTGGTGAGTCCCACACTCCCAGTTCCGACTCCCATCGGAGGGTAGTGATTAAATTATTTTCTCCTCCACTCGAAAAAAATACTTATCAGTGGTCTGTTTTGTTTACCTCTAACCTCGTGATCATCTCGACCACAACATAACCGTCTTTGTCCCTTGGGATACGACATGACGATTTTCTTATGCCTGTTCTCAATGGAAAAAGTTGTCACAGCTTTAACTTTATTCTGCATTGCGTCCACGCTTTTAATATCCAGTTGTAAATATGTTTTAGTCTTTTAGTTATTTAGAGGCTAAATTCAATGGCTGTAAAATACATTATTGGGTTCCCTGTTAAATGTTAGTTTTAAATTTGTACTTTTAAAAATCTATATAGAATTGTGACAAGTGATCCTTAAAATATACGGAATTCATTTCTTCATTAAGCATGTTTATTAACAAGAAAACATCCAGAACAATTTTGAAACTCAATATTTCTCTTTCAAAGTAAGAATCGAACTCTGGATATTTAAATGTTTTCATAAAAATATAGGGAATATTACTTTAACATAAATCACCGGAAACTTAACACATTTATTCTTAATCGGTATGCATTATTTTGTGCACAGAAAGGCTTATTTCATTTGAGTGAATTCAAATCCGCCACTCTCATCCTTAAAGATGATAAAAACGCCATAGTGTGTGTATGGAAAGTTGAAGGAAACCAAGATATTATCGTCTCTCTTTCCTATGCTTGTTCCTCGAGGTGGCCTAGGGATATGGATCGTCAATATCGTTAGTTCCTATTTTTACAGCGTATTACATTTTCGGATGAGTTTGTGAAAACTCTTTGAGGTGTGATAGGTGTTATCAAGTAAAGCAACTTCTTTTTTACAAACCCACAACAGTGGCACTACTCTAAAAGCAAATTGTAATTTTTGCTTCGGCTATTGCCTTAGCTTTTGGAGGAAGTTTCACTTGTGAGTGAACAGATGTGGTTTCAATACGTTGGAGTTCCGCGTCCTCCAGTATTGCCACACATAATTACCTGAATTGCCATTCTCCTAATGGATTGTGGAATATGGAAAGGAAGAGGAGATTTAAATTATTCAGACCTCTTTCATACGCATTGATTATTGTCTTTAGATCATGTAAACATTCTGGTTTAAGAAAATCCTCAGTGGGCATTGCTGAGGCCGTGAGAGCAGAATAAAATATAATTTGATGGCGCACGAAAGAGACTAGGCCCTCTTGAATGTCTTCGATATTCAGTGGTGAGTCGTATCAAACAATCACAAGGGATGTGGTAGATTACATGAATTTTGCAAAAGTTTGATTCACATGAGATGATTTATAATTTGTATGATACGTTTATGTGAAAACATGTGTACACTTGAGCTGTATGAATTTGTAGACAAAAACTGTCCCATTTGACATCCGCTATCACACCTTATAGTGTAACACAAAATAATGTAAACACACTGTATGCATCTTTTCCATCACTGAAAACCAGTTAAGGGACAGAATATAATGTGACTCATTAATTTATGCACCAATAAGCTGCAGAGCACTTGCAGTCTTGATTCTTGTTTATCTTCTGTGTTGATTACGTAATTCCTCTGCAGGTGAATGATGAAAGCTCATTTAAATTCTGAGCAGTGCAAGTGAAATAAGTTCATCAGCAGTTGGGCTGTGAGCCAGAAATTTAATACTTAACTATGAAGTCATGGGAATATGTAGAAAACCGGATGTTTATGAGTCTTATGCAGGAAAATGAACAATTTAGCACAACTTTCTTCAGAAGTTGAGTTGTATATATAAATCTGTGTAAGGACTCAAATCCTTAAAAACATCTTTCTTTTCCCTACATTCGTAAATAATCCTTAAGTTAAAAAACATCTACGTGTTTGTGAAATTGCCTTAAATTCTGACATATGTTACGTCTGGTGGAAAACAGTGCTAGTCTTTGGATACATATACATTAAACCACGGTTCCGTAAGCTAAAACGTGGCAAGATAAACATTTAGTTTCTATGGTCAAAGTTGTAAAAATAATTCTTACATTAGCTGTATTTTTCAATTACAAAAACATACCGCGTCGGGAACAACTGGTAGGAGAATTGTTAATTTAAATCATGAATAACAGATGCTGAGCTATTTGGAAGAGAGATGAGACAGTAAATTCAGCTGGATTCACTTGCACTACAGTGTAGCATCTCAAATATGAAGTTTTATCTATGCTTTATAATCAAAAGGGAAGAAATACTTACAGTCACTTGCGTTAATATTGAGATTGTCAATTGAACAACTAAGGTTGTCTGTACTTCACAGAAAATAAAGTACAGAGGAGCTGTGAGGAAACATAAGTTCCATACAGGCCCTAGATGCTCTAAACTGTCTATGATTTGTAGCTTCTAGTGGAATCACCATGAAATCTGTGAATACTCAGTTCAATAGAAGGGAGTACTTCGTTCTTTTTCTGACTGATTTAAATACGTTTTTCTAGTCGGCATGATGGTTTGCTTCAATTTGAAGGAAAAAATAGGGTACCTTTCATTTGGCTGTCTATATACACGGAGAAATAGATTTTAAGTGTACTGTTGCACTTCTTAAAAGTCTTGTGTTTTTTATCAATAAAGCAAACAAGAACTGAAATTCAAACAGCAATGAACATGTACCGCCACCAACTTATGATTTTTTGGTTATGGCTACTCTAGTATGAAATTTATATCCAAAAAACAGTCATAGCATCATATTCTATATGTATTGTTATTAAATGCTTTTCATAATGCCAAAATGTAGTGGATTGTAAAATAACCTGTTTTAACATCAATAAAATTCAAATGACAGTGACTGGCGTAGCCTTGCTTACATGTAAGAGACTGATTAGTGTGTTTCTTGTGACAGAATAATTCATTCTTCTAACCTTTGAGACTTTGTATCAATCATGAAATAGTCCAATTAAATGCCACCGAGCTTATATTTTTCTTAAATAAACTCAATCGTGGCCCAGTCATTTGTTAATCAGCTCATAAAGTCTAAACGTCTTGTGAGATTCTATTAGTTTTTGCTACCCTTAACTTTTTTTCTTTTCTCTTTCTCTTGTATTTATTTATTATTCTGGAGGAGACATCTCTTAGAGGAGAGTATGGATGTAATCAACAGCTCGTCCCGTTGTACATAATACCGGCTAATGTATAAGGGGCTTCCTAACCTGGGGAAACTGTGATTATCTGTGTCAAATTGTGGGACTTTGCTGCTTAAGATAAGTCAGGCTAGAGAAAAGATTCACGGTGCAACAGCATCTCAAAGCCGACACACTTCTGCGTGTTGACGCGAGTGCTGCCATAAGTAAATCGTCGGCGTCGCAGTTATTGTCAGCTTTAACAATTAGCCACGGAAAATCATCAGAAATGTTTAATAGACATTGAAACATAATTTCAGCCAATAACCATCTCCGAGAAACTAATACAAAACTAAATGTTTTTTGCAGTGTTATGAAGTATCCTTAAAGACAACTATATTCCCGTCTGTTAAAAGACACTATGAAGACACTAGATTACATGCTGTACACTATGTGGGGGTGAGATCAATTTATGTCACGTTTGGGACCATCTTTATTTATTAAAATCCAAGCCCAGTGGATTATAAATGAGTGCGAAGGCTTTCATGGCGAGTTAATAGACAAAATATTAAAACTTTCAGGCTGGAAGACCGTGGTCTAGGGGTAAAATTATTTACACCCAACGCTTCGGTGAACTCTTTGGTTGTCATCTTCAAGAGGGTAACCCTGGTGCAGCTTAACAACGACTGTCAAGTAGGCTTTCTTTCTTTTGGGGGGAATCTTAGGGAGAAAGTAAGCAGGGGTCGGAGGAGGGATGTAGCGGGATCCCGCCGACAACGCTCCGCAGCCGGGGACGACACCAGTGGCCGTAATTGTGGGTGCTGACACCGCTCCTGCTTCGACACCATCACAGTCGACATCACACCGCCGCCACAGATCATCACGCCAGTCAGCGCCGACGGGCCCTGTAGCCGCCGCCGCTTCACCGCCGGAGATAAACGCAGCGCCACGACGCCTCCTCTCAATCAGCCTCGCCACGAATACCTCAAAAATCTTAGAAAACAGCTCATCTGGTACCGTAGCCACCACTTCAGAAGTCAGCAACCACCTCCGCCTCTACTCCACCGCAAACACAGACACCCGAAACTAACTCGTCCTAAGCAGTTGCGCCGGCGCTGCGACGCACGGCCGCTGCCGATGACGCCTCCGCTGCCTCTACCACTACGTGACGCAACTGGGAGATACGGCCACTTCAGTATTGTGGCCGCCAGCATTCACTGGCATCTACCTGCAGAGATCGTGTTTCAGGAAGCTCAACGCCGGTGTTCTGCCGTTCTGAACGCCACCCGGATCCAGAGTCACATGAACCTCTACCTTTAATGCTCCTTATCTTCCAAGATAGGGAGCATTGCACCGCCGCAGTCACTACGGGGCTGGACCGTCCGGATAGAGCCGAGCCACACCTCTTGGATCCACTCCGCCACTGTTACCTCTACTGCCACAAGGCGGACAACAGCACCGCACCTCCTGGAGCACCTATACTGACGTCCTCCTAGAGATAGCACGACCTCTCACACAGACAAATGCTCTGTACCACGTGCTGTAAGTCGGACAATTTCATGGACAGACCACTTGCACGCTGTATCCCCTACAGTCTCCCGTCAGACACACTCGCCGCCGCCTCAACCAGCTCCACCACGACTACATAAACCACAGAGCCAACTCACCATCACTCGGCCCCAGGAAGGTGGACCAGGACCCGACGACCGCCATCGAGCGCGTTCTTAACGATGATGTCCAGGACCACCACATGGAAGTTCTGGTCCTCAGCTCCCAATTGACATCGGTTAGAAGAGATCTTAGCCTCCAACGCTGCCTCAAGCTCCGAAGCACACCTCCGCCGCTATCCAGAACTCCATGTAATCACCACCACCTATCACCTTCTTTCCGCAACTTATCAGACACGTGGGAACAGCGACTAGAAGTACTCGCCACTTCGCTGCTGTCCCTATAGGACGGCTTCCACTAATTCACAGCAGATCACAACGAGCACCTCTATACATCCTCAGCCACCTCGGGGCCATCAGCACCATCGCTCACTTCAGTACTTACACAACAGCACGCCTCTGAACCCGACACTCAACTGGCCATATCAGGTTATTCAACGGACACACAGAAGCTTTCCAACCGGACATTGCGAATCAAGCCGCTGAAGGTCTTACAGACATTTCCCAGCCAGTCATAGCGCCGCCCTCCCCAATTCAAGAACAGGTCCGACACAACTTCGAGCTTTTCGAGACTACACGAGAAACAATCCCCCAAATCACAAGTGGCAACTGCTTCCGGTGCCACCCCGCCGAACCACGCCTGTCCTCCACACCTCTAACACAGACCAGGCCACGAGTAAGGTACCGCTCTCAGCGCCACAGTAGCCAGCTGCACGATGAGACCTCAGGCAGTTCACACCCCATCACCGCCGTCACAACCCCCTTCTCTCTGATGGAACTCGCCGCCCTTGCTCGCCAAAGAGCCGGAAAGAAAAGAGTATTTCCTCAGTATGATTACTTTTCGATGGTGCGCAAAGCTCCAGCATGACCAGTATTACTAAATTGTGGGCTCTTTAGAGCCCATCCCCAAAGCACTTCGGTGTACAGTTGAATGTATGCCAATAAAGAATTTCTGCTTTTAACTCCAAGGCGTCAGGAAGGGCTATGGTCATGCTTGGGAGCTCGGATAACATCCCTCGTTTCGCTCCTGTCTTCTACAGCAGCACTTTAACGATCATAATGATCAGGGTTGATTTTGCGGAACCCCGATACTTCCCTCCTTCAACCCTTCTGCAATCTTCACCACACCCCACCCCCCAAAAAAAGAAAGAAAGAAAGCCCAGTTGGTAGTCGTTATTAAGCTGGCCCAGGTTGTTACGCTCTTGAAGATGGCAACCAAAGAGTGGGCCGAAACTTCGGATGGAAATAGTTTTACTCTTAAACCTCGGCCTTCCAGTCCGGAAGATTTTAATATTTTACAACAGGTTATCCTTATATCCAATATTACCAGTAAATTTTGCAACAAAAGTTCGGTATGGCTCAGGTGGCAATGTCTGTGACCCGCATTTGAGAGATCCTGGGTTCCACCCCCTGCGACGCCTACTCTGACCCATAGGTTGTTCGTGGTTTAGCTGGATTCAGCAGGCGAATGCTGGGGTGGTTTCTTCTCTACCACGATTTCCCTTTCATTCCGCTTCCTTCTGAACTTTCAGGTGTGGCTCTAAGTCTCGTGGTGTATGGCAGTGCCGGGCATGGCGCGGATACACACTCACTGGTAAGAATACTCCCCGTGCAGTGGTGGGACGTTCATCGCCCTTTCTCGGTGGCTACGGCGGTAACACTCTGCGACTTTGGAAATGTTAGGGACTTCTGTAGCCTATGTGGTTCCTTCACTTCATCCCTTCCTCCTGGTGGGTGCTAGAAACAATATATTTCCGTAGGGCGCGACGTCAGGTGCTCCCCTCGATTGAACAACCTATAACCTGTAAGCTTTGCAATAATTTAGACATAAGGTTAAATAAATAAGCGATCATTGCAGTCATATTCAATGATCTTTTCCTGGTCGATGTGAATTACTAGCATAAACCACTCAAAATCCTCGATAAAAATAGAAACATTAAAGCTGAAGAACCGCCTCATTCGTAAATGTTACTGCGTATACCTAAGAGAAGAAAACTGAAATGCAAAGAAGGATGAGGAATATTAAAATGCGTTCTTGTTTACTTGCTGATGCTGCCGAGTGACAGGCGGTTACAGCACAATTCATTTCACAGCCATTCGTCTAAACACCTGAAGTTCAGCGGCAAGAAAGCGGATATCTGATTAGTTGTTTGAGTGTTGAAATTTATAGCCGATGTTATTACCTGATATCGTTGTAACCATTTCGAAATATATGTTTGCATATAAGCCTTCAAACAGTTATAGTTCCAATTAGAGTTGAAACATATGTTATGCCGTCTAACGACATCGTGGCTACAAGTTTTCCTTTCTGCAACACTAGAACTTTATTCAAACATGAAATAATCATCTTTCTCCTGCTTGTGCAACTCTATCGCTTCAGGCAGACGGCACCTAACAATATTTGTGTTTTCTATTGCTGCAATGAAAAATATTATTTAGGTGAGAACTTCGGATAGTATTGCCGGTATTGGTAATGTCAATAAATATCCACTGGATGAAAACTATGAAAACTGGTTACTGAGCATATTTACTTTTATCACGCATACTGTCACGTATACACTTAAGGCAGCAAGATAATTTGTCAGAGATTTGATACTTTATTATATCTGGCAAACTCTTACATTTTTATATTTCATGATCTTTGTCTTGGGATTGTAGTTGAAGCTAATTTATAAGAGGAAACCGTGGTCTGCCACTTCCATTGGCATTTCAAAGGGATTTCACCATGCCATCATTTTCTTAGGAATACGTGCCTTTCTGCACATCACCCGATTAAGGATTACATGATCCTTAGGAAATCCTGAACCCACGCACTTTCAGGGTGACGGCACACCATACTTAGTAATGCTCATGGCATGATTGTCGAGACCCCTAAGGCAGTGAATTTCTTTATAAGGACACCCTTCTCAATCTGAATCCGTCAGCAGTCGATTCTGCTGGACCTGCAACAGATACCTGACAACTCTCCAAAATAAGATCCCATTAGGAAAGGTCACAATATTTTATGTAATACAATGATCACATCATTGTATGTTGTGTGTGTTGAGTCTTCAGTCGTTTCAAGACTGAATGTTAATCCCCCTCAGGATTGGATTGTTGAATACATAACGGGTCCCTTCAAAACCCAAAGCTGGGAACTGAAGCCCAGCATCATCATGTTCTAGTTAATATAATAAAATGGTCCACCAGGAAACATTGCAAGTTATTTGTTCTACTATTTACCCTCACCTCTAAGCTACGTTCCCCAGTCACAACCGCAAAGGTTACGACAATACCAGTCGTTGACTTGCAGTTGCATTAGTATACATGTAGAGACATTCGAAAATTAATTATTACGCAGTTTTCTAAGCTTCAGAACCACTGTGTGGATTATTTTCTGAAGATTTACACATATTTTCAAAGTAATGATTCTCAGGAATATTTGAGCCACCAGGGATGTTGGCTCCATCCCCTCATCCCCTTCTGTGAAATTTTGGATCGTAGCGTTCTCTCTTGCGGATAACAACGCTTCTAAATTTCTTCAACTTCACTCATATAACAGCAAGTGTTCTTTCTGATAAAATTTAAAATCTTGTTCACATAATACTTTTACTGTTAAGATATAGTGAAATCTGATTGTTAGTGCTGATGACAATGTTACATGCTCGAGCTGGTTGTATTGCATAGGAAGATACCAAAATTTGTGAGCAAAATGGGGAACTTAGAATTGTCTTGCAGAAAGAGAGGGGAAAGGAGAGGGAAACCTGTAGTCCATGTTTGATGAACTGTAAATGATGATGATTTTGAAGCCCATTACGTATAATAGGTAGAACAAGTGTTACATCAACCCAAAAATTCGATATGGGAACCTTAACAGAAATGCACGTATTGAGGTTTACTGTTGTCCGGAAAAAAGTTCCGAGAGCGTTTGTGTGTGTGTGTGTGTGTGTGTGTGTGTGTGTGTGTGTGTGTGTGCGCGCGTGGTCGTACGCCCATAAACACCACACACAAAAAAACGTAAAGTCAGGTAAATATTCATCGCTCTTCGCCGGATTTGAACCAGCGACCTCGGGAACTGGAAACGAACATGGTACCTCTAGACCACGGAGGACAATAATAATACATGAGTGTATGAAAGCACATATCAACTGGACAAACACTGGCGGAGCAAAACGTTTAAGAAGCGAGGATTTGTATAGGAAATCCATGGGGTTGGTGGACACTGACAAAGAAACCTGCAAGGCAAATGAAACAGAAATACAAAAAGTCCTGTGCAGATTACTCAAAACAATAATTCATAATTAATCCTAATAATACACATGAACACAAGCGTGGTTGCAGAAGTTTGAAAACTCCAAGTTCTTCCATTTGTCGTAAAGGAAAAACATGAGTGTGAAAATCATAACTTCTAACTGGAGAATACAAACTGGTAGCCCGCGCCTCCCCCAAAAAAATCATGTTGAGACAATATAATTACACTGCTAGTACTTAATATTCAGTAATAAATAAATTAAGTAAGTATGAAAGGAAGTGATGCATAAAAATAGTAATGCAGAATAATAACGGCCATAACAGGAAATGACATACTTAAATTAATATCGATACTTAATATAACTGCAGCAATTTAAATATGTGTTAGTAATTCTTGTTTAAAGATGACATGGTTTCTGAGAATTAGCCAGCGATTGTAAGTAGATTTGACAAGTAGCTAGGGATATAATATGTAAATATCAAACCAATAGTTCTGTGCGAAATGAATAAACCAACAATGTGTTAGTACTAAGAGAGAAAGCACTAACGTAATGAAACAAGAAGGCGTATGTCGACGCGCCTAGCGCATTCGATGATTCAGTGATTGAGTCAGTACTCAGTCTGCCTCTCACGTATTCGCTAGACTCGCGGCGATGTAAATGAGTATAAGCGTTACTGGATCATTTAGTGAGCGATATTAATGGCTTGAAAGTAACGTCCGCAATAGAAAACGTTTATATTTATACTGTAAATATTTACTACTCAAAATAATATACTTTAAAAGGCTTTAGATATTAACTGCCACAACACTTATACCAATTTCGAACAATTCGGAATTTCATAACATCTCCAAATCTTATGGGCATTACAATTCTTGTACCATTTTGTTACAGAAAAAATTACCTTTTCCGTGCTCTTTGGGTTTAGGCTGCAGAATTAGAAAAAACACTTCCATAAAACTTAAGTATTCAATGAGTTCAATCAGAACTTTTGGTTCTTTCTTTCCCCATTCTTCATTTTCTGACTTTCTTCTTGGTTTCCGCTTATGCTGCATTTACCGTACCACCATCCACATCTTCTTCTACCCCAAACATTTTATTAGTCAAAGTTCCTTCCAATTTATCTCTATGCAAGCAACTGTTTCTCTTTCAGTATCCTAAGTCGTTTCTTTCTCTTCCTGATCAGTTTTAGCGTTGCTCTTCTTTTGTCAATATTTCGTTACTCACGACTTCATTTTTCTGTTTGTCTATTATTTCTTACATTCGGTTCTCCATATTCACATTGTAGATGTTTCCAGTCGTTCAAGATTATAAACTATGCTACGCCACGCAAAAATTTATTTATTTGTTTCCTTATTTTTCTTTCTTTCTTCAAACAAAAGGACATGTATCTTCTATTAAAACGTGTTTCGTCATTTATGGTATATTTTTGATTTATTTAAAACGCCAGTCTGTCCTTTCTACCTTCTCCATCTCATGCTCCTCTGCGTAGTCAATTATTTTCATTAGCAAGTTCCTTTTGCCTTTTATCTTCTTTTAACAGAACTGCACTGCATGTATAGCAAATTATATACGTTTTATTCTTCTCTCCCAAATTACCACTCCTCCCGCATTCTGGAAACAAAGTTTACTACACTGAATGAACTGATATAAACAGAATGCATTACAGAGGCACAGCTACCGGTATTTTACTTTCATATATATTCCTATTCTTTTTAACTTTTCATTCTACCTTAATTTTCTTCAGAATTTGCATGCGTATTCCTTATATACTTTGTCAAACACTTTTTTCAAGTTTAGAGTTTCCACATATTCCTTATGCTCTCTAAGTAACGCTTATCGAGTTTCTAATTGCTAACACTGGTTTTCAGAAGAATGATGTAGCTCTAAGTTCGTCTGGAGAAAAGTGGACACCAGTGGTATGGTACATTATTCGACAAACCAACGCAGTGTATCCGAAGTATGCCTAATAGTAGCTGTGATTTGTTAACTGTTCTGCCACTTCCAGGAAGAATCTTTCGATTGAACTATAGTATCTTCTGACGTAATGCTCACTTCCGTATCATGATACTCCAAGCAGCTGTGCGTATTTGCAAGCTATGTTGAGCGTAATCTGTGGTACTACCATTTCGCCGCTGCTAATAAATAATAGACGAGCGAAGAAATTGAAATGTCCTCTTCGTAAATACGCCGTCCGTTTGCTTTAAAGTAGCACGCGAAACAATTCACTGCGCAACGCCAGTATCGGAATTAGGGTACACTTGTATGTCCTAGCACAAAATGTTATTTAAAGCGGATATATAGAATCTATTCTGTTAGGGATCCGATAATAGAATGAAATTATATGTCCCGGGACATGCCATAATGAGAAAAAACAAACAACGACGTTCTATCCTCAAAACTCTTTACAATAACGCGAATGTTAAAATAATAACTATGTCTTTTAAACGTCTTCTATTCGATCTCAAGTTAAAGACGAAAATATTGGATTTCTTCAATGGGACAAAATGCAGGACTGATGCCATTATTCGAAATGTTTCTTCGGTCTCTGTAATGCCTATCAGCTAACATGCATATCAATAAATGTTCGATATCGTCTTGGCACATTTCCAGATCGTATGAAACCAAAAAAAGACACTTTAAGTGAAGTATGTTTGTATACATGTACGCATGTATTTGTATGAATGGATGCTTCTGTATGTGTGTAGTACGTACGTAGTATGTATGTATGTATGTATGTGTGTATGTATGTATGTGTGTGTCTGTATGATGTATGTATGTATGCATGTATGTATGTTTGAGGTGACCCATCCAGAATGTTTTTCGGCTTTAAATTTACACTGGTGTCTAAAACCTAAGAACGAAAGTAATCTTCGCATGCTGTGACACTGCCAAGTAACATAGCTCGATGAAACTTGAATCATACATAGAAGGAACTGCTACGGTATGCTACAATAGGCAACTAAACGAAATATGCAACGAGACGAACAGAAATGCCACCTTTATCCATAGACCATAAACTACATATGATGGCTATCTAGATTTACAGAAACAGATACATGGTGCTTAAAAGGGTGTATGATCACCACGGACAGCAATGCATGCTCTGCATCGTGTTCCCATGCTGGCAAAAGGTTAGTAAGCAGTTCTTGTGGTAGAACGTTCCATTCCTCCGCCAGCGCTGTTGACAACTGTTGGATGGTCATTGGTGCATGTGGATGTGCTACAATGTGTCACTCCAAAGCATCCCACACGTGTTCGATGGGATTTAAATCGGGGAATGGACAAGCCAGTCCATTTGCCGAATATCCTCTCGTTCCAAGAGCTCCTCCACCTGCGCTGTTCAATGGGGTCGCGTATTGTCATCCATAAAACATGAAGTCAGAGCAGGCTATACCCCTGAAAAGACACACATGGGGAAGGAGTATAGTATCACAATAACGTTGGCCAGTGAGCATACCGTGTTCAAAGATTGGGAGGTCGGTGTGCCCATGCAACATTATGCCTCCCCAAACCATAACACTCGGACCACCAAAACGATCATGTACAAGGATGTTCCTGGGTCCATTACGTGTTCCCACTTCTTGTCAGATGAGTGTACGTCGAGAATCACTACTTAGACTGAATCTGCTCTCATCCGAGAAGAGCACGCGACCCCATTCCTCGTTGGTCCAATTTTGATGCACTTGGGACCATCACAAACGGTGTCGCCGATGTGCGGATTTTAATGCAACACAACGTACCGGCCGTCGGCCAAAGAGACCACCTCTGTGTAGTCGCCGTGCCACTATGTATCGTGAGATTGCGTGCCTAGCTGTCCTGTTAAATGTGGTTGCAAAGATTGCGTGCCTAGCTGTCCTGTTAAATGTGGTTGCAATTGCAACCGCTGTTTGGCGTGGATCCCTTTTTGCCTGTTGCACAATGTAGCGGTCATCTGCTGCTGTAGTTGAGCATGGTCGACCACCACCTCTCCTTGGGACAGCAGTGCCTGTGGTTTGGAAGGTTCCCCATGCACGTAAAACAATGCTGTGAGCAATTCCAAACTCCTAAGCAACACTCGTCACACTTCGCCCTTCTTACAAGTTCCCGATGATTCTTCCCCGTGTGAAGTCATCCAAATGGTGTCTACGGGTCATGTTGCAATGAAGAACACCAATACAGTGCACCGTAACAGCTCGTTAATTGTCACACACCGTCTTGTACTGTTTCGTCAACTGCCCCGTGTTGCGGGACCAGACCCATTTGGCACTATAGGCTCGCTACACTCAGCCATGTGGCGTCCAGCTATCTGTGTACGTGTGAAAGACCTCTGGCAACATGCTCCCGCACCTTCATCTACTTCCACCAAGTAGTTCATTTGTTATGCTGCTTTACCCATCTCGTTCTTAGGTTTTGCACACCAATGTAATTACCCTTAGCTTTGCCATCAATGCTTTACCTTTTATTTCATTGGGTATTAATACATCTTGAAGCTATTTTCGCTTGTTGGTTTGGGATGTATCTATGTAGTGCACTAAAAACGCTTATTTTAGTACAGTGTACTACGAGGACAATGTCTCTAACAGAAATGAATGAATGTCCGGCTAAATAAAGACTGCACGTACTACTTTCAATGCAAGTTCAAGATCAGATGTGGAATTGACACAGTATTACGAATACTTTAAGGCAAGGGAGCAAAGGCATAGCAATAGTCTTTGGTAATTAGCTGACTTTTTGGTTATTAAGAGTTTAGAGACCTAACATTCTCTTTCAAGCAATTTTCCCTCTCTTTCTCTATCAGTCATTTTCTCTCTCTGTTCACATAAATATTAATATGTTTAGTAGAAATTGCATACTATTAAGAACTATTTTGCATGATGTAGATTCATGCCTTAATAGTCCCCTGATATCCTTTATAATCTCTTTTATTAAGAAAGACAAGATATTTTTAATATATAATTTTTTTTTGTTAAAATGTTTGCAAGCTATTTTGATTGTAATGCATTGCTGTCGTAGCTTAATGTTTTATCTTTTATACCAATTCAAATTAAGGCATGTATGTATGACTATATATTGTTTGTGTATATGTATGTAGATACATATGAATGAACGTACATTTCTCTTGTGTTGTTTTAATCTTAATTAGCAATTGGAGATTTTTTTCTATCGCAATGTTGTTATACATTTAAAGCTAATTGTAGTGGCTAGAGGAAGCCAATTATTTCCTATGCTTTAAACTCTTTCAACTTTGATTCCCGTATCCTGTTTCCCTTGTACTCAACCGTCCGTGAAGTTCATCTATCACATTTCTCAAATTGATATGCCGACTTCTGTTGCCCGGTACGCTAAGATACGGAATTATGACCAGTCATGATAACGCTATAACACGAAAAGCCGATGTTACCGTCGCCCACAACTGAGCTCCTGCCACAGGTAAATTTCTATTTCAGGCCCATTGTTTAGTTTCCTCGTTTCTTTCCTGGTCACCTGATTTTAATCGATTTTATTGGCCCCTGTGATAAATTATAATGCAGTTTATTGGCTATCCTATTTTGGAAAGTTTATGCTTCTTGTATCCGCAGTTTTCACGTTATTCCCGCCTGATTACATTTTCTTTGCGCTTGACTGTTTTTTAAACGGCTGGATTTTCCCCGTATTGTTCTGTGCTTCCACACGTGCACCTTTCTCCTTCGCTTGAAATCCACCAGAATATTGCCTCAGTCTATTTATCTTCATATTTTACTTTCCTTATTCACAATATTTGCTGTATATATAATTTAATATTTATTCTGTTTTATTAACAATTTCCCTTTATATGAATTGTTTAGCTGCTTTGTTTTTTTCTGTTCTTTTTCTTATTCGGCGTTTCTTTCTCTCTTTATTCTCTTTAATGTGTTCGTTGTTGCTTTTATATTTAATCCAGATGATATCACAACATCGCTATGATTTACCTACATATTTATATAATTGAATTTTAATTAGTTTTGAACTTATTTATTGCCTTTAACGTCGTCATCGTGTCTTAACATTTTACCGTTTATGCCATTGCATCTTAATTAGATTTGAAGTTATTTTGCGAACTGATTTTTGCTCATATTTATTTGTTTTAATCTATTTTGCTTGCATCGCATTATTATCATACATTTAATGCTAATACTTTATACCATTAATACGTTAAAGCTTTTCAAGCACCTTGTATCTCAGAGCATGTCATACAAGAACTGCTTGGTCTTTTCTTGGACATTGGTTGCACATATTACCCTCAAATGTCAGTATAGCTTACTGTTATCTTATATTGGTGGTGTTTTATCTCAGTTATAACTGAAGCTAAAAAGATAATCGAGTTTACCCCGTCTTTAGATCCTAAAATATCTTACAACCTAGGAAGTTAATTATCTTAGTATTATTGTACATTGTTTGCTATGTTAACAAATATTGGATCTAATTATGAGCTATCCCCAACGCTCTAAAACAAAAATCTAATTACTTTAATGAGCTTACAGCATTTTTAGAACTCTGTATAACAAACAGCATCTATCGATCCAGGAGAACCCGTTATCCTCGGATCGAATCACCTAGGATCCGTCATGTAGAGTTATCGAAATTCAAATGTGAAAATAACAATGGATTACGCATCAAAATTCTAATGCAATTTCAGATATATTATGATCGCTCTGTGTTTAATGCATATATTTAATTAGAAAACCCCTATCGGAATTGAACCTAAGATCCCGACAGCAAAGCCATCACAATACCTCTTTAATAATCAATGGACTCACACAAGTCATTAGCTGGACATACATAAGAATACCATCACGTAGAATACGTTCTCTTATTATATACCATCGCCAACAGAGTAATATTACCAGGATGAAAACTACAATACACACTGACCTGAGTTTGACCAACCTTGGCCGTGAGTACTTGTTTATATGGTACCTAACATGATCCTAGGCCAGCCAGATATAGCACTCCTCTTATATCACCAATCGTGAACCAAAACTACTGCCAATAATTATCGGATCACCTCCACCAGCTTCCTCCTCTCTCGCATCCCTAGATTGTGCATGATGGCTGAACCAATCAAATGCACTGTACTATCGGATCCTCGAGTGAATAGATTCTGTATATCGGCCTGAAGTTATGGTGTCAGTACAAAATAGGCTTGTTAAATAGTTAACATATAATTTTGGTTATTATTCCTTCCAACCATTTGGACTTATAAGCATAAAAGTGCTCTGTAAACATTACTAAACATTGAATATGTGACCGTATAACGATAATACAAGTGGGCAGTGCCGATTTGAAAACAATCGTGAACTGAAGCGAGCGCAGGGAAACGAGCTGTCAGCGCCCTCGCCGCAATAAATCTCTTGCAAAGTTAGATAATCATTAACAAGAAAACTGTAGTTACATCGGCGCCAGGGTATCAGCACCAAGGACTTCCTATAATAGCATGCCAATGCAACTCTGTAGGCTTCATTTCCTGCTAGAATATCTGTGGGATGCAGAGGTTACAACAGTACATTAATAGGAAATAAAATCCACCCATAACTAGACAGTAAATCTTTTGTAAGTGCTTTGTCCAATTGTCATACTTTACCTAGCGATTGACTTTTTAGATTTGTATCTCCTAAACAAATACTTCAATGTGCGTTTTCAAATAGAGCCTTTAATATCCTAGATGTTTGCGTTCGATGATTTTTACTTTCTCTACTACGTATAGTAAGTAGGGGAAGTATTGTATTCCACCCAAAAATTCGATACCGAGATTTCATCCGCAATACATGTTTTGAGACCCACTGAATCCTAAAAAAGCATTTTGGAAACATGTCCGTGTGTGTGTCTGTGTGTCTATGAACAGAATAATTCAGAAACGAACAGTCGGATAAACACCAAACTTGGTACTTAGGTTCAGTATCTTCCAGAGATGCGACACGAAGGTTTTCAAAAAAATCCTCCACCCCAGATTACTCTTTACGTGGAATATTTTTCGAAAATTTTAATTTTCTCAAAAATGGCTCTAACGATTTTGATTAAAATATCATATGTTTAAGATTTTTCATGACAAATAAAATGTATATCTTGAATTTTCTCCTAAAGCATTCTTCATTGTGAACGACTTTTGCATAACTGGTAAACCATAAGAGATAGACAAAATTTTACTACACAAGAAATGTAGATCGGGTTAAAATACACATTTTATGTCATATACATTTTTTTGTTGAGTGAACCATTTTCGAGATATTGTTTGTTATTCCCTTAAATCTTTCAATACATATTTCCTCAAATGGGAGTTCGTTATTCATTTTTACTTTCTCTACTACGTACAGTAAGTAGGGGAAGTATTGTATTCCACCCAAAAATTCGATGCCGAGATTTCACCGGAAATACATGTTTTGAGACTCACTGAATCCAAAAAAAAGCATTTTTGGAAACATGTCCGTGTGTGTGTCTGTCTGTCTATCTGTGTGTCTGTGTGTCTGTCTGTGAACAGCATAACTCAGAAACGAACAATCGTATAAACACCAAACTTGGTATTTAGGTTAAGCATTTTCCAGAGATGCGACACGAAGGTTTTCAAGAAAATCCCCCCACTCCAGAGTACCCTTTACATGGAACATTTTTCGAAAATTTTAATTTTGTCAAAAATGGCTCTAACGATTTTGATTAAAATATAATATGTTTAAGATATTGTCATTAGAAATGAAATGTATATCTCGAATTTTCTGGGAATGTCTCCAAAAGTATTCTTCATTGTGAACGACTTTTGCATAAACCATAAGAGATAGACAAAATTTTACTACACAAAAAATGTAGAGCGCGTTAAAATACACAATTTATGTCATACACATTTCTTTTGTTGAGTGAACCGTTTTGGAGATATTGCTTGTTATTCCCTTAAATTTTCCAATACTTGTAATTTTTCTCAAATTCGTTATTCGTTTTTTTATGTCCTGTACATGCAAAGAGAATGGAATGCGCCACATAGTAACCAGCGTTAAAATATTTGACTATCGCTTAAAACCTAGCATATTCCCCTTGCATCTACATGAAAATTACCAATAAGACGGTCATCTCGATATCTCGATTAACATGAAGCATATGGAGAATAAGCGTTTGTAGAAATAGTTTGTACAAGAGTAGAGAAAGTCATGTGAGTGTAATACATCAGATTTTTTTGTCTTGGATTTGCAAAGAGTTATAATCTCTGGCAAAGGGAATGGTGCTGCACCTAGCAACCAGCTATTAAGAGATATGTATGTGCTTAAAGGCTACAGTATTTCTATATTGCCCTTGTAAATATATTTTTCCCTTACATCCACAAGAAAATTAGCAATAAGATAGAGTTTGCAAATGTTTATCTCGATTAACATGAAGTAGATGGAGAATAAGCGTTTGTAAAAATAGTTTGTACAAGAGTAGAGAAAGTTGCGTGAGTGTAACACATCAGATTTTTTTCATATTCGGCCAGTCTAGATGAATTCTAGTAGTGACTTATTAATTCTAAAGGCTTCCAGTCATTGTGCACCTTAAATAAATACTGTAATATGCATTATGATTTATATGGCTTTGTTACAAAGATATGATAACACAGTGTGTCACCTATTCCACCGAGTTTCTCATTTTCATTTTCAGTGCTTCAGTTTCAAGATAATCCCTATATGAGCAACTTATGCGGTTAAACCTCGTGACTTCAATAAGTCCCTTTCAATATTTGAAAAAAAATAGTAAATAATATAAAGTGCTACAGGATGCACGAAACTTGTATTGAAATGTATTGCAATTTTGAAATGTTAGTATTATAATATATTATCACAGTAAAAAGTCACGTGTATTTTCCTACGCATTACGATTTATTTACATACATTTTATGTAAATGATTATTACAAATGAAGGGTTGTTTTTATAAACAACCTTGTCAAAAAAGTTAATCTTTAGAAGAAGCAAAAACATTTTAGTCTACGCACTACAGTATGAACCAGACATTTATGACAACGGTTCTGCAGGTTATGTGACATAATGTAACAGGAAATCGCATTAATTAACGTTTAAATATGAGATTTGCAAGTTATTAAAACTGAGCGTTTATGATAAGGATAGCTTTTGATTGAAAATTTTAAAATATAGATTAAGATAATCTTCATGCTGTAGCATTAATTTTATACAAAACTAAAATATTACAACACTAAAGTAATATACATGGGTAATATTAGATTTTATACATTTTAGAACAAACAATTGTCAAATTTGACAGAAATTCACTGCAAAACATACAACAGCTGATCTTCCACTCTAATTTCAATTGCATTCCCAATGTTGTTGTCTTAATTATCAATGTCTATCTCACCATTAATGTTAGGTCCTCTCCTCCTCTTCCTTGTTCTTCTCCTCTTCCTTGTGCAAGAGCTTCAGCAAAGGGATGTCTGTTTGGGCTTAGTAAACCATCATTTTTTTTAAATCTTCTATCTTACTGTTGGAAGGTTTTCTTTTTGGAGGTTAGTTGTAAAGGTTCTTTCAACAAGAGTGTCCTATTTTTAACATGTGATAACTGCCGTTGTTATTGAGCTACAGCAGTCATTTCTTATGTGGTTACAGTTGTTATTGACCAGTAGCCATGGAGCGTAACAGCATTTAGCAACGCGTAGAAATTGTGAAAATTTATTATCAAAATGGATCATCTGTTCGCCAAATCTTCCGTGTATTGCGGAGATAAGGATTCGGCGTTTGATCGATAAATTTGAAAGAAGTGGTTCTGTCAGCGATCAAAGAACGCCTGTACGTAATCGATTAAGCGCTCCAATGAAAACATAGGCGCCGTTCGTGAGAGTGTACGCAAGAATGGAAACAAATCAATTGCTCTTCGAGCGCAAGAATTGGGGCTTTCGCCGACCACAACTTGGCGAATTCTGCATCTGGACTTGAAGTTTCACGCTTACAAAATGGTGTTAACTCAAGAAATAAAGCCCAACTACCATAGGTTGCGCCGTGTATTCGCTAACTGGGCTATGGATAATTGGAATCTGACTCGGATTATTGTCAAAAAATCATCTTCAGCGACGAAACTCACTTTTGGATGGATGCTTGTGTTAACAAACAAAATTGCCGCTATTGGAGCAATCACAATCCAATGCAGATTCAAGAAAGACCACTTTATCACCAAAAGGTTACCTTGTGGTGTGGATTTTGGTATGATGGAATCATTGGTGCATATTTTTTCCAAGCTGAAGATGGAGAAGCTCTAACTGTCAATGGAGAAAGATACCGGGCCCTTATAAGGGACTATTTTTTACCTCAATTGGATGGTATGGATCTCAGAAACACCTGGTTCCAGCAAGATGGTGCCACATATCATACTGCTCTCGAAACAATCGATGTTTTGAAGGAGAAGTTCAGAGGTTTCATCATTTCCCGTGGTGGTGATGTTAACTCGTCCCGAGGTCATGTGATTTAACGCCGTTGGATTACTTCTTGTGGGGTTATGTTAAATCTGGAGTTTAAGTCAACAGGCCAGAAACAGTAAATGATCTTATGAATAACATCACGTGTGTTAGTCGTGAAGCTGGACCTAATTTACTTCTTCTGTCATTGAAAATTGGGTCAACCGTATACGCTCAACCCAACGAAGTCGCGGCGGTCACTTAACTGATGTTCTCTTCCACACGTAATGACATTAATTATGTTCCAAAATAAAACAAGAAATAAACCTCTATCATTTATAGAACGTGTTTTATTTAAGTTCAAAGATAGGACACACTTGTTGAAAGACCCTGTATATTCGAGGAAAAGGGAGTTCCTGAGGAATTGTTAACCTACTGCGTATATTAATTATTGATCTCCATTGTCGTAATAGGAATACTTTCCCTGATAAATGGTGATTCTTGATCTATTCTATACCTCTTAAGACCCTTAAATTTCATCGGATTAAGACCAGCAGATTTACGAAGGTATATCCGCATGCCTGTTTAACATTATGAAGGTCATGGTGATTCATTCTCGTGACTTTAAATGGACTTGAATGGGACCTACGGGAAGATATTATTTCATTCCATTCTTCAAGTGTTTCCACACATACCCGTATTTTCTTCTTTGCTATGATCGATAAATACTAATCATTGGGCCGGAAGGAATGACCACGCATTGGAAACAGATGAATAATTCGTTTGAAAATACCGAAGCAGTGCACAAGAATGTAACAGAAGTAAACCATAAAACATTTTTAAGCCAGAATGGCCATCTGGTATCAAGATTAATTCATTATTATTATTATTAATATTATTATTATTATTATCGTTATTTTCTTTCAAATATACAAAGAGCATGGACATGACTTCACACTGTCTGTCCTTTGTTACACCCTCGTGATAAGTAAACAATAGACACGATGATCAGATAAGTTACTTTCATAAATGTAGAGCCATATTGATGGTTGCCCTTTTATTGTAAACTTTTTTCAACTTGTAAAACGACTCAGGTTTAGAAAGACGAAGCTATTTTTAATTCTAAAATTAAATATTAGTTTTGGAATTAATGATAAGATTCCCTTTCCTTTGACGTTTTTGAAAGCGAAACTCATTTTTGGTTTACTAGATCAACGTTTTATTTTAAACTATTAAAACTTTAATGTTAATAATGTTTTATTTTATATTTTTTGTGATTTGTGTTCTTTTACTTTGTCATCATTTGCATTTATTTGTTGTTTGAGGGTGTGACATTGAGTACAAGTATTTTATATAGGCCAACCAAAAGCAATATTAATTTTTTCCTGGAATATGCGCCAGTGCAGATTGTAAGGTACATTAATTTAATATTGGTCTAAGAACACATTGTGCATATCCTTAATTGTGAGGGGTTTCTAGCAGAGTGAAAGTTCCCGGGGACTATCTCTAATGGAGTAATGAGACTGCCGAAATTTAGAAGAGTTTATATGATTCATGATAAGTAGTTGAATGTTCACCGTACAGACTTAGGTACAGATTTATTTTTAGTTATGTACGGAATTCTTCTAATTTTTTCTTTCAGAGGAACTCGAAACGTGT
This sequence comes from Deroplatys truncata, assembly GCA_030765065.1. Classification (NCBI taxonomy): domain Eukaryota; kingdom Metazoa; phylum Arthropoda; class Insecta; order Mantodea; family Mantidae; genus Deroplatys; species Deroplatys truncata. Next base: position 19,069,217 of record CM060980.1, on the reverse strand, counting down.
ACTCCAGTTTCAACTTAGGATGGGATACAATAATACAACTACCTAGCATAGACAAATGGAGAAAATAAAAATTGATCGACGATATTTCTATCAATTATCTGCATCCGTTTCATCAATGATTTGATGTGTCTATCTGCCTTTGAGTTCCTTCCTTATTCTTGACACACGAGTCTTTAACTGTTCTGCCGTTCGCTGGGACTCGTAAACGTGGCCTGTCCTGTCATCTTTATTAACTTTACTGAAGGCTTTAAATCGTTTTATTTAAAATCTAAGCTGCGCAACAATTTGGTAGAGAGTTCTGCTATGATGAAACAATCTCTGCTAAGTATCAATCAATCAGTCAATCAATCAATTTCTATCAAATAGCAGGTTCTTCTCGGCTTTCTTCTCTCTTTTGCAACGTCCGTTTTGCTGCTAATATCATCCAAATCTCTATCATCTGTTATTCTCTTCTGCTCCGAATCCTATAATTAATTTTTTCTTCTAGAGCATCTCCTAGCTAATAGTTTCCTCTTATCTATTGCCACAGCAGTTTTAGATTATTCTTTTCACCCGCTGCTACATAAAGAGCTTCGTTTTGTGTTTTGTCTACATTTTACTCTTCTCGATATCTACATTTTATACACTTTCAGTCGTCTTTCCTTACTTCGTCGATAATCAAGAATGTTTCTGTGTTTACGTCTGTCACATTACAGGATGACCATATTTAATGTGAGGAATATTATAGGCTAAAACTTCAGACAGCTTAATGGTTGTTTCCTCTTGTCCATATCTTGAAAACATTTATTTAAAAAACTTAATAGTAGTATGTGATCTTTTCATGCATTTAAGTTGAAATCTTTTATTGTGTGTAATGTATTCAGAACTATTGTTATCATAATCCTGCACAATGTACTTTACAGAGTAAAAAGTTGAAGAACTAAAAACATAAATAATTTTATTTATTACTACAAAATTATTACAGAATAAGAAGTAATGATGGCGAATATCTAGCAGCACACATGCTCAAAATCGCGACTGCAGCGCAGCAGCGGCAAAATATTAAAACTATACCTACTTTAAAAATACGCCTTGTATTAAGGACACTGTGGTAGTGTAAAACAAACTGTCAAAGCTGAATAAACAAGACTGTATGGAAGAATATACTGAACCGAACATAAAATTACCAGAGCCAAACATCAGTAGTTAAATATGTCCGCAATATGATGCAAAAGTCAAGTATTTGATAAACTCTGTTACGCGTGTATTTTCTGATGTCTTTTAATAATAAGCTTGTCTATTATCACTAGTTTGTAGATAAACACATTATTCCACGTTTTAGTTAAAGAATCCGCCGCTAGCTCAACTAAATGTTACAGGAGGCTGAAAAGAAATCATTTATCTAACATAAATTCAAAACGCCTAAAGAGATTAGACATAATCCCTTTGGCTCTCACGAGTCAACTTCTGAGCAAAACGTTAACTGGTTAAAACGAATGCAGGACTATTCTGTGCTGAAAGATATCTATAATTTATGCTTCGTAACTATGTTAGGTCTTGTTTTGCCCATGGTTCCTTTCGTTGGTTATTAGCACTGTCTGTTACAAAGGGAATGTTTATGAAGTGGCTTATGTGAAGGAGTTCACGCCTGCAGATATTATTACCTCATGAGGTCGTTCTCATCACAAAGCGGTTCAGCCTCGACATCGCCAAAGAATTTACCACACTGCCTTGTGGGGTGTGTCCATTGTGGGTTAGAAATATTACATCCGTAACAAGTTACATCATACTACGACCAAGATGGGCATCGCCATGTTAAGAAAACGGCTGAGATATTGGCACTTTCTTTCACAAGTTAGGCGCCTGAGCATGCCATTCATACTTAAGGAACGGTGTTAAATGTGTATGATTTTGGTTTGCATAATTTGATGTTATAACACCAAAGGGAATAAATATTCGGTTTTTATAAGTCTTCTGTTTCAATGATTTCTAATAGCGCTATAAGTTCACACAAGCATCCTGCTGAGGTTCCTGTAAGTATACTGAAGCGATATTCTACTGTTCAACGAATACATACCCAATTTGCACTTAGCAATGGGAAACTTTACTACACACATATGCACCCCATATAAACTTGTTCATTAATAGCCTCTGGATGTATTGACATATCTAAGGACCTGATGATTATAAACAGCAACGAAACTGAAAATCGTTCTAAAATTTCCAAACAATTAAAGTAATGTTTAAGGTAAAAAAGAACCACTGTCTGTATAATTTCTAAACTAAGCATAATATATCTATCGCCGACATCAAATATTCACGTTTTATACTAATACTTAGGGAAAAGGTCCCTATATTGAACTACTTACGCCTGAATAGTAAATAATAATTATAGTTTCAAATAAACATTTTCAGAAACGCAAGCGTTACAGTGGCAAATGTCTGCGCTATAAATATCCTCAACGCAATTTAAAATCAATACAAGTATCAATTAAATAACATTTAAAAAGTGATATGGTGTAAAACGGTTCAAATTAGGAACGTGGTCCTTAAATTAAACCACTCGCGTCTTAAAATGAGCCACATAATTTTAAGTTTAAAATTATTTTTATTAATACAAAATACACATATTTTATTGTACATTCAAAACAAATATGCTATCAGCAATAAAGGCAGAGTCCAAAATTGTGATAAGAATAGCAATTTCCTTGAGCATTTTGAATTTTTATATAATGACAATCACTTGGTTTTTGGAATAGGTATTATTTGCAAAATTATAGAGGTTCTACCAACTTTTACTCTGATACAAAGGAGTCCAATTATACACAGTGTTCACAATAAAACACGTTCTTGCACTAACTTTTGAACACTTTTGGTGAAGCTATATCCTACAACTCATACACCGGATCATGTCCATTTCAGACAAGTCAAATTCACATATTCATGTCATGCACTGTTTTTAACATGATTTTTTTTAACTTAGCATATTATGTGGATATTTATTCACACGATATACTTTTTGCAGTTGAGCAATCCTAGAACTTCAATAGGCTTCCTAAATTGGACCAGTTCAATATAGGGTTCAAACAGTGGTTCAATTTACGAGCCACGCCATTTTGGAAGCTTTAGCATCTATGTGCTTGAAAAAACGTGTGCATGAATATTGTTGCTAAATAAAACCTTCATAGCATGCATAGTATATAGATCATCTTAAACTTTTCTAATTGGTCGTATAAACTTAGGTAGACGAGTCAAATATTACTTCTGAACCACCAAAAACACACAACGCTTCATAGAACTGAAACCACAGCTCAGAATGCTCAGAATATATATATATATATATATATATATATATATATATATATATAAGCATTTTCGGAGAATTTTTTATTATCTCGAAATACTGTAATAAAACATAACTATTTTATATCACAATTGTGATAGACAGTTTTCTTTTCAAACGAGATTAATGTTAATTTACACGAGTTTATACTGCTACAAAGTTGTGTATTTCCTTATTGTAACTCATCCATTAAACTTCAGTATAACATTTTTTGTGCAAATTCAGCAGCTCGTCACATCGTTTGTACTTATGTGATCTGATTATTTAACTTAATAAAGAGAAACATAGTCTGCTGAAATTCTGAACAATTTGCGGTAAAAGATGATCTGAAGGAAATGTTAACCCTATAGCTAAACCTATGATCCAGGAGTGGCCATTTTTTCTGGATTTTTTCTTTCTTTCTTTTTTAACCCTTTCTTTCTGCTTGATATGCCTGACCTGCGCGTAATTTGTAAATTTAGATAGTCACTAGAGGACAGGAAAATATTGCTCAATTTCTATGGTATACAATATGTCAGAAACAATTTCTGGAGGATAAGAATGGCCCTGGTGGACAGCTAGTGTAATGTCTGTAATCCTACGTGGTGTAAAGGTGTGCACAGAATGCACGTTTTATCTAGAAAAAATTAAGCACAGGTGACGTACATAGGAACCTTGTGAGCCACAGAACTTTCAATATATTATAAATATAAAAAATATTTACGGAGGCTGTGAGTCATTGATGCTATATGTTTATTTATAATTCTTTCAGAAATATATTTTTTTCGCAATAATTTACTATTAACTTATTTCTGCAACCATATTTCAGTTCAGAACAAAATATTTAAAATAGTATATCGTTTTATTGCATTTGTAATAAATAAAATATATTTTAACTTTCTCTACGGCTTAGGTAACTAAAGCAGAGAAAGAACTCAAGAATGTGACAAGGGATTTCACCGGAAATACCTTTCTGAGGCTCCCTGAATTATAAATGTGGGTTTTTCAAAATTGTATGTGTGGGTGTTTCTTTGTAGTATCCGTACACCTGTCTCTCAGTAACCATCAGAATGCAAACATGTAAGGCGACGATTGTCAGAAAATTTCCCCAATCCAAACAGCCAAATACATAGCAAATGTTTTAACTCTTCATTCTTAACCGATTGTATGACTACGAAATCTTAAGAGAAAGGCAGAAACTTGCAACACAAAAAATACAAGTTTTATGTATATTATATATAAAATAGATATATACTTATTATATATAATTAATATATATATAAAATTTATGAAAAATAAAATTTGTTGAACCATTAACCATTTGCTATAATGCATTTCTTCACATTTAGTTACTGCACTTTAAAATGTCTATAGATGTACTTTTGTTAATTATAGCTCATGCAAAGAGTACATAACATAAGGGCTAGCATGTACCTACTAGGTATATGGTCTGTTTCTGAAACATCTAAGTCCTACCACAATTAACTACCTAATTGAAACAATTTCACCGAATATTTATCACGATTAATAGGAAGTAGAAAACTAATATTTTGTGGAGCATGCGTTAAAAGCTTGTGCGGGTGGATAAGGTAATGCGCATACATCATATCCATGTGATTTGTTTACATTGGTTATTAGTAATTTTTGCATTACATTTTTAATGAGATTAAAAAGAGTAAATTTGGAGGAGGTGAAGGCTGTACTCACAATCTTAGCAATATAATATAATCTCGAACTAAAATGTGTGTGACTCAAGAAGTCCTTTATGGTGTTAATTAATTGCAAGGCAGGAACTTCCCAGACACCTGTTGCTCCTCGGGTAGCGGTAACACGCTAGGCAATTCGACTGCTGGCCAGACGGCGTCTGTGCTTTTGTAGTTTCCGGAGCCGGTTCCTAATTTGCTTCCAACAAAAAGATTGCGTGATAATCATGAATGGGCGAAATCTTGGGACAGATCAATGTCGAGAGTGGCTAAGTGTTTATCACCTCGACACGTAAAACAAAAGAAGAAGGAGGAGAGGTTTCAAAACTATGTAAGAGGCGCGGTGCTCAAACAAGGTGAAGTGGTCATGCCCCTTAGTCACGACTCACTCTTGTCACCTCGCCCCCTCCTATGCTATTGTCCTCACACAGATATCACCTTTCTTTCGTCGCCGTCTTCCTGACATTCACGTTCATCGCAAAGTTCATCAATGGTCATGGTGAGTGCTCGAATTTCCTTAACAACCCTTCACCGTCATCCTTGCTCCTACCTTGGATATTAAAAAGTAAATGGAACCACCTTGAAAACAACACCTTCTCACATTTCAGCTCCCTTAACTTCGTAAACCCTTGGGGATCATCACTGCATGCACTTATTACTTGCTCAATGTTGTCAAAAAATAAAATAATTCTATTACTTTTGCGTTTTAATCAGAAACGTACATACAGTATTTATAAGTTAGTAAAAATATTTTCTGGTATATTTTTGCTACATTTGTCCCCACCCTATCGAAGTCTTATGAAATAGCTGCCAGTCTTGTTACATATTTGGTTGTGAAAATTGGAAATTCAAAATGAAATACAAGTAAGTACAGAGAGAGCCAAAAAGCTACGAACCGGCTGTGCGGTAATTTTCCTGTTCGCATCCTCGGTGTTCGTTTTCGTCTGCAGCTATCATAGAAAGGCACAGATGAAACCATACAACATTTTTAAAACTACTTTTAAAGCCTTGTCTGCCAACTTTATGAAAGAAGATGATGAAACTGGCCACCGTCGTTGTCCATACATTTTTGGCACCTCTTTAGCAAACTATCCATCACGCACTGTAGTTCACGTTAAAAAATGCTGACAATTTCCTGGCGGATATTTTATTTTAATTCTTCCAGGGTGTGTGGATTTGTCTTATACTCTTTATGTGTTAAGTTACCCCAGAGATAGAAATCGCAAGGGGTAGATCGGGGGACCGAGTGGGCCACAAATCTCTACTAATAATTCTGTCCTCAAACACAATTTCAATTGTTCTCATCGAAATATTGACCGTATGAGCTTATTGAAAAAAGGCAAAATTGTATTCACGTATGTACGGGCGTCAACTATTGACTCGAAACAAATTGGCCCTGTAACTCTTTCTCCGCTCATGGCGCACCGTACACCAATTTTTTTCGTCATGAAGGGGTACTTTATGAACAATATTAGGATTGTCAAAGCTCCAATAACAATTATTTTGTGTATACACATATCCATGAAGGTGAAACCAAGACTCGCCCGTGAAAAATATTAAATATGGGTCTATTTCGCCATTGAGATTCCACTCACAAAATGTGCGCCTAATTACATCTTCACCTGATTGAAGAGCATGTGACACAGTTATTTTATATGATTTTGACTTCAACAATTTGGTAGTTCTTCACGCAGAGCCACAAGAAATGCCTGCCTGTTGTGAAAGACAACTAAGTGAATTTTGGGAGGAATTCTCCAAACGATGACCGATGTCGTTTAATGTTTCTTCGGTAAGAACAGTACGCCGTATTTTAGATTTCTTAGCCTGAGCACTTCCTGTGGCCTGAAATTTATTGTAAAGTTCATGGATTGTTGTACGGCCTGGAGCTTTTAAACCTGAATATCTTTCTGCAAATCACACTTTCACTTGGCGAGCTGACTGGTTAACACATACGAATCATAAATACACGCTGTGTAGTATAAAACATATACTGAGCCATAATATACTTTGTGACTAAATATAGGACAAAATAATCAATAACCCGTAATAATCAACTACATCACATCACCGTCAACTCAATACTGCAGTTCACGCTGCAGAGCAAAACTACGTCAACAGCATGACCTTCTTTATAGCAGCATTGCGTTATCATGTTTCCACACGCACAGTGGAAAAACATCGCTCAGCAGGTTCATAGTTTCTTGGCTCTCTCGTTATATCAGAATCAATTTTTAAAAGATAGGACTCCAATCACTCTCCTACGGTTTTACACGTCAATGTTCTACTCTGAGCTACCGTGACTATACCTTCAAGACACCAAACGTTTCGGCAAAGGCAGTGTTGAAGTTGTTTTCAATTTCCAGCAACGGCTTATATTTTAAGGTTAAAATATTTGTAATCTTAGCGTAGACATGGCGAGAGTGAAAAAACATTTATTAGAAGCAAGCTTTGTTTCTTATTTTCAAAGTGAAGAGAGAAATGCTGAATTCATTCCAAGCTGAGTGCAAACTCATATTTAGTAGAAGAGTAACCACGAACATTCTTCGTGAAAACGTGAACGGGTATGTGTGCAGCCTTTTGAATACCACTTGTTACTTCCGAAGCTATAGGGAAAACACTGAATGTAGAAATTGAAAATCTAATTTAGATTGGAATGACAAAGGCTAGTAAGAACGAAAATATATTAAGTACAATATAATATAAATACAACCAAAATATCCATGTATAGATTTTTTGGTTTAAATGCAATTTTGAGGCGAATATCCACCTAAAACTGAAATCAAATAAATTCTTGAAAACGTAGCAACATAGCACAAACATTTGAATTTCGACATTTACCATTTCTTCTCCAAACTCCTGACCTTTTCCTCCATGTGATTTTTATTGCCCTATATGCACAATTTATATTTAACTTTAAAGAAGTACGAAAAAGTATAAATTAATTTCGCCATATGTATTTTTAAATATGCTTAATATGGTAACTAATATTGTTTATTTGTTCCTGACTACATTCCTTCTAGTATAATTAAAAGCGCCGAAAGTGAACTCGAATTTCTTTGAAAATTGTTAAAAATTTTATTTCCCATAAAGAGGCAAATTTTTCTGTTTTACTGTCGTAGGTACGCGAACGGAAATAAGACAATAGCAACAGTCGGGTATATTGAGTGGAGCGAGGCCAAGCCGTTGCGTTTATTTGGGAAAAGATAGGGAAAACGAGAATAGATGCTAGGTTGGACAGAGTTTGAAGGAGGGAAGTGCATCTATATGGGAAAAGATAGGGAAAACGAGGATATATGCTAGGTTAGACAGAGGTTGAAGGAGGGAAGCATTTATATGGGAAGGTTAGGGAATATGTGGAGATGCTAGGCTGGACATGGTTGAAAGTAGAATATATTTTATATATATAAGAGATAGGGAAAACGAGGGGAGATGCTATGCTAGGCAGAGGTTGGTGCGTTTTATATGGTCGAGATGGGGAATACGAGGAGAGATGCTAGGCTAGGCAGGGGTTGAAGGACTATAAAATACGTTTATGTGGGAAGAGATAGGAAATCAAGGAGAAATGCTTGGCTAAAAGGGGTTGAAGGACATAATATGCGTTTTATATTGGGGAGATAGGGAATACGCGGAGAGATGCTAGCTTAGGCAGGGGTAAAGAATTATAAAATGCGTTTATATGGGAAGAGGTACGGAAAATGAGGAGATGTGATAGGAACGACCGGTTTTGTATGTACTTAGGAATGTTTTCAGGAGGACTGGAATAGTTTAGGAGATACTTAGGACACAAATGTAGCTATACATATTTTGAAAGGCATTTAGAAGCCATTTTTGGGCACACGTTTAGCTTACCTTGTATTCTGGAGTTATTTTGATGCAGTGGAACAGGCATGTTGCATTTATTTACGGGCCTTAGGACATTTTTAAACACCGAAACACGTATTTTAGGGTGTTGATGTAGACGTTTTGAAGGTATTTTAGCCACTGGAATTTTTCAAACAGGGCAGTATTTTCTGGGTATTGGTCTAGGGTTTAAAGGTATTCTGAAGGCCTTTTGGGAACTGCTACCAGTATTTTTATGTTATCGACAAAGGGTTTAGAGTATTCTGTGGCATTTTATACTGTTTTAAAGTATACACTTCCACGGGTACTTTTTCGAGGGTGCTGGTATGAGCATTTGAGGACCTTTAGGTATTTTAGACTATGGAATTATATATGGGTACAGGCTTTTTAGAACTTTTTAACAGACAAACAGGAGAATTCCAGTTGTTAAAAAGGTATTTTGGGAGCTATAAAGGGCATTTAACATACTTTAACGCATTCTCTTCTTTTTTAGAGATTTTGTCTCGTATTATACCTGGATTGTGATGTTCTACAAACATTTCTATCGTTTTATAGTCATGTGGGCTCCTTTTATGGACTTCTGTATATTGTAATGCTAACATGTGTTAAACCATGCACAGTTACCGGTCTTTTCAACCCAGCCTTATGTTCCTTTAATAATATTATTGATTTTATTCCGGTTTTCTAATTTTTAGGTGGCTAATTTTGGCTATGCATATTAACTTTACCAGGTAATCGATGCTTCTTTAGATACGGACTGTAAGGTTAGGATCACTGCACTTTTTTTCTAAGCTTGAGACCAGCAGTAGGATTTGTTTCTGATGGTATAGTTAACGCCTCTCCCTCCATCATCTTCTTCTTCTTTATTCATCAGGTGTCTGCTAGGTGTATACACTGCACTTCAATAAACTTGCATTTTTAAAATTATAGACTCACGGAGAAAATCATTATCCTGAGTCCCAGATTACGCTCTCTTACGCACTGTCTGTAATGCTGTAATGTCCATACGCATGTTATTATTCCATTCCCTGCAATGACTCTTTTTCGTCGTAAGGAGTCAACGTGATTTTATTCACTTGCACTCAGTTGGTAGCATGCTCTCGTGACAGGATCAAATTCATGGGCGTTCTTATTTTTTCTTTAGTTTTAAGACTGTTTGCATAGCTGTCAAATGTGATGTACTGTTTAATGGTAATACCTTTTATGCCTTTAATATTTTTTATCATATAGTCACGCATATCTGCTGCTTACATTTCGGACCGTATTCCGACAAAGCGTTGGATGATTCTTCCGCTGGCTTCATCTTTAAATTGTCCAAACACCTTCTTGTTTAGAGCTGAATAACATGTATGATACGCAGGGTAATCAGCTGTACCTAGATGCTTAAGAAAACGAACTTTGTCCTGGTACACATCTTTAGTTGTATGAATGAATGAGTCAGTGTGCATGTAATTAAACTTAAGGATTTTCAGCTACGTAATACCATCATAATGATAATGGTACATTAATGTCTTAGAGATCCCAATACACCTATTTCAATGCATATAGGCTTGTTGAACACGATCCGTGAGGAAGCCATACGCACAGCAGCCAGATTAGCTCCATATATACTCCTATCGATTAGCTTAGGTTTAAAAATTAACATTTTAAATGTCTTCTCATTCTAATCAGTCGTACATCCATACGATTACGCAGGTTCCCCACAGTTTTTCCAAACATAGTAGTGTTGAACAGCTTGCACAGATCCTTCTCAAAAGTATTCGCAGCCTGCTGTCGTAGCCTGTTGTTAAATTCAACTTATGGTTTTAAGCACTGTGACTTTCGGAACTGTAGCACACGATGGATTTTTGTTAGCTGTAGCCCATGACTAAGAGGTTGCTTCAAAGTCATGTGAAGTACTACATTATTCTTCCCCGGTCCAAGGTGGGGCATTAGTTTCTTTGCAGACGACTCCATGGGCTTTATACACTCAGGCAGAGAAGGTATATCGTTGGGTATATCGCAAAGTTCAGCAGAATGCTCGATGTCAACTTCTAGAGCATATCCATGAGGATCATCTGATTTTGAACAGTTTAGGTCGATATCCTTAGGCAAAACCCACTGAAATACCCCATAAAGGAGGGCGTGGCACATTTCTCAACCATATTGTCTATTGGCATCCTCGTATGTGATAAATTGGGTTGATCACGACGGATCAAATTCATTCAGTAGATGTTGTTTGCTTCCGCGTACCGGAGGGAGACTTGACATAAACCTCCTCTTATACCAGATTATACCATGAGAAGCTGGTCATAATTCAGAAGCAGTTGAAGCTCTGTTCCAGTGTACAGATGCATGGAATCCCATATAATTCCTGGCGAGATGAAATAATGAGTAGGATCAACTTTATGTAATTTCGGGATCTGCTCTCTGAATATCCCAAAGACATCAGCCAAGAGAAGAACATCTGAACTTAAGTAGAGGTGGCTATATTCGCCCAGGTTTCTCACATTAAATAGTGTCCATACATTTCCAGGATGATTTAGTCATCATCTCTGATTTCTTCTTCATTCAGTTTATTGTAGAAGGAGTCATTAGGAGGGAGGCAGCTTTCGTTCACGACATCCCATGAAGTTACCTAATTATAGGGAACTACTCCTTTACTAGCCATCAACATCAACTTGTCTTCTCCGAAGTACTTCAGTGTTTCAGTATATGATGTTGTATTCTTTTACCAGCATTTCCAAGATGATCCTCATGGATCTATTGTAGAAGTTGATATCGAATATCCTGCTGAACTTCAGATTTGCACAACGGTCTACATTTTCTGCCTGAGTGTATGAAGCGCAAGGAGTCGTTTGCAAAGTAACTAATACCCCATCTTGGGCCACGGAAGAGGTATGTAGTACATTGCATGACTTTGACGCAAGCTGTTTGTCATGGACGACAGCTAATAGAAATCCATCGTGTGCTACAATTCCGGCAGTCATAGTGGTTAAAACCATATGTGGAATTTAACAGGCTACGACAGCAGGTTGTGAATGATTTTGAGAAGGATCTCTACAAGCTACTCAACAATGCATAGTTTGGAAAAACTATGGTTAGCCTGCTTAATCCTATGCATATACGACTGGTTACGAGTGAGAATACCCTTGAAATGTTGATTTCTAAACCTACGTTTATCGATAGGGAAATATATGGTAATAATCTGGCTCCTGTGCGTATGGCTTCCTGACGGATTGTGTTCAACAAGCCTATAAACATTGGAATGAGTGTGTTAGACATCTAAAAAACATTAATGTACCACTATCATTATGATGTTTTGTTGCCGTATTATGGAGCTGAAAATATTAAGCTTATGTATATAGACACGGACTCATTCATTCATCGAATGACAACTAAAGATGTATGCCAGAAGAAAGTGCGTGTTCTTGAGCTCCTACCTACAGTTGAATACCCTGCAAACCATGTATGTTATTCACCTCTAAATAAGATGCTGCTTGGCGAATTTAAAGATGAAGCCAATGGTAAAATCATCCAATACTTTGTCGGATTATTATCCAAGATGTATGCAGCTGATATTGCTACATGATTAAAAATAACAAAGGTATAAAATGTAGAAACATTAAGCAGTACATCACACTTGACATTATGAAGACTGTCCTAAAACCAAAGAAATAATAAGAAGGCTCATTAATTTGATCCTATCATGAGAGCATCCTGACATCTGAGTGAAGGTGAATAAAATCACGTTGACCCCTTACGACGATAAAAGAGTCATTTCAAGGATGCAACAGCAACATATGCGTGCGGACATTACAGATAGTGCGTAAGAGAGTGTAACCTGGATCTCACGATAATGATTTTCTCCGTGAGGCTACAACTTTAAAAATGGAAGCTTATTCAAGTGCCGCGTATACACCTTAAACACCTGATGAATAAACAAGAATAAGAATGAGACGATGGAAGCGGATGGTTAACTCTACCATTAGAAACAAATCCTAGCGCTAGTCTCAAGCTCAGAAAAAAAGAGGGGAGGCGCCTACCCTTACAATTCATATCTAATGAAGCATGGGTTAACTGGTAAAGCTACGGCTAGGCAAAGAAAGTAGTCACATGAAAACGAGAAAACCAGAATAAAATCAATAGTATCACTCAAGGAACATAAGGCTGGTTTAGAAAGACTGTTAGCTGTACAACCTTATCACAGGTTAGCAATAGAATACACAGAAGTCCATAAAAGAAGCCCAGATGACTGTAAAACGATAGAAATGGTTGTAGAACATCACATAATGCCTTAAAATATGTTAAATACTCTTTCTAGATTCCAAAACAGCTTTGCAACGCCTGAAGTTCTCCTCTCTGTCTATTAAAATGTCCTAAAAACCTGCACACATACTAATTACATAGTCTAAAGTAGCATTAAAGAGCCTCACTACTCGTATCTGAGCCCTCGAAAAAGTACCTGCAGTATTGTCAAAAAGCCTTAACTCAGCATAAACTGCCTCAGAATACTCTAAAACCTTTGTCGATAACATGAAAATACCTGCAGCAGTTTCCAAAGAGCCTTCAGAATATCTCTAAGCCCTAATCCAATACCCTGGATATTCCTACTCTTGTTTGAAAAAAACAACACCGCAGAATACTCTAAATTTAGTCTGTGCCCATGCCTCATCCACACCCTAAATATTTTCAAAGAGCCTGAAATGCACATAACAGAATCCTCGAAAACTACCTGTGGAAGTATCGAAATACTTTAAAACAGTATACAATATTTCAGAATACTCTAAATCCTTTCTCGATAACATGAAAATGCCTGCAGCAGTAATAAAAACCATTTATAATACCTCTTAATCTAGTCCAACACTGAAATACCTGCTCCTGTTTGAAAATACTCCGTCAGAATACTCTAAAAACTTGTGCCCATGCCTCATCCATATGCTAAAAAGTTTTCAAAGAGCCCTAAATACTCTTACCAGTAACTTCGAAAATACCCATATAGGTGTTAAAAATACCCTAAAATAACATAAAGCACACTCAAAATGTTCTGAAGAATCTTAAAAACCTGTTCCATTATCCTTAAAATAGCTGCCTCAGTTTCCAAAAATGCCTTTGAAACACCCCAAATTCTTCTGCCAGTGTACTAGAATGTCCTAAAAGCCTGTATGCATAACTTAAATTATCTAAAATAATCTAAACTACCTGCACCTGTGCCTAAAACGCCCATAAGTGGATAATAAACTGCTCTACATTTCCTATTCCAGTGGCTAAAATACCCACAAAATACCTACACCTATTTCTAAGACCAAAAGCGCCGTAAAGCCCGTAAGTGGATGCAAAATGCCTGCTCCACTGCCTCAAAATACGCCCAGAATACCTGCAAAGTAAGCTAAACGTGTGCCCGAAAATGGCTTCTAAGTGCTTTCCGAAATATCAATAGCTACATCTGTGTTCCAAATACCTCATAAACTATTCCATCCCTTCTAGAAAACATTCCTAAGTACTTTAAACACTGTCTGTCCTAATATCTCTCCTCGTTCTCCCACTCTTCCCATATAAATGCATTTTCTAGTCTTCTACCCCTGCCTAGACTAACATCTCTACTCGTATTCTCCATCTCCCCATATAAAACGCATATTCTGTCCTTCAACCCCTGTCTAGCTAAGCATCTCTCCTTGAATTCCTATCCCTCCTAAATAAACTCAAATTCTACCCTTCAACACCTGCCTAGCCTGTTATCTCTCCTCGTATTCCCTGTCTATCCTATATAAATGTATATTCTACCTTTAAACCCCTGCCTAGGCTAGCATCTCTCTCGTATCCCCTATCTTTCCCATATAAAACGCATCAACCTCTGTCTAGCCTAGCGTCTCTCCTCGTATTCCATATCTCTTCCATATAAAACACGTATTTACCTTTCAAAACCTGTCTAGCCTAGCATCTCCCCTCGTTTCCCTATCTCTTATATACAAATGTATGTTCTACATTTTAACCCTCTCTAGCCTGGCATCTCTCCTCGTTTTCCCTATCGTTTCTCAATTAAACCCAAAAGAGTGGCCTCGCTCTGCCCTGTATTTCCTACTAGCAGCTCAGATGATAATGGCTGAATGATAATGGCTGAACCATGTAGTCATTTTCATGCAAGTATTTATGAGTAAGCAAGAACAGTTTCTGATGTTTTATCAGATCAAAGCGCAACCTCAGGTGCTAATAGCTCAGGAAGCTGAATTGAGGCTAACAATTACATAAATAACAATTACGGTAAACTGACTTACTTGGCATCACATTTGTAATAAATATCAGAGTCAATTAATGGCGCGAAGTTGTTTCCTTTTCAGCGTTGTCAAAGAAGCCATTAAGTGACCAAAATAATAAATAATACGTTCTTGCAAGCTCGGAGCTTTGCTTTACATATTCAAGTGATCTTGCTCCCGGTACAATAAATTTTGCTCCTTTCTGTCATCTCAATAAGAACATAATGGCCGTTTACGTAACTACGAGCCAGAAAATTGGTATTGTAGATCACCTTCATTTCAGAGAACAATAGATAACGCAGGCAATAATTACCGGTAGTTGGTGTTATTTATTCCCTCCCATCCACTTCTTTTCAACTTCCGAAGAAAAGTTGCATATTGTTCGCTGTGCAGTTGCATTGTTCTGGCTTCCTCATGGGAGGTACAACATGTTGATCTGCAGCACCACCCGATTACGGTACTGCAGATACCTGTCGCGAAAGTGACCGTCATGCAGAAACGAGGATCACCCATTTGCGTTCAGAGGTCAAATATTGAAGTGTCTCTTTTTCTCGCTTTCGCCCAAATGCAAACATTTTGTAACGGCCGTGGAGGGGGTGGAAGTCTAGCAGACCCATTCTTATAAATATATTTAAAATTCTTTGCTGCTAATTTGTGTAACCTCTTACCGCTCACATTATAGCGTTCTAATCTATGTAAATAATTCACCAAAAATCAGAATTACACTTTAAAGGGGTAAGAAGGCAAGTTTTATATAAACATTGGTTTTGTTTAATTATTATTCCCTAATTCACATTTAGCCACTCTAAAGTAATGTTTTCTCCAAAGGCTACTCCAAGGCCAACCTTACAGGGAGAGGGGGATGAAAGGAGTTTCATTTCCCACTCATTCACACTCACGTTGCTAAGGACTGAAACTTGATTGGTTTAGCTTGTCGATTTCTTCGAATATAGAAGGTGGGGTGAACTATGGAAACCAGTAACAAAGAATATCTCGGAAATGGCCAATGCATTTTTGAACGTCCTTCTACCGATAAGCTATATCAGAAAATGGATGAATGAGTGAAATGAGCCCTGAGTTGATAGACTTAGTTATTCGATATTCAACTTTTCAGAATAATTGAAAACCCCCGAAAAAAATCAAACCGATGGAATTTAGTCTAGCCGAGATTGGAACTTGGTACCTCTTAAGTGGGAGGCAGACATGCTACCCTCACATCAGCGAGGGGTAGTAGAAATAATTATGTGCTTTAACGAGTTCTACTTTGGCCGTATGGTAGGATTTTGTCGATCTCTTATGGTTTATCAGTTATACAAAAGTGATTGAGAATGAAGAAGACATTGTAGGCTATTGACAGAAAATTCAAGATGTCTACACATTTTATTTGTCATGCAGATATCTTAAACAAATTATGTTTTAATCAAAATCGTCAGAGTAATGTTTGATAAAGTAAAACACAACCAAGTATTTTCCATCGGTGGAGTAGCTTGGAGAGGGGCGTTTTTTCTTCAAAATCTTCGTCTCCTAGACATGAACGAATACCATGTTCCTACTTAACCGACTTTTCGTTTTTGAGCTATGCTCTTCACCGGCAGGCACACTTGTTTGGATTCAGGGGTCTCAAGACTTGTACTTCCGGTGAAATATTGATATAGATAATTAGAAGAGAAATTAAAAACGTTATTTTAAATATCTAAGCTTTAGACTTTAATCGAACAAGATGATCTCGTACTGTAAATGAGGTTAGTAAATGAAATTCAGTGTTATCTACAGAACGGTCCCTCAACGCTCTGGCCGGGAATTGCACGGCAGTCTTGTGCGACACGTCTGAATGAACTTAAGGTCACGGGCTCTTTCACTTATCGGACATGTGGCAGCGGGCTTCAGTCAGCTGTTATTGCTTCTTGTGTATAGACGCGAGACGCGTGTGTATTTGTGTGCGATTGAATTATCGGATTATTACAACCCAGAAATGGTACTCAAATTTTCGCTTGAACAAAGACCTTTTATGTATGACACGTATGTGAAAACTGACTCATGTAGATAGGTGTGTAGGCAATTTTAGGATAAATTTCCTGGTGTTCCAGTTCCGAGTAGAGAAACAGTTAGATATCTAATGTAGAAAGTGAAGAAAACGGGATCATTTAATGTTGTAAGTTGTAAAAAGAAACGAAGGGTTCTAACGGAAGAAAACCTTGATGAAATTGGCGAAGCATTTGAACGGTCTCCGAATAAATCTATACGACGTATAGCTCAACAAGTCAGTGCTCAAAAACCTCAGTACATAAACTCAGTACAACTCTCAAAAATAGAGTCTACAGGAATAATCCTCGCACCATACACAATCTTAAAAACAATATAAGAACAGAAATTAGGGAAATTACGCAACAAGAACTTATGCGTGTGAATGGTAATTTTATCAAAGGTGCCAAGAATGTTTATCTGCCGAAGGACACCACTTTCAACACCGTCTGTGTAAAAGGTTAGTACTCATAAAATAAAAAGTAATTATGTTTGTTCAATAGGCAATCAGTATATCGTAATAATCATAATAAAATCAGTAATAATATGGTATCAGTATCAATAATAAGATTAAGAAACAGATACACTGAATATAGCGCGCGGAACACGCATCGCGACTGTTGGCCAGATGGCTGAGGGACCGCTCTGTACATATGTATAAACACAGCCACAATATTTTACAGGGAACTGCTTTCTAGGTTATTAATTTTGAGTCAAACTTTGCGTATACAAAATCTAAATCACAGAAGCGTGGCAAAATCAATAAAATCTTTTAAGAATGCTTGAAATCAACCAAGTCAATCAATGTGAATTAGACAAACAAACTTTTGTTCTTACTTAGCAACGAACTAAGATTTTCATGTTATTCAGCAGTCTGAGGATTCTATTCCGGACGTGCTTTGTTACCATCTATATAAAGAATATATATATGAATAATGTAATTATATATTATCACCCATAGTTCCCACTAACGAATATGGGAAATAGCAAAAAAAATAGTTGGTGCATGAAGGCATTGTGCAACTAAACCATTATCAATAAGTTATGCACAGGAAGGCGACTACGCCCTGAGATCAAATGGCCGGCATCACATCAACTACTTGCACACTCACAGAACAGTCTGCAGTGAAACGAAACTAATCACCAAGATCGTCACGGGAAGGCAGGTGACTATGCAAATGAGATCAGCTGATTTCTGGGGTGTACACATATGAATAAAATATAGAAATTCCGTCTCTGTGCATCTTCCCAGTTAATAAAGGGAAAAAAGAGTTTTCACAGTTTTTAAAGATCCCGGAGAAAGCACAAATTTTACTTGCATTTACAGTATTTGAAAAAGAAGGGTGGGGACGATAAAAACCAGTAAGTACTGTCAACTTTGAGGGCAAAACAGTGTCCATTAGTCAGTCAAAATCACCTAAGTGTAATGCCTATACAGCTTTAAACAAGTTCTTTTCCAAAACAAATCATTATAACATTCTTATTATATTAACTTAAGCTCGCTTTTTAAGTGCGAAAATCAACAGCTATCAATAATTTATACATCAATATTGAATATTTGTGCAAAAGGCAATTCACATAAATATATTAATACGTATAAATAACCTGAAGTTTGATAGGAGTACAACCTATTAAATATACAAAAATTACAGAACATTGGAAAATTATTTACGAACAATTAATTAAACTAAGGCCATATCAAGAATTTTAGCTGGGATAAATCCAGTAAATCAATAAACCTCCCTTTTTTTAGAAGTAAAATATTGATGATTCAGTTTGAAATGACCAATCTGCGTCGCGTGAATCATAGCAGTCCTATGCAATCGCAACTTGCACTCACCCGACTTAGTGCACTCCCAGCTCAGTGTTGTTGCATTGCGCCGATGGTCAAAGTCCATTAGGATCCGCCTAATGAGAGTCGTTAGGAAGGACTTGGCAATCACCGCGGTTTAAAGTAAAACTAGTTAATCATGGGACCACAGGTACAAGAAAGAGGACAGGCTTTGGTACATCAGAATAAAAAAAGTATATCAAATGGAGTATGTTACACATAGAAGCATTATCTAAAAATAAACTTTCCCTCACACTTTTACCCAGACTTGGGACTGGAAGCTCTGTTATATAGCTTTGCTGGCGGTTTAAAAGTTTATTTTAAGGAAAGGTTTTCATTAACGTGTCAAATTTATATCCAACTTTTCCCTCGTCGATGAAAATCTTAAAAGTTAATTTGCAGGAAAGATTTTCGCTAACATTTAAAATTTATACATAATTAGGTACTGGTATTGCGCCGACGATCAAGACGTTCTGAGACTTCATCTTGCTTTTTATACTGTGTTTACTAATAAATATCTATTCCATGTACAGCAAACGGAACCGCGAGTTGCGGGTTATTGAAATTTTCAAATATCGCAAAGTGCAGCTTAACTGGCCGCTCAGAAATGGCGGTGTATACGTAAAAACTGAAACGCGCATTTCTCCTCTGAGGTATATAACGACGTGAATTATAGACTTGTTGGGGGACATAATCACGATTCAGCAAAAAAAAAAAAAAATGCTAAACAATATATTCCCAACAGCTTACATATGTTTGACCACCTGATTCCGTTCTTACTTCCTCTAGATCGTAGATAAGAAAGTATTGTATTCCAACCAAACGTTGCATTGCCCTTGCACATTATAGTATTCGTTTCAAAAGTCATACCTCAAATCCTGTCGTAATAATGCTCAAAATGTTTGGTTAGAAGTGATTTCAAATGAAGCTACATGACTTTGCTATGTTTATTTCGCCATGCTCTTGCTTATGCAAGAAAGTCGGCTTGCTTTCTCTACAACCCACCTAAGGCGAGTTTTCACTCGAAAATACATGTTTACAGGTCCCTGATTCAATTAAGTTCTATATCTTCCAAGTATGTGACAGGAACATTTTCACAAAATTTTATCCACCCCAAACTAATTTTTTGTTATTTTTCATTATGTTATTTTTCATTTTGTTAAAAACAGATGTTAACGATTTTGATTAAAGTACGAGGTACCATATGTTTGTGAATATTACAAAACTGAATTTAACTAAGAAACCATTAGAGATAGGCAAAAGCAATTTCAGGAAAACGTGAAGCTCATTAAAATACATACCTTGCCAAAATAACTTTTTTCTTAGGTCAACGGTTTTGGAAATATTTTATGCTATAATACATTTATATTTTGTCAAGTTAAGTACATTTGGCAGATATAGACTGAAAATTCGCGAAATGTTCATTTGTTTACCTCCATGATCTCATGACAGAAACACAGAGAGAGAGAGAGAGAGAGAGAGAGAGAGAGGTGTAACAGCTCACTGCCTTGAACATGAACATGTAAAAACCACTAATTTCGCTAACCTTGAAATCATTTCCATCCAAATATTTTATTCTAGTGATCGTAAGGAAAAGGAAGAATTGCATTTTGTATTAATAGTAAAACACCTGTGAAATTGTAAGGAATAGGGAAAATCATGTAAGTGTACCGCTCATATTTCTCGTTTTTTATGAGATTATGGGGGTGGAAAAAAAGAAGAATTGCATACTGTGCAGATATACTTACATGTCGGAACTGTAAACATGCGACAAGAAGTATTTCTATAATACATTAGGAATAAAATTATTTTGAACATTTTCTTGAGATTACGTTTTTTATATAAACGGTTTTTGCCTATTCCTTATGGCTTTAAGTTGCAGGAAATTCACATAAAGTAAAAATGGTGTTGTAGGCTATTCCTAGAGAATTCAAGATATACATTTTGTTTCCCATTCTAATATCTGAAACATTTGGTGGGCCCTTTTATGAAAAGCAATAGGTAGGCTGTAGAGAAATTAAAATGTCGCACTGAGATGCTGCATCGTAACGAGCATTTTAAGTGCGAAAAATTATAATATACAATTTCTGAGAACATTGGTTTTTAAGTTATGTATTTCCATAAACAATACAACATGTAAACAGGAAACCTTGCAACAATTTTTTAGCAAATGCAGGATAAATGAGGAGTAGAGATTTCGAGAAGCGTACAAATTCCCTACCACGTCTCTCAGTAACATCATCACAGATGTTTGATGTTGTTATTTCAAATTCATCGAGGTAAGTATTAATATTAACTAAATGAAATTAAATCTTTTACTTACTATTCTCCCGAATTTCTCCTTACATGTACTTTTATACGTTGGTATGCATGTACATATATAACGCATAAAATTATTACTTTGCACGAATATACGTTATACTAATGTTTTGTGAAGATTTGTTTAATCCTTTTCTACCTTTTATCTGTGGTCTTGATTGTCTAACCGGGTAATTTTTCCTTAAACCGCATTGATTGACAGCTCCTTCATAATGACCTCATTAGCCGGGTCGCTAATGGAAAGTGACCATTGGCGCAATACGAATACACCGTATGGGATTCCTGGAAAAGAGGTCGGGGGAGAAGCGACCGTGGGCGCAATGCACTATTACCCTCGCAACTATAACTTTCCGAGATTGCAGGACAGGACAGTCTGGCGAAACCTGTAAGTAGGATTTGTTGCTTTCTTCGAAAGGGAATTTTGGGACAGGTGATTGGCTGCAGTTTTGAAGAAGTGGATTTCCATTTTTCATCCTAGTTATTCGTAATGTAAGATATGAACGATGTATTTAATATCCTTCAAAGTACCACTTATACAGTTTTCAATTTGTGACAGAGAGATAGTAGAAATGTCCTTCTCTATTCACACATTTCTGGCATCTTCTCAGGAAATTGTCGTTCACACTGAAGAGCTTAGTATCCCAAATTGAGTGAATTTCTCACCTGATGTTTTCCGTTGGTTTTTACATTGCATGGGTTTACTGCACCTCCTTATTTTTCATATAACCATCAGAGTGGAGTAAATTTTTGAAATTTGATTTTGGGAAATTTTAGAGTAATTGACCGACGCTTAATATTCTCCTCTGACAAAGTACGGTTCTATTTTTATAGCTAAGTTTCGTTGCAAAATAACAGATATTGGAGTACAGAGAAACCCGATTTTACACACGATTCCCTTGCATGATGCGAAAATTGATGTGCAGTGAATACATATAGAATACTGAGATCCATATTTTTTTAACTAACAATAAATTCAGAGATATACAGGAACGTCATACTCACACTATTTTTTGAACAGCTGTCAGACGTTGAATGTCAACAAGACTCTTCTACTGCGCTTGCTGCTGATGAGTAGTTAGATTTAATTCAGGATTTTTTTAAGATATGGTAATTAGTAAAGGATTATGTTCCTCGCGATCCCCTGATTTAACTATATGCAATTTTATCTATGGGGGAACCTGAAAAATAAATTGTGTGCAACAAACTCCCATGAATCCCCACGGAAACTATTATTTTTATAGAAACATTTTCGTCTATTTAATTTCCTCAAAAATGGAACTAACGATTTTCATTTAAATGCCAGATACTAAAGATACTAAAAATATTTAATGGACATGCTATATAGTTTGTATGTTCTGGGAATAATCCATTCCTGTTCGTTCGAAAGGATTTTTTTTCTAATTTTGTAAATATAAGAGACAGACACGAAAAATGTACATCTCCTTAAAACGTAATTAATTTCATAAAACTTTCGTGGCATCAGCCGTTTTCATTTTCGATATGTTGGTTTGCATTTTTCAGTACATATCATATTTGCTGTCACCGTTCACTTTTTTCTCCTAATGTCATGGAAGGAAGAATTTCAAGGCTCGCATACAGCGATCAGAGTTTCAACATTTGGCCATACTTGGTCTGCTGCATTCTCCTTGCGCCCACAACGAACTATGCAATGAAGTTGTTTCTCCATTAATATGAAGTAGATAGAAAATAAGTTTGTAAGGGTAGTTTTAAAAACTATACAAAATAAATAATTATGCCTAGATAAAGCCACATGAATGCAATGCCTGAAATTTTCGCTTTGCACAAAAGATTTCAACAATGCCATACTAAAGAAAAGTTGTAGGAAACAGGCCCCAGGTTGGAACAACTGTTTCAAAACCTACCGCTATGCATGTAAACAAAGCATGTGCGTTTCATAGCTTTTACTGTGAATATCAGTTACGTTACCGTGCCCTGGCTTAAACACAATTTGGACGCTGTTGTAACAGTGTTCGCCCAAGCTAAAACCTCCACAAGCTAGTCCTGTGTAAGTCTAGAATCGCCACATGTACAAAAGATAAGTTTAATTTTGTAAAGCATACAGAAGTTGTTTAACTTAGTGCAACGAAACACAAATCATAGCACAGCAGACCGTATCATAAGAAGCATAAACAATTCGCTGTTTATACATGAATATGTACTTGCATCACTGTAAGATGAAAAATACCAATTTGTGTTATCTCTTCTTAGTCCAACCTCTCAGCCAGCGCTCCAGAGAGCTAAATTCGTGTATCCCTGATCGTAAAATAATACCCTGGCTAATTATATTTGTAAGATTGAACATTTGCCTTCATTAACAGTGTAAAGAAATTTACTTTATTGTTTAAAATTTAATCGAACGAAATGGCAGTAAGCAAACTAAGCAGAACTAAAGGGGATCGCGAAAACAGATTGGAAGACAAAATCGGGACGGCATCTCCGAGCAGGATTCGAAACTGTATCTTTGCAGTCGTCTCCATCCAACGAACGAACCCACAGATGTATAGGAATGGAAAAGCAGAGGAAGAATACCTGTTGAAAAACAACAATAAGGATATATCGAGCTGATAATATCTCTTTAAAAACATAAACATCGAAACTACGGGATTTCTGTAAACGTCGATTGACAATGAGCATTATAGGAATCGGGCTTTCAGTTTAAAAATCGTCTGTTGGAATTCCTCATGTGACTTACCTAATTTGCATATCCCACTCCTTTTCTCTCCCTAACTATGTTCTTATAGTCCAATGGCATGGTTCTCTCTTTCTCTCTCTGAGCTGCGTTGTGATGAGCGATGCAATATGTTTCAGTTTTTAGGCGTGCTTAAATGATTTACATATATATTTTTGCACACCCCTCGATTTAAATACAAAAGGAAGCCGCCCTGTGTAACTTGCATTTCAAAGAAATTCGTAATGAGCATTACTAGGAAATCGATGGATGGATTAATCAAAGACGGAGTTCCAGAGTGCAATGTTAATTTTAATAATTTACTTATTTTTGCATGCATTTTTCTAACTGAAATTAGTGTCTACGTGTTACAATATCATATCAACTTCTGAGCTAACTTTTCCTCATGAATTCTTAGGCGTAATTATATTTGCAATGTCTCGTCATCTGGATTAAATTTGATTGATTTAATTCATTTACACATTAAAGGATTAAAATAAAGCATACCTTCACTTATCAAGACAATTGGAAGTTTTATATTAACACAGATTGGGCTTCAATTTGATCGTTTTAGTTTATGTGTGTATTAAAAACTCGAAATAAAATTTGCTTACGTATATCAGCAGGCATTGAAATTTTCATAAGAATCCAGATCCAGGAATTCTAGTCATTTCGATTGAATTTTAATTAATTCGCATTCCCTCTTAGCCACACAGACAATGGCGCAAGACGGATTCAACATGTGGCAACTTTTTATGCTATTATTTATAGGTAATTTAACATTAATTAACATGTCGGCGGCTACGATATGGAGGCGAGAATGTATAAAAGTCATTAACCTTCTATTTCTAACATGGAATACGTAAATTATCTGATGTATTCTACCGTTTGTTATTACCCTGAAGCCTTTTTAAGTTTCTGAGTAATCAAGTAATCACTGAAATAATGGAATTTTTAGAGAAATGCCGTACTCTTAAAGTTCGAACAATAATTATAAACCATTGGTTTTTTCTTCAATGAGAACAATTAAATTGTCTCTCAAACTCACCATGTATTAGCCTTGTACGCGCATAAGCGATTATTATCAAGAAGCGTTCCGAAGACGGTTGTGTTTACTTTTAAGGGAATATGGACGCAAACAGGCATTATGTAGTCACATTTGCAAGGTATTACATAAAATCATGTTTGACAGGAACTATAAAGTATATCATACTGAAATTTTGCAGACTTGTAAAATACTGCTTAATAAATGGCTTCGGTGAGTCTCAATCTATTTGAATTGTTTTAGTTTTATAAATATGTTGATATTCTCTAAATAATAATCATAAGTAAATGCACCATTCTATTCATGGAACAATGCCTACTGAATATATGTACAATGGAACTTCCTGAAGCCTTAATAGATACATAGCGCACCAGTAAGTTTATGTAATGCATTATAACAAGAAATTAGAACTTGCCATTACACTGTATATAATATATAATGATAAAGCTGCTTGGCCCATTCAACCACCACGCTCGAAATACTCGCTTGGATTGGTGTAAGAGATAGGCTTAAAAATTCACACAAATGCAGCAACTGAATACATTCTTATATCACTAATAGTTTTGTAAATTTTAAACAAAGCTTGCAATTTCTTTAACATTTAGCAACCTTAAGGTTAACATGTTTCAAGTACAAAGGTTGTCATATTTTCTATTTCACCTTTCGTGTCGATGTTTACTCTGTTTTACAATAATTCCTGGCTTGTTACAAGTATTTAATTTTCATAAGCTGCAAGGGCAGTATCAATACAAAAAGGTATTAAAGAATGTTTGTCCCGCGAGCTTAAAGAATTTAGCACCGAGAGTAAAACATAAATTTTGAGTTGATTACCGAAAACGCAAGATATAATTTTGAAATGGACGAAACATTACCCGTGGTTCGCCAAAATCTCGCCTAAGTCAAGAGCAGAACTAAGTGCTATGGAGGTGTCTCGCCACGTCTCTCATAAATGAGTATCGGTTGTTCATGCCCGGGAGCTTTACGTTCCTTCACATGTCTAGGAGAGCGTTGCGATCAGTGACGAAGACAAGTCAGCCAATAGTAGTCGTGGACGACCTTATGTCGTTCTACCACAGCAACGTTAGGAATGACATCATACTAGAATGTTCTTGGTGTTCCTGTGTTGGCACCTGTCCAACGCTCGGTGAGGGAGTAGAAGCGGCGCCGGAAGAACCGCAAATTACAGAAGTAAAAAGGCGAGAAAGGCAATATATAATAAAAAGTGCTAGCACAGGAGAAACATTAATGCATATCACTGAAGAATGCAAAGAATTCAATTCATGTTTGCAATGGTAAGAAAGGTTAACATATTGCACAAAGATTTATAAGCGGCGGCTGAAGGCTTAAGATCTAATGCCGCATGTGAAGAAAGTCACAAAGCTGAAATATACTGAACGTCATCAGACTTATTCATAACAGGCAAAAACCTCAACATAACCAGCACTAAAATATATAATGAATGGCAGTTAACAATTTAAGCAAATAACAAACAGAGGTGATATATATATATATCCTATTTAAATATATGTATATGTGTATATATATAGGCAGGAACCCGCCACCACGGAGTTAAATTAAACTGAGTTTTACTTATGGACGTTCTTTAACTACTGTGGTCCTTAGCGTCCCATTCTATATTGGGCGTGAAAGACCGGTAATTTTGCTCAGAGGCATCTTTGTCAGGCTTGAGGTTCTTTTACATGCCGTAAATCTACGACATGGGACAGCAGGCTTTACTTCCCTTCCGAAGGAAGCCATGCTAAGGATTTTTACGCCCGAAAAAATGTTTCGTCTTCCACCGGGTATGAACCCGCGACCTTGGGAACTAGAGGCTACCACGGTACCACTCTTCCATGGAGGACGACTACCACGGAGTAGCCAGCGTAATTTAAGCACATATAACTATCACAGAAACTGACCTCTAAGGCTAGTAACATAAACCAAGTGGGCCTATTAAAGTATACAAATATAAAACTCTACAGAAAACTAGCAGCAATATCCCCCAAAACACACATAAAATACAGCTCGTGGTAAAAGGTAAAAAGGCAGAGAAATAGGAACCTTAGTAGGCTAAACAAACAAAAAACCAGACTGAAGCGTAAGGAAGCGAACGGGAAGGATAATGAGCCTGAGGATAATAATGAAAATCAATATGCTACACGGTTTTAGAGACCGAGCAGGCAAAACGCAATTAAGTAGCAACGGCTTTAATCTGAGAAGCATGAACTGTTGTAATACGCCCTGAGACGCAATGCTGGATGCGAAAAGTTAATCATAGTAGTAATTCTGAACGGACCGTTATATCGAGGAGCCAATTTATTTGCAAACACTTTAGAAGCTTCACTTAAGGGATGAGAACGCAAAAGAACCAGATCACTAACCTGAAATGTTGGAGGTACCCGACTCTGATTATAGCACTGAGCGCAACGTTGATGATCCTTACGCAAGGAAGAAACCGCTAATTTCCATTGATCACGAGTTTAGTCCACACTATCAGCCTCCGGAAGCAATTCAGTTAGATGCCTTTGATTTGTCAACGGAAACGCAGGTGAAAAATGGAACATTAGCTTAAAAGGAATTTGGCCATGAGTTTCATGTATCACTGCATTCAAGGGCAAATTGAAATTTACCAGCTAAAGAATCCTAATGAAAACGATAATCCGAATGAAAAGCAATAAACAAATTTGTAAAGTTCTTTTAATACCCTCAGCCAAAGGCGGGCGTGGATATTAAGGGAAGGTGGGTAAAACCTTTACTCCATGTTCAAAAAGAAGCGTGCGAAAAGCATACTGACGAAAATATGATGCATTATCTGAAACGACAACAGGAGGGTACAAAAGAATGCCAAAGTAGTAGCTAATACAGCAATAGATACAACAGCAATAGCGGAAAGAACTGAAGTAAGTAAATAAACTTGGCAAAGGCCTCAAGAACGACACACAAACATTTTGTTTGCGCGAGCGCGGTAAAAGCCAAATAAAGTCATCGAAGAAACGCGATAGTAGTAGGCAATACAGTAATAGGTACAACAGCAGTAATGGAAAAATCCGAAGCCAAGTAAATAAACTTGGTAAAGGCCTCAAGTTAAGGCCACAAATAAACATTTCGTTTGCGCGAGCGCGGTAAAGGCCCAATAAAGTCAACGAACAAACGCTCAATGGGCACGGTGGCCAATTTGGACTGTAAAAATCACAATTGTGTAGTTTGAGGCGTTTTAAATCTCCTACAAATATCACAGGAATTGACAAAGGAGGTGATATCACGATACTTGCCACGCCAACAAAATATTGTCTCACTTTCATTTTATTTTTATACACACCTAAGTGTGCACCATAAGGTTAAGTATGAAAGTACTGCAGTATTACCGGAGTCATAAGTTGCGGTAGGAGAGTTTTAGAAAAACGAGAACGCCGCAGATGGAGTTAAAGAATATTCTCCTATGAGAATAAACTGGAACTGCAATATCCGCCTTCCATTGCCGCAAAACCAGACCTAATAGCGGATCCTACTTTTGATAATTTGTAATAGAAGTAAAAATTGCAGGAAAATCCCGAGAAAAGGCAGAGACCGATAAAATCTCGTGTGATTTAACTGCAACGGCAACATCCGGCTCCGCAATCATACGTGACATTTTCAGAATCGCGAATGTGACGTACCTGAAGTTTAAAAGCCCTAAGTTTGAGTGCTCAACGCTCGAGATTGCCTGTTTTACGTACAGGGGATAATACCCAAGTGCCATCCTGCTTATCTCACCCCAAAAGAAGAGGTCCATGTCCCAGATACGGGCGAAATATACTACAAGCGGTAAGCACAGCTAAAGCCTCTAACTCATAGACAGAAACCGGCGTTCTGCTGCCGTAAGACAACGGGAGACGTAATAAACTGCACGCGGTGCTCCATCGGAAACTTGTAATAAGGCCGCAGCAGTTGGAAAAAGCGAGGCTTCGTTTGAACTACAAAAGGTTTATCAAAATAAGAAATGGCCAAAACGGGTGGATTCATGATACCCTGCATAAGTTGTAAGCACGTTGGTGATCCCCAGTGCAACAGAATTTTGCTCCCTTGCGAAGCAAAGCTTCAAAGGCTTTGATATAATTCTGGAAAAAAACCCTATACTATACCAAGATATGATGCAAGGCGCTTCAAAGTAATAGATACTGACGAATGGGTAACGTTCTTGCAGGACCAGTGCAAACACCATCAGTACAAATAATATGACCCAAAAAGAATATCTTTGAGATTCCTAACTTCGCCTTGGGAGTGGAAACAATTTAACCCGCTCCTCGCAAACAGGAAAAAACAAACGCAAGTGTCGCCAATGTGAGTGGACACCAGGTGAATAAATAGCTACGTCATCTGAATAATTGAAAACAAATTTAGTTTTTTATTTATGTAGAATGTTATCCAAAAGACGCGATAAAGTTTGTGCCCCTTAGAAATACCGAATGAAACGCTTGTAAACTGGAATGAATTTCAGGATGTTGAAAACCCATTCATTACATAGCGAGATGATTGCGCTAAGGGGACCTGTTAGTACGCTTGGTTGAAGTCTAACGTGATAAACACCTTGGCGTCTCGAAAATAATGTGCAGAGAAATGAATATCCGGTAAGGGCATTGAGTCAATGTCTATGTGCTTATTAAGCTTAGTGAATAACTACCGGAGATCACCATTAGGTTTTGTAACAAAAAAGCGACTAGAATACGAGCTTGTAGAAGGTTCGATAAGTCTCTTGTGCAAATTAGTATCGATGTTTGTACGTAATATTTCCAAATTTTGGGGCGTTAAATGGTAAGGAGGAGAACATACTGGCGTAGCATCTACCGAATGGATTGAACATAGAACATTTCGAACGGTACCAAGAGAGACGATAAAGACAAGTGTAAAGGCATGTAATAACTCAGAATACCATTTCGGGATGACGGTGATAAATGCAATAAATTCTTGTTTGGAAACACAGTCGTGGTAAAACACGACAAATCACAAGGGCCTTGTGCACCAAAGGAAAAGATATTATTTTCATTTGAACTAAAAGGAAAAGAACGGAAAAATTCGCAAAATCTAGGCACAACTGGATGCGTAAAAACACGGAGAACCTAAAATCAAATCATAAGCCAAATTATTCACCATGTGGAAAAGAACACGCCATGAAAGCTTCCCCATCTTAATATGTACCCGGTCAAACCCTAAAATGGGTGATTCCGCTCCCGATACTGTAACCCAGCGTATGACTGCCGGAAATAATTTCAGTTTGGATATACTAGTAAATTTATAACAAAATAATCCGTTGAGCAGATTAGGAGATGCTCCCGAATCAAGTTGTGTATAACTGGCAAGAGTGTAAAGGACACGCCATGTACTTGTAAATGAGCAGTGGAAAACCCTGTCCATTACCATGGTGACGCAACTCGATTGAGTCTTAACGAAAGTCCAGCTTTCTTACAGTATGAGCATACA
The DNA here is from genome assembly GCA_030765065.1 of Deroplatys truncata. Classification (NCBI taxonomy): domain Eukaryota; kingdom Metazoa; phylum Arthropoda; class Insecta; order Mantodea; family Mantidae; genus Deroplatys; species Deroplatys truncata. Next base: position 19,038,777 of record CM060980.1, on the reverse strand, counting down.
CGATTCCGAACGCAATTTAAAGGTACTGACAGCACCTGTTGGAAAGACGAAGTATCCTGCTGGGAATTTTCTTGTGTACCAAGACTTACAACAACACGTGGCGAAGCTAAGTAAATTTCAGGTACGGATTGAATTTGTTGTACCAAAAAATAACTATATGAAAATCAGAATAAGTAGTCGGAGGTTAAGCGACAGGACAAGGCAAGTTTTAACTCAGACCTGAAAGAATTATATCATATACGCGATCTGCATAATCACCCATAAGGAAAAGCCGAGAATAGAATTTAACACTTTCAGAAAAATCGAGTAGATCCTCATATAACTGTTGCTGTGGACAATAAAATTTAAAAAGATATTGCCTACTAAAGTGCAGTGGAAAAATAAATATAATAGTGCAGTATGGAAGGTTGTCAAATCCAAATTATTCACTAACTCATTACGTACCAAAAATTCAATGTTACCCTCCACACTACTGAGTAATAATGTGAAATATTCCGTAGCTGGAAAAGATCGCCCACATAAATCTTGCAAACGTAAAAAGAATTTCAAAAATGATACCGAGTTCAGCATTATTCGCCAAATGGTGGGCAGAAACTAATGATTGTGCAAGGTGCGGAATTTGCAAGGATTTAAATAAAAATGTTCTATGTTCACTTGCTGACACAATGGAATTATATAAAACGGGGGAAATCAAAATATTTTCAACCTGTTATTCCGTAACATTTCCTTCAGAAATGGAGGACAATACCAACGAAGTTAATAATTCCGTATATTGGCGTAAAAAATCCTGCACTTTTAGGTTGTCTTCTACTAGAAATGAAGAGAAAGCAAATACTGCAGAGCTGAATATGATGACTAATACGTACACGAGTGCGCCGTAAAGTAGCCGGCGGAAATTGTTCCTGCTCCCTCTGATACATAGACGTGAAATTCTTCATATTGAAAAAAAAAATTGAATCAGTGTACACCCACTTCCTTATTGAAATATGTGATATTGGGGTGAGCCTGCACGTGATGTTTTTAAGAATTGTAAATCTCGCAATGTTAATAAAATCTCAATTCCACCTTGCGTAATAAATTATTTTTTAATGCCATAGCAAAAATGTAGTAAAAATCACGAAAAAGAATCAAATTAACCTGGTGTGAATTTCAAAGTTGAAAGAAATAAACCCGAAGATCATACAAAAGAAACGTAACACGTAAAGGAATTTAACATATATCGAAAGTCCATGCATTTAACAAAAGTCAAAATGCAAGCTTCGGTACTTCCTTTACTTCTGATGCATATTATATTTGGAAAAATATCGGAGGTCAGTTACGGTGCGGCGAGAAATTTAACATTGTAAACTAGCTCCACGCGCTCTGCTACCACTTTACGTCGTTAACCTTATGCAATGCGTTACAACCATAAGTTACTAACTTTCAATTACACATTACACATGTGATGGAGCTGCTTGGCGCGTTCAACTACCACGCTTGAAATATTCGCTTAGCCCGGAGGTGTGGCTTGGTGTAGGGGCTATGTATAAAATATTCACACAAATATAGTAACTGTTCATTGTAGACAAACTTCTTATATCTTTATTAATGTTGTAAATTAAATTAAAGCTTGCAATTTCTTTAAAATTTAGCAATCTTAAGGATAACACGTTTGAAGTACAAAGATTCTCGTATTTTCTATTTCACCCTTCGTTACGATGTTTAGCCGGTTTTTCCTGAATCGTTACGAGTAGTTTATTTTCATAAGTAGCAAGTACAGTATTAATACAAAATCAAAAGCATGTTTGTCCAGTACCAATGGTAAAATAGTAAACTTTTAATTGCTAACTGAAAATACGTGATAGGATTTTGAAATGGCCGAAACATTACTCTTGGTCAAGGTAAACAAAAATTTCGCCGGAGTCAAAATCAGAGCCAGGTGCTCCTGCGGACTGCTCACTACGTCTCTCGTGGATGACTGCCGGCTGTTCTTACCTGGGAGCTTCAGCTTCAGTAGCCAATAATAGCCGTGGACTTAGTCGTTCTACCATAGCTACGTCAGAAATGACCTCATACTTGAATGTGCCTTGGTGTTCCTGTGCTGGCAATATGTCTAATGCCCGGGGCACGGGGTAGAAACGGCAAAATAAAGGCCTTAATTAGAAACCCATTAGCATTAAAATGTGTCTATAGATAACAGAATTCCGTAGAATTCTCTAGGCAGCTTTGAGAAGAGAAAACTTTAAATATTCCCATGGTGGATAAATGGCAATAAGCGACTTAAGCTCCATTAGCTTGATAGCTAAAAAAACACAACATTTCTAAAAAATAAAGCCGACACTCCTATTCCAATAACAGTCGATGCATGTAAAAGAATATATCACAACACCAGAGAAACATAATTCAACACATATAATAAACATTTTCACAATAAACAGTTAGACATTAAGCCATAATTCCAAATATACCTTCATATCAACGTAATGGTCTCATGCCCGTAAAAATAAATTTTTCCATAAACAGCATGGACTTTTCTGTGTGTGTGTGTGTGTGTGTGTGTGTGTGTGTGTGTGTGTGTGTGTGTGTGTGTGTGGTGCATGCGCCGCGTAAAGTACCTCGGTTCACACAAACCACGGCGGTACGGAACGCAGTGCTGAAATTAATTACATAATTTCTTGCATGTGATCCAGTCAACATTTTCTTACTGTACGTTCAGTTGTTCAATACTACAAAGTTACATCGTCAAGGAAGGTACAAAACAGTTATTTAATTCTAAAAGGCAATGACGAAACGTCTTATATCACAGAGTTCTGCAATATTGCAGACCATATCTTTTGTGATTTTCAATTTATTCAAAAAAGCAGTGGTTTGATTTTAAGTTAAATGTATCGGACTTGATGGTCGTGTATGTTAGCCATCATAATACTCCTGAACTAATGCATAATGTGAAAAAATTACGAGTTTCACTAATTACAAAGAATAATTTCAATAATGACGTTTATTCAAAAGTATCATGCTTGATTCATGTTTATAACATCACAAATCTCTGCAGTTTCTATAACATACATGTTATAAGAGTTTGCCAGAATTCGCTATAACTACAGATTAACAGCATAATGGATTTTATTTCAATGTATTTATCGATTATCGATAAATTCTGTCGAGGTAATGCAAGTTCAATCTTGAAATAATTTGTGATGACTTCTACTAATTTCACAGAATCGTACCTTTGTAATGACTAACTTTTTACGAGAGCGTCATCTTACCATCACCACTCCTACTACTTCTACTACTGCTACTACTACCAATAATAATAATAATAATAATAATAATAATAATAATAATAATAATAATAATACACGCCCACAGACATCGAATCGCCTTTGCAGCAACATAGGCAAGAAGAAGAGAACTCAACAGATATCACGGGCTGATGTGCTCGAAGAACCTACGAGCCCAATCAACGACGCTGCATCTGCCGGTATCGGCGACATCGATACTCCGGGGACTTTACAAGCAGTTGCAAACAACACAGTGAGCGCCATCGTCGCAGCTCACACAGCAGCTGCGCAGAAGCCTCTGCTACACCAGAGCATCAACCACCTCCAGAGGAGCATTGCTATTCTCGCTATGACATTTTTATTGCTGTAGTTTTATTCGAGACTTCCAGTGGCTTTCATTAGTTTAGGTCATCGGAATCCGCAGCCAACGGGCCCAACACCATTCGTACGGATTCTGTTCCTAAACAGGGGTGCTTTACAGGCTGCTTTGATCAAGCGGTGGCCCTTGTTAGGCCTTATTCTAAAGGTTGAAGCAGGTAGGAATACGCCTACTGCAGCTTGTGGCCGCAGCTGTGACTACGAGAAGTTGTAATTCAGTCATGAACAATTCCAAGACTTGGAGTTAAAGCTGATGCGTACACAACCACGAAGACTGCGCTGAGCTACCTCGCTATTACTGTTGCGCAGTAAGTCTCTAATAGCCGCACGGAATGCACATAACCTGCGACGTCGCCGAAGCTACTGTGTTAAATGCGGTAGCCAGTCGCACTATAAGGGCCAAGTGCATGCCCTCAATATCGACGAAGTAGTTACACAGCACCTCGGGATCACACAACACACCTGCTGCAGTGGGGGAGCTGCGCGACAATTTCTGTCGGCACTTTCCTCCTGAAAGCTAAACCGGAACCTCCTAAGTCTTACGGAAGCAATTCAGTATTTGCACGTAGAGATGCTCAACTTAGGATCCCAGCTTGCCACCATGGAAGAGGCGCTTTCCAGCCTCTTCACTGACTAGATGCACGAATTGAAAACCACCCTTAACGCCGCCACTATGCATCGTCAATCAGTGTCACTCTAGCTTGACATAATTACAGCACACCTGCACCGCATGGACAACTCCAGCTTCATACACAGACACACCCACTGCCGTCTATGCCTTCACACTAGACATCATCACCAGAACAGTATGTACCAACCAGTCACCAACCGTTCGAGATAACACCAGAATACCAGCGCTTGCTGCAAGATGCTGGTAGATCAGCCAACAACGACGCCAACGCCAAGGAACCTAACGTTACTCTTTACTTGCATTTGCCTTCCAGTTTCACTTTCTAGGCTGCAGTAATGACATTTTTGTTGTAGCCAAATCCCAGAACGCTACTTTCACCCACTCCCGTCCATCGGAAGGCAGCATTACATCTTTCGCCAAACTAACGCGGGTGCTATGCGGAACCGCGCCATTCTCAAGATCGATTTCTTTTCTTTGTTCTTCCTTCTTTTTTCTTCTGATGGACGGCTTTTAGTAGGTATGGCCACCTATGCCGAGTCCCATACTCTCATTTTCGGCTGGGGTTAGTGCGTAAATATTGTTTACCCTCCACTCAAAAAAAAAGTAGGCACTACTCTTCAGTAGTTCTGATAGCGGAAGAACAGCCCAGTACTATGAAGAAAAGTATAACGGGGTCCGAATCACCTTAGTTACCTCTCCACCGCAGCCGCATCAAGCTTCAACCGGCACGGCGCTGCGGGATGCCGCACACGATCTCCATGCAAGATACTGAATATTGTTGCCCGCTTAGACACGCTGGCAAAATTAAATTGAGTTTTATTTATGGACGCTCTTTAATGCTACGTTTCTTAGTGTTCCATATTGGGCGTAAAAGACCGGAAAGTTTGCTCAGAAGCCCCTTTATTAGGCTTGAGGTTCTTTTACGTACCGTAAATCTACGACACGGGACCACCGGCTTTACTTCCCTTCCGAAGGAAGCCATGCTAAGGATTTTTACACCCGAAAAAATCCATTGCCCTCCGCCGGGTTTGAGCCCGCGACCTCGAAAACAACTCACGCTGGCAGAGATGTTCACCAGCCTCATCACTGAAAAACTCCAGGACCTGCAAATCACCATCACCGCCTTCAATACACATTACCAGACCATAGCTGCTGACTTGTCAGCTAGGATAGACAACAACACAACACATCTGCAGGTTTTGAAGGACAACAGCAAGGTTCACCATTGCACAACCACAACAGCTCACCACTCAACCACCGCCATTCGAAGTTCCCCCTGACTAGCAGCTTCTTTTGGCGAAATGCTGAGTGCTGAAACAGGAAAACCAATGTAGACACCGGTTCAGGAAACCCAAGTAAAAGAACCTCGTTTTATCCTTATTTTCATCTTCGAAAAGGTAGGCTGCTTTATCAGAGCTTCTGTCATGGCTGCACCTACATTTAACACGCTGACCCGCTTCTGCCCACTGAATGACAGCTCTCCGTCTGTCATTCTGTCTAACGTGGGTGGTGGACCGTACTTTAAAAAAAATGTAATTTAAAATAAATAATAGTTTCTAATAAATCTGAATAAACTAATATATTTTTTTACGAAATACGTAACTTATTAAAGCCGTTTCATTCATAATGAAGGGAGTTTAATAATCCATCTTAGAATGCAGACTAAAAAGAAAAGTCCAGCACCCGGAGCTTGAGGAAAATAAATCAATATTTTGTTTGTTAAACATGCTGTCAACTGCAAGGATGATGTCAGCGTCGTCGGTGTACCAGAATTTGTCCCGCAGGAATTCCTTTACATGTTAGTAAATCTACTGACATGGGGCTGTGGCTTTTAAGCCATCGGTCTGGGCCGGATTTCAACACGCAACCTTAGGATCAGAAGCCCAGCGTCTAAACAACTGAGCCAACTGGGTCGACGGGAGGAGTTGGAAAAAGCATACAATATAAAATAATAAACGAGTGCAGATGATATATGCTTCCAGGATTGCGGCTGTCGTCCTCCGTGGACTAGTGGTACCGTGCTAGCCTCTAGTTCCCGAGGTCGCGGGTTCAAACCCGGCGGAGGGCGATGGATTATTTTCGGGCGTAAAAATCCTTAGCACGGCTTCCTTCGGAAGGGAAGTAAAGCCGGTGGTCCCGTGTCGTAGATTTACGGCACGTAAAAGAACCTCAAGCCTAATGAACAGGCCTCTGAGCAACATTTCCGGTCTTTCACGCTCAATATAGAATGGGACGCTAAGAACCATAGTAGTTAAAGAGCGTCCATAAATAAAATTCAATTTCAATTTCAGGATTGCGGCTGTCTTGGATACAAGGTTTCCTTCCAGCAGGATATACTTCCGAGCTGAAATAAATCCCTAGAAATTTTCAGATGAAATAATTGCTGCTAGCAATTTTTAACATATTGTCTTAGTGCCTGTAAATGTATGTAAAAATAATCTAACTGATTTTTAGATGTTTTTATTTCTCAACAACGAAACAAAAATATGTCTTAAAGCTATTTCAAATTGAGATGTAGTCTTTGAGTTTATGAAGCCCTGGATCATGTCATGGTCACCATTCTAACCTAATATATCCTAGGAATATTTTTCTAATACATTTGTTTAAATTAAAGTATACATCACAAGATTAAAACGTAAAAAAATACGTTCTGTTGTATACGTAATGCATATTAATAATACTAGGATAATACCGTATGCCTGCATTGCTTGATCACTATGAAAGCATGCATAAATGGATTAATTAATCCTTCCAATGTTTCTTATGTCTCAAAGAGAAAAGCAAGCAAATAATGGAGAAGGGTTAAATCACGGCCAGGGATACTCACAATAATGTCCCCTTTTTGCAGAATGCTAAAAGAAAATATATAATAATACGTTATAATTATGTTTTACCAGTGGAGGTTCTGAATTGAATCCCGGATAACCTTATCTCCATATCACCGCCAGGTTTCTTGACCAATTTAATATTTCTACAAGCCAGCGGCCCACTGAAACATTGAGTTTTGTCTAAAAAATGGATCTCTGTGGTACTTATCTAAACATTGATATCACTAGGTTTGGAGTTGATATATTATGGGGGTATAAATTTCAATATAAAAATGTTGTGAGAATGAACAAAAACATTTTTGTTAACTGTGTTTAGATACCGTCAGGCAATAGAACCAATAATACCAACATGCAAAAATTTAAGTAGAATTTCTGTCAAATAATGCATTTAGTTCTAGCATTCAAAGTATAGAAAATATGTAGTATCAGAAAAGTTTTGTTTTTAACTTTTAATTATGAAAATTAGCAAGGCATGGCAAGCAAAAATGAAGTTTTCTGTTGTATTCTTCACAGTGGGTGGTTATTTTCTTGATTTTATTTTTCCATAAATTTCCTGTGGGTTTATTTTTGTAGCACCCTTTACAATACTTTCGAACCTTATGAGCTGGTCCGTCGTGCTTCTTGAAGGTATGCATTTTTAGAGATTTCTTTTTCCTAGAAATTGACATCTGCTGCTGCTGAGAGGGATCACATACTTAACGGACTTTTAAAATCAAGTGTGCAATGCACAAACAATGCACAGCTTATGATCACACATTTTCCTCTCAAAATTAATCGTAAGCTCTGTTCCGTCCCCTATTATAATCTTAATCGTTCTACTGAATGACTTTCCTGTGTTATTCTGCTGGATGCTTTTATTGTTGAAAATATTGCTGTTTATTACATTATAAACTATCCATAAATTGAAAATACTCAGTTCTTCACTGACATGGGTGTTGGGGATGTGATCTTCTTGAAAACTTTCGCGTATTCGCGTATTGAAGCTTATTTTTTCTTAGCTTGTTGATATTCCAATTTTCACTGCTGCAAGTCCGTAGGGAATACCTGTGTGAAATCATAACATGCACCCATAAAGTATTGTTTCTTAAACTTCTATGAAGTGTCTTAAACAATATGTATTGAAATTTCGGCACCGTTTATTCATATTACCGTGATGATCATCCGTAAAAATTCGAACTACTGACATGCTAATTATAGCTATTTTCACCTTGTTACTTTCTCTACTACGTATAGTAAGTAGGGGAAGTATTGCATTCCACCCAAAAGTTCGATACCGAGATTTCACCGGAAATACATGTTTTGAGACCCACTGAATCCAAAAAAAGCATTTTTGGAAACATGTCCGTGTGTGTGTCTGTGTGTGTGTGTGTGTGTGTGTGTGTGTGTGTGTGTGTGTGTGTGTCTGTGTGTGTGTCTGTGAACAGTATAACTCAAAAACGAACAGTCGGATAAACACCAAACTTGGTATTTAGGTTCAGTATCTTCCAGAGATGCGACACGAAGGTTTTCAAGAAAATCCGCCCACCCCAGACTATCCTTTACATGGAACATTTTTCGAAAATTTTAATTTTCTCAAAAATGGCTCTAACGATTTTGATGAAAATATCATATGTTTAAGATAATGTCATGAGAAATGAAATGTATATCTCGAATTTTCTGGGAATATCTCCAAAAGTATTCTTCATTGTGAACGACTTTTGCATAACTGGTAAACCGTAAGAGATAGACAGAATTTTACTACACAAAAAATGTAGATCGCGTTAAAATACACAATTTATGTCATATACATTTCTTTTGTTGAGTGAACCGTTTTCGAGATATTGCTTGTTATTTCCTTAAATTTTTCAATACTTATACTTTTTCCCAAATTCGTTATTCATTTTTTTTATGTCCTGGACATGCAAAGAGAATGAAATGCGCCACATAGCAACCAGCGTTAAAATATTTGACTATCGCTTATAACCTACCATATTCCCCTTGCATCTACAAGAAAATTACCAATAAGATTGACATCTCGATATCTCGATTAACATGAAGCATATGGAGAATAGGCGTTTGTAAAAATAGATTGTACAAGAGTAGAGAAAGTCATGTGAGTGCAACACATCAGATTTTTTTTAATCTGACTGCTAGTTATTGTACTGGTTGTGATGGTTTCGTGTCCAGTGTAGCTTGCAAAACCATAGTTATGGAAGTATATAAACACTTAACCTTTAGTTTTTTTGAATGTTCATACAAGACACAAATGAAGACTAAAATAGTCAGAAATAGCCAGAGAGGTTTGCAAGACTCTCTTCCGCAATATGCTATGTGAGGCACCAGCCATCTGGTGCGTAGCACGTGGTGTTCTCAGTTGCATGATCAATGGCAGAGAGTGGATAAACCTATCACAATTGGTGGTAAATACATTTACATATTCTGTTTGTCTCTAGATGTACCAACAGCAGATTAAAGCTCTGCCTGTTTCAGAATGCATACTTCCGCTTCCAGATAATATCACTCGCTCTTCGTTGCATAGTCACGAAAAAGTTGTATTTCAGACCTTGGATCAACTTATTCACGAAGTCTCTGATTCGGTTACATACAATAAAAGTAGAACCTACACACATGGAACTGCTCAATGAAGAATGTCTGGTGTTGGCGAGCCTGCTAACCTCTCTAAGGGGATGATTGATGACATAGTTGAACATGCGCTAATTGCCTAGTCGCACCTGTCACTGGAAGGCGGGTCACAACTCGCACAAGAATTTAATCCGTATCGACATTTATGTGCCGGAATCTCTGTTGGTAAAGACAGCAGCTTGCCATCCAGGTTCTCTATGTAACACGTCAGATATTTCCAGTGATAATGGTTTTCTTTCTGTATTGTATTCACCCCGAGGACATCTTCCAGACTTCCGAGTCAGAGAACCTCTAATCAGAAAGGTGTAGGCGTGTAAGGGGGTTGGCTACAGGGACAATTGACTCAGAGTTGCTTTAAAATATCGCAATGCACTGTTTCACATTATATATCAGTCAGATGCCTTTTGTACGACTTTCACAGAGAAAATAATCTGTCGCCTTCCAGTTCATTACGTTGCTCCAATTTAATAATCACCATGTGTTACTTTAAATGTATCGCCATCGTCTTCGTTTATAACGATGGCCCATGACCATCGGGGGATACCTCAGTTCACCAAGCGATGACCGGACCTTTCTGTGCTGGAGGCAAGCAGCGTGGGTCTCCGATGATAGGGTCATGATGATGATAGCGGTGGAATGAGAGGACCTAGAGCTTTTACCGTGGACTCCGAACCGCATTGGGCCATGGGAACACTTCATATGAGCAAGCCAGAGGTGAAGCATATACAGAGCCAAATTAAAATCGCCACACCAGAGCCGGGAATTTAACCCAAACCCTCAGTACGAGAGCCGGAAACGAAACCACTGTGCTATGCTACATACATAGTACATACATACGCGCGCGAACGCGCTGACCCCTATTTTAGAAATGCTTCTGTGGATTCAGGGAACCTCAAAGCGTGTATTTCTACTGGAATCTCCATATAGAATGTTTGGGTGAAGTGCAATACTTCTTTTGCTTACAAAAGATAAGTAGTAGAGAAAGTAATACGAATGTGTTGCAAGTTTGGTTGTTGGTTCTCTCTTGCTCTCATAAACAAACCAATGTGTAGCTTGTGTCATGGGGAAATGTAGAGCAGAAACGTAACATTTGCTATATTGAGTGTTGATGTACATTTTCATTTCACCGAAAGGAAACTCGCATTCCGAAGATCTCAGATTCAATTTCCATTGGAAAGGTGACTCTCACCATGAGTTTTTCGCGGTTCAGGTCGGCAGGCAAATGCTTCGTTGCGGCAACAAAGCGGGGAGGTCGGAGATGTTCACTCTGGAAAGGTTAGGGATTCCGCTGTCCTACGCCTGTCGCCTTCAAATCTGACAACCCTTTGTATTTCCTCGCCTAATGTCTTCCTCTTGGAGGTATAGTGAGCGGAATAGTCCTAGTGTTGGCCGCAGTTAATAAAATCCACCTCCATTCCTATCCTATATTCATACTATTTCCGTCGCTTCTGAGCTTTCGGGAACGAAACTAAAAGACACACATCGTTCATGTTTAAATTTGTTTTCATACGATACAAAATGTATAATTTCTGTGTCATATATCAACATTTAAGGTCATATGAACATCTTGCTTTTATGTTGCCGAAGTGCGACTTACAGAAGAGGAGGGCCTAACAAATTTTTTAATATATTTTTCGGTGCAATATGGAATACTAGTATGGCAAGCTTACCTTATGATAAACTGAATAGTAAATTTATTAATGCTGGCGCAAATGAGGCTGAAGCCCTTGACACCGAAAGTTAAGTGACATTAGTCTTTTTATGGTAATAATCTCATCCAAGTGACTAGTTTCAAATCTAAATCGAGTCCAAACCCAGATATGATGAGCTAAGTACGTTACTCCTAATTTGCTGAAATTATATAGTTTCTTTTGGCCTTCTTTACCTGAGGAAAGTTACTCCTTATTCAGACTAAGATTAACAAGCACCGTATACATTGTTCCTCAACTTCAAGAGGTCATAAATCTAAATGCCTATGACTTTAATTAGGTAAGAGATCAACAAAAGAAAACTAAGGCAACTTTTCAAGAATCAGCGTTTTCAGTTTTTAACTCCTTCAAGTAGCAGGAAGCTGGAAGAGAGGGAAAGCTGTACAATAAAAGTTGCAACACTTGAAAACGATTATTCCAAAAATTCCTGTCACGGTGTGGCTGTGTGGTTACTAAGTGTAAAAACGAGGTTGTTCACTGGAGAAACGAAAGAACATACATTCCTTCTTTTCTTTGTTTTTCTGACAAAAATTATTTGAGAAAAACAGGCCATATCGGACGATGCATGAATGCATAGAATGAAGACGCAAAGCGAAGAAAATGCCTGGTATTAATTATTAATTTTAAAGTAAAAAGAGTAAGTGTATACATATCATTAAATTTTAAATTTGCTCGTTTTACAGTGGAAATAATGCGGTAACTTTGTACAAAATCTGGCACAATGGACAGTTTTGAAAAGATTACAAAATCTTAGCTTTGTATGAACCTGCTTAATTTTGAATCGATTTTAATACAATCTGAAATATGTCAAAAATTTCTTTAGATTGTTACAACATAAAATTTAAACTCCGTAGCTACAACGGCTTTCTAAAAAATCCTACATTTTAGGCCGCTGCCATAGAAGTTGCTGTAAACTTTGAAAGGATTTGAATAACATTTCAGCTCTTGTCTTGAGAAAGATATTTTATTAGCCCACGTATGGACGCCAATTTGAGAAAGATATTTTGTTACGTTATTTGCAGCACTCTTTGGGCGTTAATTTGAAGTAGGTTGAATTGAAGGAGTTGTATTATATTTCAACTGTTGGGGAACCGAACTTGAAATTCGTTGCAACCACACGTATAGTACCCGCTTTCCGGTAGCCTTCGCCCCAAATGTACTTTCAGGTGGCCTTTGCTTCAATTTAAAAAAAATATATTAAGTTTGTAATTTAACTGTTTCTTTAAATACTATATTTATATTTGCCTCGGCTGCGTCAATATTATTGTTAGAGACACGTTTCTCTTAGCAGGGTTTGATGTGACAAGAATGTAGGTTTACACATTATAATTTTGCTTCACTCCTTTTATTAATGTTTGATACGATTTAAATAACACTTCACTGATATACAGAGGGAGAAAGAGAGAGCTGTGAGATGTTTTTATTAAATACTTGCACTTTTTAATACGTAAACTATTTTCGTCTCACACGAAAACGTATTAAATCTCTCGAGGGCACTTTTTGCGTCTGGTTAGTAACGCTGTCTGCAACCAACTAACTTCTGAATTTGTAAATGTTTCTCCTTTTCAGTTTCTCTTTGGCTAATCCTACTCCAATAGAATACCTTCATTTTACTAAAGGTTTTTCTGGTTGTCGATTGGCTATTTTTATGAACTGTCACAAAATTACATCATTGTTGCTCCAAGAATCAGAAGTAGTATTGTTAAACTCTCAAACTCATTATTGCCTCAAGGTTACCTCATTGTTACCTCTTTGTTAGCAATTTTTGACCTATTTCTCACAGCTCCTACATTATTAAATTACGTAATATATATTCACATAGCATTATTGAACATGGATACAACAATATAAGCATATGAATGATTGTTACATACATTTTACAAATTCTTACATACACATATTGCTTCAAGGCGGGCTTTTATTGGATTTACATTTATATAATTTGGCTGAAATCATTTAAGTGTTAAAAATACGCCTCAGTCTGCGTACAGACTATTGGACAGAACTAAAAGGAAAATAATTGCTTTAACGAGACAGTTTATCCAAAAGGATTAGAACCCAACGCCGCAGCGGCAGAGTCAGTAAGGCGGCCCTAGCTGCAGTAAGAGCTATATTGCAGAACTGCTGGGAGCAGTGTTAATATGGCAATATTGGAGTCGCCTTGTGTGAAGACGGCAACTTACCGTTAGAGAGAACCAGACTTCCCTCACCCACCCACTCTTGCTCGCCCAGGTAATTAATCCAGGGCGATTTATGTTTGTAGCTGTCAGCTTGGTTGCACGTCTGGGGCACGTTGACCCCCTTACAGGTAGGTACAGGGACCTTTGTCATTACTCCAGTATGGCACCATCTCCAGCAAATTGTCTTCCGCTCGAAATGATACAGATGACCTTATATAGCAAACCGTCGTAATAGAAGAGCAAGTAATTATTCTGTGCAACTATTGCTTTTTGCCAGCACAGGCTACCTGTTTTCCTGACAATAGAACATCTTAGCCACAATTATGTAAAAATGCGTACTGAAAAAAAATTACAGAAGCAAATTAAAGCACTAAAGTTGTAGTGACCTGAAATAAAGAATAGTGAAGAAAACGACTAGCGCATTAGGTACCTTTTGGCGTTACATGCTTCAAATATAGTCACCTGCTATGTGAATTAATGTCAAATCTTCGGAAAATGACGCATTTCATCTGTAACATAAATTCTGGATCTCTTGCCCACATGTCGATCGTAAGCTAAATATCAACTCTTGATTGAAAGCTAACAGCTCACTTCCACCCATCTTGTAAAGGTTAGGTGTGGAGGCACTGCGCTATTATCCTCTCTCTGTCCATGTAGATTTATCGGAAATACTGGCCTTACGTTTCCCAAACTATAGGATAAAAACAGAAAGGAGAAAAGGAATCAGGAAGGAAATTAAGGCAGAAGGAAAGAAAGTAGTAAAGAAACAAATGAATAAATAAACAAAGAAAATAGAAACAAACAAATAAATAAACAAACAAAGAAGGATAGAAAGACAGAAAGAAAAAGACAAAGAAAGAAATACAGACAGAAAGAAAGAAAGAAAGACCTAAAGAAAGAAAGAAAGAAATACAGACCTAAAGAAAGAAAGACAGACAGAAAGACAGAAAGAAAGAGAGAAGGAAAGAAAGAAAGAAAGAAAGAAATAAAGAAAAAGAAAGAAAGAAAAGCATGTTTAGAAAACGCTCGGATTGTGTGTAAGAAAACATAAATCTACGGGCGCACAGCGCATGTATGAGAACAGCACAACTCAGGTTGTATCAATACCAGCTCTTGCATTTTAGCACAGCATTTTTCAGGAAAGCAACAGGAAGGTTTTTATGAATTAACACCAACCCAAACTACCCTTAAGTGGAAAATTTCTCACAATGTTTTTTCTCAAAAATTTTGTTTGAAATAGCATATATATTTAAAATAATGATATGAATAATTAAATGTATATTTTTAATTTTCTGTAAGTAGTCTGTGAAGTCTTTTGGATACAGATAGAATCTTAGGTAATTCTGTATAACTATGAAACTATAAGACCTTAAAATTTATTACAGGAAAGTAAATTTAATACAGCTTATTGAAATTTACAATGTAGTTTAAACAACTCCTTTGTTACAATTACCAGTTTTCTATACATTAACATATAGATGTTAATTTCTCACATTCTTCCAAGTTTAAGTGAAATATTTGGAATGTTTGCGTCTTTCTTTTTCATTTCTCTCGCTGTGAGAGTCCTAAAACTGCCGCCAACAAAAGCAACTGAACAATTTTTCTGTATTTTGTATGTAACGAAATCGTATATTTAGTGATATAATTTCTTGTAACATATATATACTTATTTATCTAAGTCCAATAAAAGTCAAAATTTTATTGAATTTGTATAATTTATAAACAATATACGTGAATTTGTAATCAGTAGAGATAATTAAAACAAGCCTATAACACTAAGTCTTTTAATTGCTAAATCGCTATACTTTGTTTCTAATCGTACACAGCCATCATTATCAAAGCCAGTATATAGAAAGCTATATTTGAAATATTTGACTCCTAGTGTAAACTCGATAGAGTTCTAACAAAATATGCACTGAAATCACTTCGGCACAAGTTGTGATAAACCTGATTTCAACTAACATCTACAGTTTGACAGGAAAGAAACAGAATTAAATTAATAATTTTGTAAAATAACTATGGAAATAAATTATAGTGAGTAGAGAAAAATAGTGGAACTATAATGAATTTCAATTTTTATTCTTTCAAATTGAATTTTCTGATGAAGCTTTGTTCATAACTTATGTGGACTTTTAGAGTAGCAGCGATAGCAACAATAGCAGCCTGCATTTACAAAACGTAGCTTCCGCACCTCAGTACTGCAGTTTTATATATGGTAACTAAGGACGGAAATTTTATGCTCCAAAGTAGGATAGATCGGGGGCATATGAGCCACTTTTTCGTTTATATGGGAGAGATAGGGAAAAAAAAAGGGTAGATTCTAGGTTGGGAGAGCGTTCAAGGAAGAAAATGTGTTTATATGGAAGAGATAGGGGAAACGAGAGGAGATCCTAAGTAGAGCAGGGCCTCAAGGAGGGAGGATGCACTTCATATGACAGAGGTAGGGAACACGCAGAGAGGTGTTAGGTAGACAGAGATTGAGGAGTAGAGTATGGTTTTTTGGGGGGAAAGATAGGGAAAACGGGGAGAGATGTTAGGCTAGATAGAGGCTGAAGGAGGGGAATGCGCTTTATACGAGAGATGTAAGGAATACGCAGAGAGGTGCTAGACTAGACACAAATTGAGGAGTAGAGTGTGGTTTATATGAGAAAAATAGGGAAACTCAGGAGAGATGTTAGGCCACCAGGGTAGGAAACAAGAAAAGACATTTATATGGTTGAGATAGGGATACGCGGTCAGATACTAGGCTAGACAGATGCTGAAGGAATTGGAATACTTTATACGCGGAAATAGGGAAAATGTGGAGAGATCCAGGCTAGACGGGGTTAAAAGTAGAATGTGTTTTATATCAATGAGATAGGAAACCGAGGAGAGATATTACGCTAGGAAGGGTTGAATGGTAGAGAATGCCTTTATATGGGAAAGATAGGGAAAACGTGGAGAGATGATAGGCTAGACGATGCTGAAGGAGGGGAATACGCTTTATATGTGGAGGAAGAGATTACGAAGGGAAGTGCTAGGCTAGACAGAGGTGGAGGAGTAGAGTATGCGTTTATATGGGAAAGATAGGAAAAACAAGGAGAGAGGATAAGGAGTCTAGTTTTGGCGCATGTACAATGTTCAGTCTTCTCCAGGAGAGCACCATCCAACATTCAGCAGGTGAATAGATTCCGTGGTTTGGATGCATCATAGCTTGGTATGATTTCACAGGTAATTCAGGTAGTATCGATAGTATTTAAGTTATTTCAGGCAGCATCACAGGTATTTAGGGTAATTCAGACAGTATCATAGGTTGGGACAGATTCCGGAGAGCGGGTATAGCATAGCTAGTATCACAGGAGGATTGACTGCAGGAGTAGGGAATAGCATAGTTTCGTATTTCACAGATAGTTCAGGTAATATCGTATGTATTTAGGTTAATCAGCCGAGTTTCACAGAAACTCGTGATAATTTCGATCAGCGATGTGTATCATATCTGTTTAAGGTAATTTCAGATGATTCGGGTAGTGTCAAACGTATTTGAGTCATTTTAACAGGTAATTCACTAATATCATTGATATTTAGGGTAAACCGGCTAGAATCACAGGATTAACGCCTCCCATTACATATTATTATTGTTCATTCTTCACCAGGTGTCTGCTAGGTGTATACACAACACATAGGTAACCTTCCATTTTTTCTTCAAATTGCAGACCACGAGAAATTCATTATCTTCAGGTTACAGCCTCCTAGACGCTGTTTGTAATTCCGTGATGCCCATGGGCATATGTTGTTATGCCATCCTCTGTAATAACTCTTTTATATTATAATGGACAGAAGTATTGTTGATTGTGATGTTATCATATAATGAATTGAAGTGAGTCGTTACGTATTAATTCACATCACAATGGTGCCATTGTAATCTGAATTAATACGTAACGACTTAGTTCAAATCAATAACTCCTTTATAGTCAAAAGGAGTTAATGTGATTTTATTCACTTGTACTGTGGTAGGAGTATGCTCTCGTGACAGGATCAAATTCATGAGCGTTCTTATTATTTCTCGGGTTTTAAGACAGTCTGTATAGATGTCAAATGTAATGTACTGCTTAACAGCACTATGTTTTATGCCTTTAAACTCTTTTATCATTCAACCTCGATTATCTAGTGCATATATCTTAGGTCGTAGTCCAACAAAGCGTTGGGTGATTTTGCCATTAGCCTCATCTTTAAATTTTCCCGGCAGCTTTTTGTTCTGAGTGGAGTGACATATATGGTTGACATGGTAATTAGCTGTATTCAGATCTCGAGAAAATGTAGCTGGTACACATCTTCAGTTGTTACACGATAAATGAATGAATGAATGAATGAATAAGCTTCAGCTTTTCAGCTCCATGATGGGGTAATAATACGTCGTAATGATAGTGGTCTTGGAGATGTCCAACACACTCATTTCAATGTATATAGACTTGTTGAATACAATCTGACGAGAGGCCATATGCACAGCAGCAAGATTGGAAGCGTATATTGTCCTATCGATAAACGTGGGCTTGACGATCAACTTTTCCAGTGTGTTCTCATTTGTAACCAGTCGTATATCCATACGATTACGTAGGTTCTCCATAGTTTTTCCAAACATGGCGCTGTTAAAGATTTTGTAGAGGTCCTTCTCGAATTCATTTGCAGTCTGTTGTCGTAGCCTGAGTTAAATTCCACATAAGGTTTTAACCACTGAGACTATTAGAATTGTAGCACACGATGGGTTTTACTCAAACGTAATCCTGGTTAATAGCTTGCTCAAAGTCATGCAATGTACTACATACTTCTTTCGAGCTCCAGAATGATGGAGCATCAGTTTATTTGCAAATCACTCCTTAGACTTCATACACTCTGTCAGGAAAGGTAGATCGTTGCGTAGATCGCGAAGTTTTGCAGGATACTCAATGTTGACCTATAATATGTATCCATGAGGATCATCTTCTTGAAATGTTTTAAGTTGATTTCATTAGGTGAAACTCACTAAATCCACCATAAAGGAGGTCGTGGCACATTGTCCAAACATATTGGTTATTCGTATTCTCATAGGTGATAAGTTGGGTTGGTCTCCGCGGATCATACTTATCCATGTAGGTGTTGTTTGCTTCGGCATACCGATGGGAAACTTGGCATAAACCTCTTATAACAGATTCTATCATGAGTAGTTGATCATAATCCTGTAGCAATTCAAGCTGAATTCCAGTATAAAGCAACATGACGTCCCAGGTATGTTCTGGAGAGGTGAAATAATGAGCGGGGTCGACTTAGTGTGTTTTGAGGGTTTGATCTCCAAATGTCTCAAGGACATCAGCTAGAAGAACATCTGAGGTTAAGTAGAGGTTGCAGTACTCACTCAGGTTTCTCACATTAAATAGCTCCCATTATTAGGTACGTTATCTGGTTATGTATCGTAGTGTCCATGGTTGTGGGTCTGAGTATAGTTTGTAAAAACGCAAATATCTCCAAATCTATCAGCGCTAAGGAACTGAAACTAAACATGATTGATAGCTGCTATTACCTAAAATCAATACCGTAAATATTTTTAGATATGTTGTCCTTAGTTAGAATCTCGATCTTTCAAATTCCTTAAATTTCTTCTATACTCTAGGATATATCGATTAAGTTGGTGCAAACTGCATACAGCTATGCCTAACATGCTAAATTAATATTATAGAGGGAAAATAAAATGTAAACAGGCAATGGTATAGGTCTTCAAGCCTCGAATTGTTAGGACTTCCGCTCCTCACTATGGCCTTCTGCATTGCAGCCTGTAGACTCCTGTGACTACTACGATATATCACTTAGGTTGATGTCGTTAACTGCATACAGCTATGTTTAACATGCTATATGAATATTATAAATAAATTGTTCTGGTTCAAATACTGATTGAATGAAATTTAACTATAAATTTAATAGCTTATAAACTAATTTAGATAAAGATGTAAAATGAAAAGTAAACAGAGGGCCTAGTCTAGAAATATCGATAGGACAATATATGCTTCCAATCTAGCTGTTGTGCATATGGCTTCTCGTCAGATTGTAGTCAATAAGCCTATATACATTGGAATGAGCGTGTTGGACATCTCCAAGACCACTATCATTACGACGTGTTGTTACCGTATCATGGAGCTGAAAAGCTGAAGCTTATGGACACTGATTCATTCATTTATCGTGTAACAACTGAAGATGTGTACCAGCTACATTTTCTCGAGCATCTGAATACAGATGATTACCATGTCAACTATATATGTCACTCCATTCAGAACAAAAGGCTGCTGGGAAAATTTAAATATGAGGCTAATGGTAAAATCACCCAACGCTTTGTTGGACTACGACCTAAGATATATGCACTAGATATTCAGGTTTAAGGATAAAAAAGTTTAAAGGCATAAAACATAGTGCCATTAAACAGTACATTACATTTGACATCTATACAGACGGCTTTAAAACCCGAGAAATAATAAGAACGCGGATGAATCTATCCTGTCACGAGAGCATGCTCCAACCACAGTGCAAGTGAATAAAATCACATTAACACTTTTTGACCATAAAAGAGTTATTAATTTGAACTGAGTCGTTATATGATAACATCACAATCAACAATACTTCTGTCCATTATAATATAAAAGAGTTATTGCAGAGGATGGCATAACAACATATGCCCATGGGCATCACGGAATTACAAACAGCGTCTAGGAGGCTGTAACCTGAAGATAAAGAATTTCTCGTGGTCTGCAATTTGAGTAAAAAAATGGAAGGTTACCTATGTGTTGTGTATATACCTAGCAGACACCTGGTGAAGAATGAACAATAATAAGATGTAATGGGAGGCGTTAATCCTGCCATTAGGGGCAAATCCTAGTGCTGGTTTCAAGCCTAGATATAGGGGAGAGAAGTCAAACCTTACAATCCTTATCTGATGAAACAATGATTAACTGATAAAACTGATACACTTAGACCGAAAAATGTAACCATATAACACATTAAAGACAGCTATAACACGAACATGTGCGATACTAGCCGGTTTGCCCTAAATATAACTGATATGTATTAGCTGAATTACCTATTAAAATCACTCAAATGTTTTTTATACTACCGGAATCATCTGAAATTACCTTAAATGACTGTGATACAAATTGCTGTTGGAAATTATCACGAATATCTGTAAAACTATGCTGATTACCCTAAACACTTACGATATTACCTAAACTATCTGTGAAATACAGAAAATATTCTATACCCAACTCCTGAAACCTACCCTCCTGTGATACTAGTCGAATTAGTCTAAATACCTAAGATACTAGCTGAATTACCTGTGAAATCATACACAAATATGATGCGCCCAGATCCTGGAATCTATCCCCCTGTGATACTAGCTGAATTACTCTGAACACCTGCGATGCTTTAATTATCCTAAATACCTACGATACTATCCGAATTAGCTGTGAAATCATACGAAACTATGCTACCGGAATCTGTCCCAATCTGTGATACCACCTCAATTACCCTAAATACCTGTAATACTGCCTGAAATAACATAAATACCATCGATACTACCCGAATTACCTGTGAAATCATACGAAGCTTTGATGAATTCAAACAACGGAATCTGTTCACCTGCTGAATGTTGGATGAAGCTCTCCTGGAGAAAACTGAACATTGTATACATGCGCCAACACTAGCCTCCCTAGCCTCTCTCCACGTTTCCCCTATCTAAATTAAATTAAATTGAGTTTTTTTTATGGACGCTCTTGAACTACTATGGTTCTTAGCGTCCCATTCTATATTGGGCGTAAAAGACTGGTAATTTTGCTCAGAGGCCTCTTTATCAGGCTTGAGGTACTTTTACGTGCCGTAAATTTACGACACTGGGACCACCGACTTTGCTTCCCTTCCGAAGAAAGCCATGCTAGGGATTTTTAGGACCGAAAAATATCCATCGCTCTCCGCCGGGTTTGAACCCGTGACCTCGGAACTAGAGGCTAGCATGGTAACCACTACACCACGGAGGTCGACTTTTCCCTATTTTTCCCATATAAACGCATACTCTACTCCTCGACCTCTGTCTAGCCTAGCAGTTCCCTTCGTAATCCCTTCCTCCACATATAAAGCGTATTCCCCTCCTTCAGCATCATCTAGCCTATCATCTCTCCACGTTTTCTCTATCTTTCCCATATAAACGCATTCTCTACCATTCAACCCTTCTTAGCGTAATATCTCTCCTCGGTTTCCTATCTCATTGATATAAAACACATTCTACCTTTAACCCTGTCTAGCCTAAGATCTCTCCACGTTTTCCCTATTCCCCCGTATAAAGCGTATTACCCCTCCTTCAGTATCTGTCTATCCTAGTATCTCTCCGCGTATCCCTATCTCAACCACATAAATGTCTTTTCTTGTCTCTACCCCGCTATCCTAACACCTCTACTCGGTTTCCCTATTTTTCTCGTATAAACCAAACTCTACTCCTCAACCTGTGTCTAGGTTTAGCACCTCTCCGCGTATTCACTACCTCTCGCGTATAAAGCGTATTCCCTTCCTTCAGCCTCTGTCTAGCCTAACATGTCTGCGTGTTTTCCCTATCTTTCCCATATAAACCATACTCTACTCCTTAACCTCTGTCTAGTCTAACACCTCTCTGTATGTTCCCTACCACTACCATATAAAGTGCATTCCCCCTCCTTGAGGTCCTGCTCTTCTTATGATCTCCCCTCGTTTACCCTATGTCTCCCATATAAACGCATTTTGCTCCTTGAACGCTCTTCCAACCTAGAATCTACCCTCGTTTTCCCTATATCTCCCATATAAACGCAAAAATGGGCCAGTTGCCCCTATGTATCCTACTCTGCAATAACCCCTTAAATGTGCATGCTTTTATGAATTAAAGCTTCCATAATATGCACATAAATAAGCTCATATAAAAGTATTAAGACACCATATTGATATAGCATGAGAATTTAAGAAAGTTGTATGTAATATCTCGGCGAATGAAACTATTGTGAAAATTATATGAATTATTTAACTCATTAGAATTTATCGTTATTTTGTCACGCGTTTTTACGTTTGGCATGATCACACGAAATCAAGGCCTTCAGCATATATTTAGTGCTGCAGAACTGAATTGAATGGTTTGAAGTTTCAATGGGAGAATTTGACAATCTACAGAAATAATTCCAATATGGATTTCTAAAACTATTAATGGTTGATTATTTTGAAATGTTTCCTTTGTGCAAATTAGTGGGTTTTATTTTTATAAATCTTAAGGAACACTAAACAATAATACTTAAACTGTGTTTAATATTACTATAAGTGTAACCAGCACACTCCTTAACAGCCACCTTCCTACCCTGAAGGAACGGCTACGACTAGCAAAGCATGGATTCACTGATGTAATGCAACCTATTGCGTGCGGTGCATCAGTGGTGCAAAGTTTCAAAACCGACTCAATGGCACATCTTATTTGGAAATGTCGTATTTGTAAATCAATTATGGAGAGAAAATTAATAAAATAAAATTACATTTAATAAATATGCATGTAAAACAAGCAACCACTTATGTAAGTAGTATACTTATTAACAAAACAGGCAAAATATTCATTATTTGCAACATAAAACATTGTTTAAATTATTTGAAATTTAATCATTAACTCATATGCCAAGTGATCATACCTTCCGACAGCACAGACGAAATATACATTTGCATTAAAATCCTGCACCTCGTGATAACTTAATACAAGGTACAAGTGAGTGATTTACAGAATTGATGCAATTACTTTTAGGATGTCCTAGCCTACACCTTTCTGAACTTATGCGACAATGTTGCCCACTATGTTCTCCATATAATTCAGAAATCTAGTACGAGAACGACAAGTCTTCCTTGTAAAACACATTACATCAGAGTTTTTCGTAGCTCGAAGTAGTCTAAATTCGTTACATCTTTTAAAAAGCTTTGAAATTTGGCTGTTGTTTCTAAAACGTCTTTTTCTTTTTGTTGTAGTTTATACAAATGTCTCGAAACCAATCTACTACTAGCTCTCATAAAACTCCCTCAATCAGAAACATAGCTACATGCTGTTTTCCATTTTTTGGAAAATGTTGTTGGATAGACCTAATAGTCGCAGAATGAGGCAATACGCATAGAACTTCCAAGTATTCGCGCACTAGTTTTCCAAGATTGTATTATAAAGATAAACTGCATACAAATATATAAATTGGTTTCTAAGGGCAACGCTTCTCAAATTATTGTCTATAAAGTTAATTAATTAAAGTGCGTGAATACCATCATACGCTCGCATTATGTTGTTTACCTAAGACAGGATAACCGCCTGAAGGTTAACTTGCTATTCAACATTCTCTTGCATACAGTCCCTCAAGCTAGCAAGTAAAGAATAACGTGGTTTCACGCAAACGAGCCAACACTTTCGCAATAATCATGAAACTGGCACATTCCAGAACAAATATCCCAAACAATGAAGACGAAATCTGTGCATTAAAGATGTTTAGATATCCATCTCATTTACACATTTCGACAATTCATTACAGAAAGCCATGGTTGCTTCAATAAATGCAGACACGAGGTATATGTTTGTGGGACAAACGGTATAAAATTAGCAAATGACATTCCTTATAACTATAAATATACTTTTAGTCTAAAAGATTGGGATTTCCACAAGAGGGAAAAACACAGCAGAGATTAATCCGCCACTGAATTGGGTGGTAAGTTAACATCTGATTTCATCTCGAAAATGCCCGTACCTAGGCCATACCATAAACTTAAACCACCAAAAAGAGTTGATGGCCAATGACTGTTTGACAATATATAATTACAATAACATAAACTAATGTTGTTAACACCGTAAATAATTAAGATATGTGCCTTATTATTGGCAGCGCTAATGCGAACTTTATAGTCGGAAATGCTCTCCATTGAATTGTTAATTTGATAATTATAATCACAAGACTGCTAAGCTTCTTTAACATGTATGCGAGAAATAGTATATAACATATAAAAGTGCGATATGTGAATGCAAATAATTCAGACCTCTCACTTATTTTCCCTAAATCTTATTCTTCCTGACTAGGATCTAATTCGAAACACCAATTAGTGTCTACGTCAATAACATGAATCTCGAGACAATTGCAGTTTAATAGTATAACTTTATAACATCTTACACAACGAAAGAACTCATTTTAAAAGTACCTCGTTTCTGTGCCCCTTATAGAATGGTATATTTTGAAAAATTACCAGATATATAAATCTTAATTAGTCGACTGCCATTGTGTAATGGCTATTATACTAGATCCTAAAACCGTATCCTGGTTAAAACTCGAAGAAAAACAATAGAATTGTTTTTTTTATTCATTTAGTCATTTATTGGCGTAAAGTCCTGAGCATGGTTTCCCTCGGAGTGAAGTAAGTAAGAATCATCTCGTGTGATGTTTATTCGCACATAAAAGAACCCCTGAGTAAAGGTATCTGAGGAAGATTTCACGCCCCACATGTCGTACCTGGAGCCCTCTAGCAGACGCTGAGCTAAGCACTCATCATTGACGTGTCTGGTACAGACAGGTGGTACTAGAACAGTATTGATTACAGGAAATTTCACTAGAGATCCTTTATGCTTCATAATTGTTGCGACAGGAACAGTCAGTCAGCAAATCTTACCTAACATGGTCCAACCTAAGCTAACACCCCTCAAACACACTATTCTAATTCATTTAATGCCTTGTTCTAACTTTTCTATCCTGCCCTAAACTATCCCTATATTAAGCATTGATGTTTACTCGAATATTCCGAAGGGTAAGATGAAATGTAAATACGCCCACAATTTCTTTTTGTGGAACATTTATATTTCATCTTTAAATAATTGTAGTCATACAATTATGGATTGAATTTTAAAATAGCCTCTGACACAATGTACGGCAGCTGACTAATTAGTAGTGTACCTTATGTCTAATTCAAACATAAAGGGAGAAGCATGTTCATTCCACTACGTACTTCGCTCATAAATATATCTTTTGAAATGGACTATTCATGAAGAATGTAATAGATATCAACCAATCGGAGTCATGATTCACGGACATTACATTTTCTTAACACCTGCGAAAGTGATAAGCACCTTCCTGTTTCCCTTAAACTCCCACTGAGCGAGATGGCTGTGTTGGTAACACTTGTGGCTTGCATTCTGGAATTAACCGGTTATATTTCTGTTGGACCTGTCACTCCGACCTAGGTTTTCTTCGTAGTTCTCTTAGGTGGGTAGACAAATGCTGAGATGAGCTATATGCTATCACTTGTTCTTCATTTCCTTACCATTCTGTTTTAGGTTAGCAAGTCCATGCACTGACAGTTGTTGTGCAACAGAGGGGCGGTGGAATTTGCTCTGTGGAAAGGATTTCTTCCTGCCGCCGGGTTAAGTGGAGGGCGACTCGGTGCTTTCCAGGAGGTGCCCCTTTATTGTAAAGCTGGTGCTGATATCAACGCGGGCAACCTCTGGAATCGTTAACGTTCTGGATTTGGTCGACTCTTTCGATCTTCTGCCTCGTCCTTCCTCACGGAGGTCGCTGTAAGGTATGATGTGTTCATGTTCCGTTAGTAACAGGCCTCAACATTTTTTCTACACATAACCTATTGTCTTTGTTGTAGCTTTTAAGGCTTGGCTGGAAAAAGTTGATTGAAGTTTTTGAAACACTATTTTATTTTGTTATTGTATGTTTTCTTTTGTTACTTTTGATATTAGATACGCCCTTGTTTCCTCTCTTGGTATTATCTCATTGGGCTCAGTATGTCGTGATGATAGAGGTGTGATTTTAAACAGCAGAACTTGTATTTGAAAGCGAACATAAATATTTTATTATTATAGATGAATGATGATTAATAATAATTATAATAATAATAAATGAGTTTTGTTTAGAAACTTCAAATAATAAATTAAGAATCCGCCATGACGCTACTTAAGATAATTTTAATTACCATAGATGAAGAAACTTCGATATTTACACTTTTATTAATGGATAGATACTCAATTTCTAATGAAGCTTAACATCCGTTGTTACTACATATGTCATATGACATCACAGGCGGTGGATGCCGATGTTACATGAAATGAAATGATAACTGGAAAGGTAAATTTAGGAAAGGAGTATTCCTGGCCAAAGTTTAAGGTACCCTCCAGACATTTGCTAGTTATGGGAACTAAACATTTGGAAACTAACCTCAGTTATGGAGAACGGTCCTTGCAGGAATTGAACCGCGGACCTTCCGTTCACGAGTCCGTGCCTTAACGGCCTCGGATTGTACAATGGGAAGACCGTGAGCAACGCCAAGGGACAACCTATAACAATCTCTAAGATAAAGCTTGTCTCTAAATTTGTTTTATTATTCTCAGAGATGGCTGCATTCTTTACTATAAGAATTAAAATGTTAAGCCAATGAGTAAATAGCACAATTGTGGTGTTTATCTCATTGTTATATTATGACATTAACCATTGTAAAGTCTAGATATGAAAGTTTGTTTGTTTTCTTCTGCCATGACTAGTTTTCTCGTGCTTCATCACATCGCCAGGAAAGCTTCAGCTCATATCTGAAAATATGTATGCAATTATATAAATACATATGCACCTTAGCAATTTTATAGAAGATACTTAATTAGTGGGTTCAATCTTACTATCTTACTGCTTATTTAACTAAGACTAATGGGATTTTGCGAAAATTAAATAGCTTTCTCGGCGTTTCCAGAATCACACTTGTTTCTTTTGTCTCTAATTTTATGCTTAGTGAAGTAGAAACGTTTTG
Organism: Deroplatys truncata; assembly: GCA_030765065.1. Taxonomy (NCBI): domain Eukaryota; kingdom Metazoa; phylum Arthropoda; class Insecta; order Mantodea; family Mantidae; genus Deroplatys; species Deroplatys truncata. The sequence goes on along the minus strand of CM060980.1, from coordinate 19,011,360 downwards.
CATGATACGAGAAAGCAAAACATAAAAGCCGTCGCATCACAAGGTTAATTTTCGCATCATAGTCACTTCACTGAAGTAAATAGAACATCTACTTCTATTTTTTTCAGACTACCCGCGTTCTCTACAGGGTACCTTTCAATATCACCTACTACAATCTGTTTCGGGTGATAACTACCCCTCCTAGCAGCTCTCATTAGCCATATTTTGTACCACTACAGCTTCCCAGAAATATTCATATTATCTTTAGCGACATAATGACGTTATATTTATTTCACCATTTCAAAAAAGAAAAAAATGTAGAAGCAGTAATTTCTTGCACAAACTTTAAAATAAGTACTAATGTCGAAAACTGAGCCCTGTTGTGTCTTCAATATGCACGATAAATCATGCATCATCAATTTAATAGATTGTAAAGCATACTAAGATGGATTGCTTTATACATCAATACACGTGTTTCTCAACACTAGTCATGGCACATGAAAAATCTCTTCCCCTCCCCCATAAAGGGGGTAGTAAAGATTCCAAAAAAAATCTGATAAAATATGACGTACTGTATGAGCATCTGAAAGAGCAATCCATCTTCACCTAAATTGATAGGTATATTTGAATTAAACTTGATTATCCACTTAAGTTAAACTCTAAAATTAGTACCTGAGTATTAAACACATTAGTATCCTAAAAGAAGGAAAAGGATGGAGAAAGAGAGTGCAAGGAGAAAAAACAGGCACGTTACAGAGCAACTGGTTTTCTCAAATAATGACTGTTATAACTTCTAAGTAATTTAATTTTTTAACTACGCAATTTGACATCAACAGCATCTCTTAATTGAGACCAGAGCGAAATGAACGATAATTACTTTATTCACGCCAATTATCTCTCGCTTACGTCTTCTAGTTCACACCTCAAGCAATTAACAAGGGGCTTTATCTTATTCTGGTTATTTTCCTATTTGTGAAACTTCGACTCAGAAAGAATCTTAGTTGTACAACTTTGCTTAATGGAAAGATACTCTATATGGAAGACTTAATTAAACTGTTTTGGATTTAGCGAAATAAATTAATGGCTAGCGTGTTTTCAGTCCACCTTAAAGTTATATTAAGGCTTTGGTCACGCATTTCTAGAATGAATGGCTTCCTCCTCAAATATTTTGCAGCCCACGTTCCAAGGAAAATGCACATCATGGTACTTAATACCTATTTTATTAATAAATTAAGTACTGTGGATGGTATACATCGGCAATATACAGTACGATTTATTAGCATAGAACGTTAAGGTTCAAATATTATCGAGAATTACAAATATCAATTAAAATTGTAGTTTCCATTTCGTTAAGATGTTTCTTCTCTCATCTTTTGCGTTATTTGTAAAACATTCTGGCAGGTTTAAGGACTAAACATGACCTTTTGCATGCCCCCAAGTTACAAACATTCATCCAGATATATTTCTCAGATATTATTCCTGTATGATTTTATTGATATTAATTATTAGTATCACTAGAAATATTTTTAACGAATTAATGATTTTCTCCTTATCGACTTATTTACGTTTCTCCTTCATTGTAGTTTACTTCTTATTCTTCTTAGTAATTTGATTTTATATGAGTTTTATAAGTAAGTAAGATTAAGTACTGCAGTGATAATTGTACATTGCGCTTCAGTTACTTGTACGGCAGTCAGTTATGTTGCCTAAAGTAATACATTTTTTGCTCTTGCAAAATAATTTTTCTTCTTAAATCCATCATATGAACACAACTTCTGTGCTGAAATTATGCAACATGATGATCTGCTTAATGATGATGCTTTGATGAGCGTCATAAGTAATGTAACATGGATAAAGACTCAGACTTATAATAGTTCTAATGTATTAAAGACATAGACTACTACTACTACTACTACTACTACTACTACTACTACTACTACTACTACTACTACTACTACTACTACTACTACTACTACTACTACTACCACTACAACAACTACTACTACCACTACAACAACTACTACTACCACTACAACTACTACTACCACTACAACTACTACTACCACTACAACTACAACTACAACTACTACTACCACTACAACTACCACTACAACTACTACCACTACTACTACAACTACTACTACAACTACTACTACCACTACAACAACTACTACTACAACTACCACTACAACTACCACTACAACTACTACTACCACTACAACTACTACTACCACTACAACTACTACTACTACCACTACAACTACTACTAGTACTACCACCACAACTACCACTACTACTACCACCACCAGCACCACGACCACGACCACCACCATGACCACGACCACGACTACGACTACTACTACCACTACCACTATCACTACTACTACCGCTACCACTACCACTAGCACCACGACCTCGACCACCACCACGACCACGACTACGACTACGACTACTACTACTACTACTACTACTACTACTACCATTACCACCACTACCACTACCACCACTACTACCATTACTACTACCACCACTACTACCATTACTACTACCACCACTACTACCATTACTACTACCACCACTACTACCATTACTACTACCACTACTACTACCATTACTACTACCACTACTACTATTACTACCATTACCACCACTACCATTACTACTACCACCACTACTACCATTACTACTACCACTACTACTACTACTGTGATAAGGCAGTCATAATCTGATTCATATCGATAACATTGCACGTTAACAGAAACGTTATTCCTAAAATTCTAAACCGTATAAGCATTGTAAGTAATTCATGCTAACTTATGAATCAGTATATTTCAGTTCAGTACTGGATTAGATATTCAAAGTGTTAGTTACTATAGGTATTTTTTTAAAAAATTACCATTTTAAAATTTATTCCTTCATTAGTTTATTCACATACATGTTTGTAAACAGTATTCCGCACTTCATTATGCCCATACTAAGCGCGTCTTAAAATTCGTAGTCTCTGTGCAGATATGCCCATTAAATATAATGTTTTAGTAATTATTCTATTTTGCAATAAATTGGGTGGTTTTAAAATAATATTTCTGAATTAGAGTTGAGAGCATCTATACAAACAACTATTCATGCCATTTCCTTGCTAACTTCAAATCGCTCTAGTATGCAGTCCAGATTCAGAGTGTCTTAGACTAAGCCTTGGGAGGTTTATTTTTGTTCTAGTACGTGGTGTTTCGAAAGGGTGTAACATATCCAAAATAGTGGAGTTCTCTACACATTTTGCCGTTATATTGTTGTTCATCTTTTATCTTCAGACAGCAGTGTATATTATGGTCACTTTTTAAATTAGAACGCAGTACAGAACATGTTTGAATCCACCGTTTCTTGTTGTTAGGACATTTTATAGGATCGGTTAATTTTCACACCCTCACCCCCAATCATGCTTCCTCACTTTGACGCAACATCCAGCTTTCTTCACCATCCACTCCAAGCAGTTCAATAACCGCTTGCTTTCTTATTTTTTACATGGTAAATCGGAAATGTTTCTTTTATAATTAAATTGTCATTTTGACGATGCTATTCTATTTAAACGCTTTTTCCAACAGGTCATGTTATCACTTATGATATAGGTATATCGAATATCTCATGCTGCTACTTCGCTCCATTTCTTCATATCAAATTCGCATGCTTATCTACTTTACTTTTTTTCCAATTGCCTTAGGATGTTAAACTAAAATTAGCGCATGTTAAGAAAGTGATTGACATGTGGGATTAAAATGATGCGAGGAGATTTAAACCTCGTAACACGTATAGATGAACCAATTAGAGCTAGGACGTTTCCACAGCAACATGTACGCCTCACTGCCTTACCAATACACGATTAGCATGTACCTGGTCTGAGTTGGTTAAACTACCATGGACTATCCATTTCGCTGTAGTATAAACAAATAATACTTTTATGTAGCTCCTTGTGCGTTCTTACATTAGTTCAGAAGTTTCTTGTATAGTGAGAACCACATGTATGTGGTTATTGCCTTGTAAACTACGTGTAAAGGAGTTATTTCCGTGTGTGTGTGTGTGTGTGTGTGTGTGTGTGTGTGTGTGTTATGAGCGCTAGGATTTTATATATAGGTTTAATGGATCTTTAATCATACCCAAGTATGGTGACGTAGATTAAACAGCCAAAAGAAAAGCTGAGCGTTCTCGAGAACCAAATAAAAATTTATTTGTTAATGGATGAGCGCGGTAAATAATATTCCCCATTAAAAATATTTTAAAGAGCACAAATCAAACGAGAGGCCTCTTACTTCGATCTCCAAGGTATTTGATAGGACCTCGCAATCTGTAGGAATAGCGTAGTTAAGATAGAGAAAAAAATGCAGGGACATTTATTCTTATTCTAAGAGAAAGGAATATTTTACTATTTTAAAATTGTGTTTTAAAGGAATACGAACTATTCCAAGGTAGCAAGACTTATTTGCATAAAATAACAAAGAACTTAGGTTTTCGCTACAAAAGGTGAATGTTAGAAAATTGCTGGCATACACTATAAATAGCAGTAGCAATAGCATCCACAGTGATGAAAATCGTTTGGTATTTTCCCAATGAAATAAGCATCAATATTTCACAGGTACATCTCTTGTGGTTACATACTGCTTTAGGCTGATATTTGCATGCTCATTTCCATCCTCCGGATGCAGATACCTTATTATGTTATTGTCTTCAAGTGCATTCAATATGACTGCATCGTATATAAATAATAATAATAATAATAATAATAATAATAATAATAATTATAATAATAATAATAGTAATACCACCCTAAAATGCTGTTCTTTTATTAATAGGCACAACATTAGCGTGCTCCCCATGTGTTCACAATGTGTCACCGCCGCCTGACCCTCTTCGTGAAACGTCAGTCGCCTTCCTAATTTGCGTGGATTATAATTCAATATTCTTCCAGTACGTTAGCAAGCATAATAAGAATCCTCTCATCGTAACAGTCGATTGTTAAAGTACCTTAATGGCTAATATGATTTGTGAAACCAACCTGATTAAGAAAGATTGTGCCAAATAAATTCATTGTTTGCAAACAAACGATATGGAACGATTGCTAGATTGAAACAATAAATAAAAGGCACTGTAGTAAAACTGCTTCCCGGCTGCTGATATGCTGGACCTCTCGTTAGAATGAAAGGAGACGACCCTTAGCTTCCACACATGCTTGAGGGATACAAGAGATGCTTTCTGAGAACAGCAGACTCTGGTCTTTTAAGCGCTCTGCAGAGAATCACTGCAGTACTTATGTCGGTGAGCACCTGACTCCTTTATTCTGAAAAAAAGCTACATTCAGCATCTATAAGCTTGAAATTATAATGAACTAATGTTTGAGAGCCGTTTATGTGGCGTGGGAACAATATCCTAACGTAATTCCAAACAGAATTATTAATTTTGAACATTAGATTTTAAATTTTGATATGCTTTATCAATGAAACCATCCTATTAGAGCTAATTTGTTTTAAAATGCCTGAAAATGTCCCACGATAATCATTATAAACCACACATTTATTTGCTTTAACGAGAAAATAACCTTCCATTATAGATACAGTTATCATTGGAGAAGGCAATGGCAAACCACTCCTTAAGACTCCATGCATAAAAAATCCAGGTTTGGAACACCAGGAGTCTGCTTGACTCGAAGGACTACCACTACACAGGTTAAATCCTCATATGCCAAATGACCAAACACTGTTGTATTTCATGCGTGTAGATATCCCTTCGTGCATTAAAGGAGTTGCAGAACTCAACGGGGCAATTCCAAGTAAAAACAGGTTGGTGCGGAACTGGCGCATTAGCGTGAGCGACCTTTGTTCTGCTCCTCTTGCTCAGTGAAGACGTTGAGCGGATCGCGCTCATTGAGAAGCACTTCCCACTAAAGTGTATAGTCCGTGATGATAGACAAGAACAAAACGTTCTTCAGTTACAGTGACTTTATCCGTGATGATAGACAAGAACAGTGTGAACAGACCGAAAAGTTCTTAGAATGTGTTCTACTTCAGTTACAGAGTCTTTATTTGCGAGAAAATAAATTCACTTTTTAGATTGAAAAACAACTAAAATGTGTTTATTTGGCCTATTACTATCTGCCCACACTTATTTATTAAATTGCGATTACACTGTTCTTGTCTAAGATACGGACTATGGGTATTGTAGGGTTAAATCAAAACATTACAGCGCCGTAACGAAAACCATGCAAAAATGAGAGCATTTCACTGTCATGTTCCTCACTTAATACTGTTGTGTTGTATTTTGCTGCTATTTATTGTTTTTTGTTAGTTATTGTTATCAATATCATAATAATTATTACTATCATTATTATTATTATTATTAATATTATTATTATTATTATACGCACTGTAGAGTTAAATAAAAACATTACAGCGCCGCAAAGAAAACCCTGCAAAAAATTACAGCATTCACTGTCATTTTGTATACTTGCTATTATTATTATTACTATTACTGTTGTTTTGCTGCTACTTCTTGTTATGTAATAGTTATTGTTATTATTATAATAAATATTATTATTAATACGCACTACACGCATGGTATAGAAATCAAAACATTAAAGCACCAGACACGTGCCTAAGCTAAAGGTAAACAGAATAAGGAGCAAACTAGTGCATACGCAGTTCATAGCTTTAGTAATACAAATAACATTATCGATGCTTTGCTTCACTCTGATATTTTGTTTTACTCAATGCGATTTCAAGTTTATCATTAGAACCACAAACTACTTTTTATTTCATAACTAGTTTAGCGCCCTTAAACCGCATCTATTTCATAACTGGCGAGCTTTGGTTTTGCATACATGCCGCACGCGTTCCATAAGGAGGCATTTGACATTTTGACAGATTATGGCGTACAGAGGAATGCTATCGCGGCACGCTTACGTAGCATTGCCAAATCAGCCCAATGACCAACTGTGTCTTCATTACACCATGACGCATGATGTGATTAAAGGTTGTTTTAATTCAGATGAAGCAAAAGGATCGGTCATTAAGTTGCGAACACTAGCGATCAGATGACTGGTGTTGCTGGTTCATTCACAAACGGTGAGTCCACAGATATTGTTCTCTGGCGAAACGCGATGTAATGCTGTCGCAGATCAGAGATTCTATCATGAAAGGTTTCCCAAGTGTTGCTTACCATCAATAAACGTTTTTAATCATTCAGTGATTTAAATGCGACTAAAAGGAACGTTCTCTATGCAAACAGTAAGAGAGAGAGAGAGAGAGAGAGAGAGCGCAATAACTGAAAATAAAGAAATCGTACAGATGTATGCCATTATTTTGATGAACATAGTCAGGACAGTTGATGTAAGGGATTATCATCATATTGATTATTATTATTATTTTTATTATTTTATGACTACATATTATTTTGAACGTACTTTAATATTTTAAGTATTAAGTGTATATATAAATAATTGTATGCTTCGCAACTCAGAGAAGAGCATATTATGATTTTAGAGTTTTAAGAACATCTTTCCCAAAGAATTTTAAACGAAAGAGCCACATGCTATATCCGTATAAAATTCACCTTAACCAACAACTCTACGGCAATGATTTTGCCCGTAGGGTTTATTATTGTACGAGACTTAGGCAAGTCTCGTGAAACACCGCTGTCTTTCTTGAAAATATTCGCTCGAGCGATGAATGCTATTTCAACAACGACCACTGTGAATACACACAAAATGCACTGCTGGGCCTCACAATCCTCATTGGATTCGAGATGCTCACATACAAACTCATCGGAGCTCTGAAGTCTGGTGTAGTATTCTTGAGGACAATGAAATCGGACTTTTCTTTCTCCTACCTAGAATTAGAGGACCACGGCATTTGAAATTACTGCAAACTGAGCCGCAGGATTTTCTTGAAGAGGTACCAGCACGACTGGTGGTACAATATTGGTTCTAACAGGATGTTGCACCACCTCTTTATTATCAACCTCTCAGGGTCTATTTGAATCAAGTGTAGCATGAGGCGGCCCCTTTTCTTGGCCACCTAAGATCTCTGGTCCAAACCCATTAGACTTTTTGCTTTGGTCAGATCAAGAATATGTGTTTCAAATATATCCTCTCAGTGTAGAGGTCTTACGTCAGTCAAAGAAGTTGAAACATATGTATCTGCACATCACTGGTTCTCAGAAACTTTCATATGGATACCCGGAGACGGTTGAAACTTGTTTCAAAATTTGGAACACCTATTCTATTATTGAATTCAGTATAACCGTACCTTAAGTGATGATGAGAAGGATGATTATAATAACAAAAATAATAAGAATTACATCCAAGGATAATAATAATAGCAACAGAACAAAGTGCCAGTAAAATACTACGTACTCTCATGTTTACATGATTTTCGTTGCGGCGCTATAAAGCTTTTATTAAACTCTGCTTTGCGTACAGTCCATAACGTTACACAAGCACAGAGTAAACACAAATTTAAACAAATAGCTATGGGCGCCTACTGCTTAGGTGCAATAAATACATTTTAATTGTTTGTCAATCTAAAAGTGAGTTTATCTTCTCCAGAATAAAGTTTGTGTGACTGAAGTCTAAGACATTCTAAGATATTTTCAGCCTGTTTACACTGTTCTTGTCTATCATCACGGACGGTTCACTCTAGTGCAAGCCTTGGAAGAACCTCTCAGTGAGCTCTGATAATCAAAAGGGGTAAAACTAAGGACGATCATGCTAATGCATAATACCGCACTGACCTGTAGTTTAGTTGGAATTGTCCCGTTGAGTTCTGTAACTCTGTTAACGCATGAAGGGATATCTGTACATGTGAAATACGGCACCGTTGTCCATCTGGTACACTATGGTCTTCAAACGTCAAATAAGAGCAAAAATAACTATTAATGCTAATAATACAGAGCATTTCTCATATTTTATTTATCTAGGCTGCAATATATCATTAAAATAACCAGAAAATTTTGCACAACAATTTACAGAAATGTTAATAGACGTCTGAAACTATTGAAAGAACATGAGTTCGTAAAACAACAAAGGTTACACAATTAAAGTTTTACAAAATTATGACCGTTTCCTTTAATGTATGGAAGCGAAACATGGCCCTTGAGAAAAGTGATGAAAGATGAATAGAGACGACCAAAATGATATCTTTGACGATATGTGTCAAAGCCTATGCAAATGTGGATAAAGAAAGAAGTAGGGACATAGGGAAGAATTGAAGGTGAACGAACTCAATGAATAAATAGATAAATAAATTAAAAGAAAGTAGAATGTTATCATCATGTACAGAGAATGCCATCGGAAAGGATTCCTTATGAAATGCTGATTCACTAAGAAAAGATGTGATCCTGCATGATCCAGGACAAGTTGTAGGGACTTCAAGGATGGACCCGGCTAAGACGCTCAATCTTTGCAGCTGATGATATATACAGACGTAATCAATATATATATATATAATATAATCAAAACATTAATGTATGTAACGATTATCTTGTTTTAGGCCTTGCTTAATTGTTAATATGGAAAACATCGGAATAATTTTAAAGTCAATAACCAAATTTAACATTAAGTTGGTATAGTTTTCGTTTGCGTGTTTTTTACAAATAATTATGGGGATAAACATAAACATTTATTATTATTTTTATTATTTATTTTGTTTTATTCCTTGCTTTATCAGCATGCCCCATTACCGTGGTAATATTGTATGCATCACATAACCTATTTACACTGTGTAAACACAGTGTTACATGAATTTGCACATTTCATATAATCTTGTATATGTTAATAAACGTTCACTTGTCGTTTAGATCTTATCGCATATTATTGTTCTCATATATTTCTTAAATTGTGTTCAATATTTTTGTATAAAGCCTTTTTGTGGTACTGGCCATATTCCTCCATCTTTGCGGACTCCTACCTTCAACATACTTCCTGCGTGTTGCTACATTTCACAAACTTACAGGAGATGGTCCACGGTCTGAATTGTTTTCCGACATGGACAAGTGAACTCCTATTCGGAGGAGATGTGATTTATTTTTGCCATGTTGAGTTACTATTACAGAAAACTCTGGTGTTATGTTGCATTTTAGTTTTGATCTGTCTCTAAAAGGCGGGAAGAGCTTCTTGCAAGTGGCTCCTTCAGCTGTGTTGTTCCACTCGTTCTGCCATTTAGTAGTTCCGTCTTCTTTTATCTGGTTGATAACTGAGTATTTAGGTTTCTTGGTATACTCAGTAGCTCCACTGGTTCCTGTCGCAGCTTCCTTCGCCAATTTATCTGTAATTTCATTGCCGTGATTTCGGACGTGGGCTTTTATCCAGTCAAAGTGTACTGTCCATTTTTGTTCCCGAGTTTTTCTTATTGCATGTCTTATTTCACCTATTATGTGTCCCCGTTTAAAGTTGTATTTGGGTAGGTCGAAAGCAACTGGGATATCTGTGTAAACTGCAATTAGTCTGTCTTCTTTTTTAACTCAGAGCTGATTTGGTCAATGGATGGTATTGCTTTTAGGGTTATAAAAATTACGATCTGTTCAGCTTAATTATTTGAGCAGTGGTTGGACAGCCTGACTTGTAATGTGTACAGTATTGTCCGTTCCTTAAGATGACTGCAGCAGTCCCTACTATATCCTGGAGTGTACTGCCGTCTGTGAATATTTCTATTTTTTTAGTTATTTGATTCTTCAACGTCGTCCATAGTGATTCTTTCCGCCGGATTAGGCCATTCCTCTTTACCCAGTGGTGCATCAATGGGTCATCGGCAAGACTGTGTATTGCTCTATATATCTGAACTGCTGACTGATAGTTATTGGTTTGACGCCATCTATGACACAAAATTCTTCCTATGGTAATGTTTTATAGCCTTTCGCTATCATGGCATTTTAATCCTCTGCACTTTCTTTAGTTTACTTAAGTTTTTCTGTCCCCCCATATTGGGGCTCCATATGTTAACATAAGTAGGATGCTCCGTTATATATAGTTTTCAATGCTGTATGTTCTAGTCCCCGGTGCATTCTTACTGCTCTTCTTAACATGTTCATAAGGCTCATACCTTGTTTGTGTTATCGCAATGTGTTTATTAAAACGTAGTTTGTAGATAGGGTGTATTCCTAAGTAATTTATTTACTGGACTCGTTTAATTCGTTCATACGTATACGTATATATTGATATTTTTGCTAATAGACATCCGTTACCTTGAGATTAACATTGTTGTGACTTGAATGTGATTTTGTTGCTTTCAGCCCCTTGTTCTATTTTCCTAAAGTCGATATTGGCGAAATTTTCGGTCTATGCCACTATCTGCCATTGAGATTATTATTATTATTATTATTATTATTATTATTATTATTATTATTATTATTATTATTATTATTATTATTATTATTATTATTAAACATTACCAGTAGGAGCAGATTTAGAAGAAGAACTTTACACACAATACGTACAAGCGATAGCACGAACATGAGCACAATTCACGCGTCGACGAGAGTAATCCAGTGGATTGGTCTACATTTAAATACTTCATAAATAAATATCGGATAAGCAATAGTTATATTAATATCGAGATCACTAACAATCCCTCGTTATTCATGTAAACATCGTAAACACAAAATATTTTTATATTCATTGCGTATAATTGTTTTAAAGTAAAGGAAGTGAAGTATTAGCTCATCATACTTGAGAAAAGCTGTTCATTTTTATTTAGATATAGGGCTGAATGTTTAAAGCGCAAATTATAGCGGACAATTTGAATTTATCAAGTATAGCGATATATCAACTCTCGACAATTTAAATTTGTCTTTCCATACACGAGATGACAACTGCGACGAAAAGTCTATTATAATTTCTTGTTAGGCGATAAAACTATTGTTTGAGAGTAAAGAAGGACAGCTTATAAAACGGTGATTATGTATGTAATAGCTGTAAAAGAATTAATCATTTTTCTACCGAGACTTAAACGCCCTGAGATATAACATCGCCCTCCGTCGAGTTTGAACCCGCGACCTCGGGAACTGGAAGTTGACATACAAAAGTGTGGGGCTCGAATGCGATAGTAAAATCACATCCGATAACCAGGGAGAAAGCATCCGCCATCCAGCAATCAGAGAGAAGCATCCACCATCCAACAACCAGGGAGAGGCATCTGCATCCAAAAAATAGAGAGAAGGCATCCGCCATACAACAACCAGAGAGAAGCATCCACCATCCAACAACCAGGGAGAAGCATCTGCCAACCAAGAAATAGAGAGAAAGCATCCGCCATCCAACAACCAGAGAGATGCATCCGCCATCCAAAATCCAGAGAGAAGCATCCGATATCCAAAAAACTAGGGAGAAGCATCCGCCATCCAAAAAACCAGAGAGATGTATCCGCCATCCAAAAGCCAGAGAGAAGCATCCGATATCCAAAAAACTAGGGAGAAGCATCCGCCAACCAAAAAACCAGAGAGATGTATCCGCCATCCAAAAACCAGAGAGAAGCATCCGATATCCAAAAAACCAGAGAGAAGTATCCGCCATCCAAAAACCAGAGAGAAGCATCCGCCAACCAAAAAACCGGAGAGATGTATCCGCCATCCAAAAACAAGAGAGAAGCATCCGCCATCCAAAAACCAGAGAGAAGCATCCGCCATCCAAAAAACCAGAGAGATGTATCCGCCATCCAAAAAACCAGAGAGAAGCATCCGCCATCCAAAAACCAGAGAGATGTATCCGCCATCCAAAAACCAGAGAGAAGCATCCGCCATCCAAAACCCAGAGAGAAGCATTCGCCATCCAAAAACCAGAGAGAAGCATCCGCCATCCAAAAAACCAGAGAGATGTATCCGCCATCCAAAAACCAGAGAGAAGCATCCGATATCCAAAAAACTAGAGAGAAGCATCCGCCATTCAAAAAACCAGAGAGAAGCAGCCGATAACCAAAAAACCAGAGAGATGTATCCGACATCCAAAATCCAGAGAGAAGCATCCGATATCCAAAAAACCAGAGAGATGTATCCGACATCCAAAAACCAGAGAGAAGCATCCGATAACCAAAAAACCAGAGAGAAGCATCCGCCATCCAAAAAACCAGAGAGATGTATCCGACATCCAAAAACCAGAGAGAAGCATCCAAAATCCAAAAAACCTGAGAGAAGCATCCGATAACCAAGAAACTTGAGAGAAGCATCCGATATCCAAAAAACTAGAGAGAAGCATCCGCCATCCAAAAAAACAGAGATGTATCCGACATCCAACAACCAGAGAGAAGCATCCGATATCCAAAAAACTAGAGAGAAGCATCCGCCATCCAACAACCAGAGAGAAGCATCCGATATCCAAAAAACTAGAGAGAAGCATCCGCCATCCAAAAAACCAGAGAGAAGCATCCGATATCCAAAAACCAGAGAGAAGCATCCGCCATCCAAAAAACCAGAGAGATGTATCCGACATCCAAAAACCAGAGAGAAGCATCCTATATCCAAAAAACCAGAAAGAAGCATCCGCCATCCAACAACCAGAGATGTGCATCCGCCATCCAACAACCAGAGAGAAGCATCCGATATCCAAAAAACTAGAGAGAAGCATCCGCCATCCAAAAACTCAGAGGGTTGCATCCGCCATTCAAAAATCAGAGAGAAGCATTCCGATATCCAAAAAAAGAGAGAAACATCCTCCATCCAAAAAACCAGAGAGATGCAACCGCTATAAAAAACCAGAGAGAAGCATCCGATATCCAAAAAACCAGAGAGAAGCATCCGCCATCCAAAAAACCAGAGAGATGTATCCGTCAACCAAACACCAGAGAGAAGCATCCGATATCCAAAACCCAGAGAGATGCAACCGCCATCAAAAACCAGACAGAAGCATTCGATATCCAAAAAATTAGAGGGAAGCATTCGCCATCCAAAAAATCAGAGAGATGCATCCACCATCAAAAAACCAGAGAGAAGCATCCGATATCCAAAAAACCAGAGAGAAGCAACCGCCATCAAAAACCAGGGAGAAGCATCCGATATCCAAAAAACCAGAGAGAAGCATCCGCCATCCAAAAAACCAGAGAGATGCAACCGCCATCAAAAACCAGAGAGAAGCATCCGATATCCAAAAAAACCCGAGAGAAGCATCCGGCATCCAAAAAACCAGAAAGATGCATCCGCCATCCAAAATCCAGAGAGAAGCATCCGTTATCCAAAAAACCAGAAAGAAGCATCCGCCATCCAACAACCAGAGAGATGCATCCGCCATCCAACAACCAGAGAGAAGCATCCGATATCCAAAAAACTAGAGAGAAGCATCCGCCATCCAAAAACTCAGAGGGTTGCATCCGCCATTCAAAAATCAGAGAGAAGCATTCCGATATCCAAAAAAAAGAGAGAAACATCCGCCATCCAAAATACCAGAGAGATGCAACCGCTATAAAAAACCAGAGAGAAGCATCCGATATCCAAAAAACCAGAGAGAAGCATCCGTTATCCAAAAAACCAGAGAGAAGCATCCGCCATCCAACACTCAGGGAGAAGCATCCGATATTCAATAACCAGAGAGAAGCTTCCGCGATCCAACACCCAGAGAGAAGCATCCGATATCCAACACCCAGAGAGAAGCATCCGCCATGCAACACCCAGAGAGAAGCATCCGATATCCAACACCCAGAGAGAAGCATCCGCCATGCAACACCCAGAGAGAAGCATCCGATATCCAACACCCAGAGAGAAGCATCCGCCATCCAACACTCAGAGAGAAGCATCTGCCATCCAACACCCAGAGAGAAGCATCCGATATCCAATAACCAGAGAGAAGCATCGATGTCCAGTAACCAGTGAGAAGCATCCGCTATCAAAAACCAGAGAGAAGGCATCCGCCATCGAACAACCAGAGAGAAGGCATCCGCCATTCAACAATCAGAGAGAAGGCATCCGCCATCCAACAATCAGAAAGGAGGTTTCCGACATCGAACAACGAGAGAGAAATATCCCCATCCAACAGCCAGAGAGAAGGCATCCGCCATCCAACAATCAGAGAGGAGGTATCCGCCATCGAACAACGAGAGAGAAATATCCCCATCCAAAAATAAGAGAGAAGGCATCCGCCATCCAACAACCAGAGAGAGAAGCATCCGCCATCCAACAACCAGAGAGAAGCATCCGCCATCCAACAACCAGACGAGAGGCATACTATATCCCACAACGAGACAGAAGACAGCCGCCATGCAACAACCAGAGAGAAGGCATTCACCATCCGACAGCCAGAGAAAAGGCATCCACGGCCATCCAACCACCACAGAGAAGGCTTCCTGCATCCGATAACCAGGGAGAAGAAATACGGTATTCGACAACCAGATGAATACACTCGTCATCTGATAAATAGTGGGAAGGCACCCACCATCGGATAATCAGAGGAAAGACTTGCACACCCGAAACAAGAGGGTAGGCATCTGCCATCCATCAACCACAGAGAAAGTATCTGACATCTGATAACCAAAGGGAAGAAACCCGCCATTCGACAAGAGGGTAGACATCCGACAACCGGAAAGAGGGTTTTAAAATATTTTAATTAATTATTAGTTAGTATGATGAATTATGAGATTAAAGAAGGTAAACTAGGATTAGATACCCTATTATTTTTATGGTAAATTAATAAACTAAAGTATTAGTAGATATGATCTTAAAACTTAAAGAATTTGACGGTATTATAATCTATCTAGAGGCTTCCAAACGACTGCAGAGCAAAAAGACACTTAAGTTCCTGTTCGGCAAGGAACTCAAACTTAAAGTAAGGCAAAACCAGTAGAATTTTGCTAACGTTTTTGTACTTTTGAGGAACAAAATGCTTGTTCCTAAAATGGATGCAAGGGATATGGAACAGGTACAGGATTGGAGAAGGAGGTAGAATCGTAGAATTAGGGAACAAAAACATGCTTGCAGTAAAGCAAACAAATCGAAAAGCAGAATTGATGGAAAAAAAATTAGAAGAAATAAAAATACAACTGGCAGAATTAGTACAATGTTTAGTTCAGCAAATTAAGGCAGACGCTTTAAAAATCGATAAGGAAAACCAATGTAGAGTTGGCTCAGAAAATAAATCAAAGTAATACAAAACAAATAGCATTAACTGAAACTATCAATAAAGCTAAATAGACTCAACACTAAATTGTGGAGGATATGAAAGAAGGGAAAGGTAAATTAAGTGAATTAGTATTCTTCAAAGTAGCTTAATTATGAAAGGTTAATAATATGATGAAAACAGTTAAAGATTAAACATAGGTTGCAAAACATAAAGCAGACAATATAAAACAAGCAGTTTCTACCATAGATGTAGACATGAATGAAAAACCTTCTAAAGAAATGCAAGAGCTGAGCGAGATAATCGAGGATGTAAGTCTTAATATGCAGACACAACAGGAAGTAATACAATAGATTAAATACAAAATTAAATAGTAAGAGAAATGAAAGAAAACATAAAATCAATGGAAATTTAGGCAGGGAAAAAGAAATATAATTACGCAAGTTGTGACTGCATTACAGAAATATGACAAATGGAAAATTAATCCAGAACAATGCTGTTGAATCAAATTCAATACCTCATGAATGAGACAGTGGTGAAATACGAAGCAACTCAAAACAATACACACACACACACACACACACACACACACACACACACACAAAGGTTTGTTTAGATATTTTTATACTTACATATGTTGATTTGGCCAGTAATAATTTTAATAGAAGTTATCCAAGCTTACAAATTTATCCTATCCCGAGCGAGGTGGAGCCTCCTTAGTTTAGCTTCCATAATCTTGAACTACGGCATTTCAAAACAACTTCCTTAGAGCAAGTTTTGAGCACACATTAGGTAGCAGAGAAGTTTGTGATTCCTACAACCACGAAATATGTAACAAGTGATTTAAGCAAGCTTATTGAGCTGCAGAAATATGTGTGTCTGTATACATATATGGGGATCACGGTAGAAGCACAAGGGGCCAGCTGAACGCGTGCGGTGCTCTGCTCGGTTTCCGAACGGTCTCCGTTCGTATACATACACTACGTGATCAAAAGTATCCGGACACCTGGCTGAAAATGACGTAAAAGTTCGTGGTGCCCTCAATCGGTAATGCTGGAAGTCAACATGGTGTTGGCCCACCCTAGCCTTGATGACAGCGTTCATTCTCGCAGGCATACTTTCAATCAGGTGCTGGAAGGTTTCTTGGGGAATGGCAGCCCATATTTTACGGAGTGCGGAACTGAGGAGAAATATCGATGTAGGTCGGTGAGGCCTGGCACGAAGTCGGCGTTCCAAAACATCCCAAAGGTGTTCTATAGGATTCAAGTCAGGGCTCTGTGCAGGCCAGTCCATTACAGGGATGTTATTGTCGTGTAACCACTCCGCCACAGCCTGTGCTGTATGAACAGATGCTCGATCGTGTTGAAAGATGCAATCGCCATCCCAGAATTGCTCTTCAACAGTGGGAAGCAAGAATGTGCTTAAACTATCAATGTAGGTCTGTGATCGTGCCAAGCAAAACAACAAGGGGTGCAAGCCCGCTCCAGGTAAAACACGACCACACCATCACACCACCACCTCCGAATTTCACTGTTGGCACTACATACGCTTGCAGATGGCCTTCACCGGGCATTCTCCATACCACACCATGCCATCGGATCGCCACATTGTGTACCGTGATTCGTCATTCCACACAACGTAATGCCAATGTTCAATCGTGTAATGTTGACGCTCCTTACAGCAAGCGAAGCGTCGTTTGGCATTTTCCTGCGTGATGTGTGGCTTGACCATGGAATCCAAGGGTTTTCACCTCACGTCTAACTGTCATAGTACTTGGAGTGGATCCTGATGCAGTTTGAAATTCCTGTGTCATGGTCTGTATAGTTGTTGCCTATTACTCTTTACGACCCTCTTCAAATATCGGCGGTCTCTGTCAGTCAACAGACGAGGTCGGCCTGTACGCTTTTGTGCTGTACATGTCCCTTCACGTTTCCACTTCACTATCACATCAGAAACAGTGGACCTAGGGATGTTTAGGAGTGTGGAAATCTCGCGTACAAACTTCTGACACAAGTGACACCCAATCACCTGACGACGTTCGAAGTCCTTGAGTTCCACGAGCGTCCAATTCTGCTGTTTCACGATGTCGAATGACTACTGAGGTCGCGGATAATGAGTACCAGGCAGTAGGTGGCAGTACAATGCATCTAAGATGAAAAACCTATGTTTGCGTGTGTGTCCGGATACTTTTTATCACATAGTGTATGTATATCTTAAAAACCCCTGCCCGTAGAATAGTCATGCAACATATTTTATAAAATGATAGACGTTCTCTCATAAAGTCATAATAGCGAGAAGGTCGTGACGAAAGACAAATCTTGTGAAACATAGTTAATAGACAATTAATTAAATAATTTTAAGAATATAATCAAATTTAAAAACAGAGAAAATACTTATTGTTTTAAGTTATAAATTAAATATACCATCGCCGCACCTTTTAACTAATAAATCCCACCTGCAGTGATGGTGAATGGAGTCTAATCGACTTGCCACTCCGACTTGCTGGAAGCTTACGCCACAATACAAACACTTAGTAACTGGGAGACTTCTTGCCGCGAGTTCTTCAGCGCTAGAACCGAGCGAAATGGCGTCGTGGTAACGTATGCGACTCTCATTCGGGAGTTTCCGGGTTCGATCCCCGCGAAAGCCCACTTTGACCGGATTTTTAGTGATTTCCCAGTGTAGGCAGGCGACTGTTGGAGTGATTCATCTTCTATCACGACTGCCCTGCCCCTCATTTCCAGTACCCATCATTCCCCTTGTCATTTGTTTCAGGGTTGTAGGTCGAGGCGACGGTGTTTTTGGGTTACGGTTGGTGGTTGCGATGCAATCTGAGGAGGTTTCCTCCTGACTTCTTACAGAGACAGCTTGGTTAGGACCTGCCTCGGGTGCTTGCAGGCCCAGGATCTATAGATGGGCCTGGAGGCCTTTGATGCGTACAATCTGGAAACATTAGAGACCCCGTCTACGCTTGCGCAGCTTGAGTCCCTCCCAGTGTTCACGGTATAAGCAAAAGGATCGGATCTCTTGCGTGCGGTGCTCTGCCCCGGTTTCAGGGCCCCCTTCCGTTCGTCAGTACCTTTACCTTCTTCAGCTCTAGAGCGAGTCTTACTTTATTACACCATTCTAATGCACGTCAGTTCATATCAAATGAAACGACCTCTAGCAAAAGATTTACCGTCATGAGTTTGATTTTTTAAATTTCTCTATACCCTTTCTTATGGCAAAAAGTATGTTCGTGCTTTAAAATGTATTTAACAGTAGTATTATGCCTATTATTACGTAATACATTTTTCAGAAGTATATCCTCCTCGATATGTTGAAATACGTATGTATCGTTCCTTTTTATGATAGAGACCTTGCAAATATCTCATTTGAAAGTTCAAAGAATGTACTTTCTTTTTCTATTATGCAAATATTTCAAACGGAACATGTCTAGTTTTTAAAACGTTTTTTAACTTTGTAATTTAAATTTAAGTGTAATATAAATTATTTAAAAACTGGAAAAGTCGCTCTTCTTGCTTCACATTTTTTCAACAGTATGCCGATATTACGAGGGCGATATTTCTGTTTTATTTGGAATTAACTGATTTACCTAGTCGTGTGGCGCAGTGAGCGTGACTGGGGCTGGTAGACATCCGTAACGCCGCGTTATCAGGTCGAGCTGGGATTCATTGTACCTGACAATGAATGGGAGTAATGATGCAAAAAGGTCCAAGTTCGTTTCAATGTGCAGTTCTCTCAGAAAAAAATCTATAAGGCTATTCAATTCAATTCGATTCTTTATTCACCGTAGTAATTCTTTACAGAAATTATGGTTTCGTCAAATATAATATAAATACAACATACTATTAAAGCATATATACACAAGAATATTTTACCTAAACTACACTACATTACACCACATGATTTATGGTCTAGACACTCAGCTAAGTACTTCGAGTAAAAGGCATGTCTTAGCAGAAAGGATTCTATTTTTTTCTTAAACAATGGTAAACTTTTCACATTTTTTATGTCAGGTGGTAAATTATTGAATATTTTAATACCCCTATGAACAGCATTGGTTTTCAGGATATTTGTTCTGCAAAATGACATGTGTAGGTTGCTTTTTTGTTGTGTGTTATATTGATGCACATCTGCATTTACTTCCAAGCACTGGTGAGATTGTTTGATATAATAAGCTATTTCCATTATAAATATGCAGGCTAATGGAAGGGTTTTTAACCCTTTAAATAAATGTCTACATGATATTCTTCTATTTGCCCCATACATTAATCTTATAGTCTTTTTCTGTATCTTAAATATTTCCTTGTTTTTTTTGGACCTCCCCCCCAAAAAAAAACATTACATCGTAGCTTAGCAAGCTCTGAAAGTATGAAAGTACACTCCTTTTAGAGCATTAAATTTATTTTATTCTTCCAGCATTTTAACACATAATAGGGAGAACTAAGCTAAGAAGCTAATAACTTCAATGGGTATCCCATTTCATGTTCTCATTTATGTACACCCCCAAAAATTTTGTTTCTTTATCCTAAGTTATAGTTTTGTCATTATATTCTATCATAGGCTTGTCTACATTTTTATTTTGTCATGTGTGAAATGATATGGCTATATTTTTTTTCTTTATTAATGATCAGCTTGTGAGCTTTAAACCACATGTACAAATCATGTACAACTGTATTATTTTGTCTTGTAAGCCACTTTGATCCAAACCTTTTACCAAAGCATTAGTGTCATCAGCATATAGTATTACTTCTGCTTCCTGAATATACAAGAGTAAATCGTTTATATACAGCAAAAACAATAATGAGCCTAGTACTGAACCTTGCGGTACTCCTCGTTTTAATTTCTTTGGCATAGATACAAGCTTAGTTATTTTTGTTTCGTTTTCCATACTAATTTCTACTACCTGTAGCCTACTACCATTCATTCACCAGTCATCGGATACCATATTTATTAAGCATAGATAAAAGGATGTCATGATCCAGATCATCATATGCTTTAGTTAGGTCTAAAAATGCCTATTATACTTATCTTTTTGTCTATTGCTATTTTTATGTTATTTAATAATTTACTTATTGCTGAGTGTTGATCTGTCTGCTCTAAATCCATACTGTGCATCTAAAAATATATATTTTGTTTCTTAATAAAATTCATTATTCTATGATACATTGTTTTCTCAAAACGTTTCGAAAAGATTGATATTAATGATATAGGTGTGTAATTCTCTACCTTCCCTTTCTCTCCTCTCTTGAAAAGTGGCTTTACTTTTGACATCTTTAGTCTCTCAGGAAAAACTCCTTCTTCTAATGAAGCATTATATATGCAAGATAGTTGAAATTTAATGTAGTTGATACATTTCTTAACTAAAATATGTGGCACCTCATCAATTTCAGCTGAGTACTTGTTCTTTAAACCTTTAACTACTTGTTCCATTTCATATTCTGTAATACTTGGCATAAATATACTCTGTTTGCAAGATATTATTCTGTCTGATACTTTGATTACTGTATTTTGTGATATTTTTCTCCACCAACTTATCTGCAATCTCTGAAAAATATTTGTTAAAGGTTTGTGCTATACTCTCCGGTCCAGTTACAGTGATATTATCATTAATTAGCTGCTTTATATCATTTTGTGAAGGAGGTCTCGGGGTTTCTTGTTTGATTATCTGCTATAATTTTTTGTTTTGTCTCCTGCTTCAGCAATGGTTCTTTCATTTTCTCTCTTTTTTGCTTCCTGTATTACCTGTTTATAAATACTTTTGTACTTACGAATGTGGCATTTTGTGTCCTTGTCTACCAGACCGTGTCTCTCCAGGCCATTAAGAAACCGTAATCTTTTTCCACACTCTATTATGCCCTTTGTAATCCAACTTGGCTTTGCTGTTGTTTGTAATTGTGTTATTTTTAATGGAAATGCAATATCCAATGCAAAAAAATATTTAAAGACTCTTCACATTTTTCATTTACGTTGTTTTTTGAATAGACCCCTATCCAATCTTCTGTCTCCAGAATCTGAATCCCATCTAGCACAGTTCGTTTAAACAGAAACATACTTTACTTCACTTTGAAATGAATACAACTTCAGATATCTCGTATATATATATATATATATATATATATATATATAATGGTGCGAAATAATGTAGCTTTAAATTCCCTGTAATTACATTTCGTTTTTTGTATCTTGCTTTCAAAATATCAGACTCTAGTTTGTGCTGAATAAGAGTAAAAAACTAAATGTAATGTTTGCAATATGATTGTGTGCCAAAGTAAGTAATTTATGATCTTGTGATGGGAAATTGTCCCAACTGGAGATGGGGTTTCATTGCTAGACATCTAATAGTGCTATAATTCCATCACAAAGCCCCCGGTCGAAACGAAGGTCCCTGAAGTAGTGAAGAAATGCCATTCGGTGCTAAACCCAAATTTTTCCTTATGAAAACATGTCTTTACATGTTTTGTACTGTTCTTGTACTTACATGTTCTTTTATTCTTGTACTGAACGTTAGCGCCATCTGAAAAGTAAATTATGTTTTCCACATCCACTATTTCCTTTTTTAGGATGTTTGTTGACTGGCGTTGGAACAGATGAACAACATTTGTATCATGTTTGAATTTTGTTATATTGAAATACAATTTTCATGTTCAAAGATTTTGTTTCCTTTAAATAAATTACAAATGGACGAATTGCGTGCTTTTTGATCCAATGTATCCCATGAATGGAATCTCTTATAATGAAGACATAGCTTTCCTAAAAATCACAAATTACAATACATTCTTTAGTTTCAAATTTTCTTTCAGCTCAGGCAAAAACGCAGACTGTTGTTGAACTATAAAAGTATAACTTAAAATATAAGACGATTTTACTGACAATTTTTCCAGAAAGTTTTCGACAAGTGATTGTATTGTTTCTAATTTTGTACAATCTACGTTTATCAATTGCTTATGTTACCTGCTTCATATTTTTTCCTCGCAAATGTCCCGAAAATTATTGATCAAATTTTTAGCCAATGGGCAGTGATCACATCTCCTTAAATAGCAATCTGCTGATAGAGGCTATAAATTATTTGAGAGGGATAGTCGTAATTACAGACCACAACACCTGAATCTGCAGTAAGTTGGAAAATGTTCATTCCATCAAACATAAGTTTCACATGTTCATGTTGACCGAAAACACAAACAGAATGCATACCTTGGGGGCCTGGAAGTGTATATGGGCCTCAGTTGAGAAAACGTTAAGAAACATATCTTTATACCAGGATATTTATCTTTAAAGTTGTGGAATGTTACTTCTAGATTGCACAAAATCCATATCTTCTTTTTTTAATTTTCTGTCCTCCTTTAACGGAAATATATTTCCTGTTTTCCACCATAATCGTGGTTGCATTGTTTCCCACCCTTTCACTACCTGTTTATCAGGTCAGAACAATTCGCTACCACTTCACTGTAGCGACCTAATTCTCAAGTTATCTTTATAACCATAAATCAAGAATAACTTCAGCATACTAGA
The DNA here is from genome assembly GCA_030765065.1 of Deroplatys truncata. NCBI lineage: Eukaryota > Metazoa > Arthropoda > Insecta > Mantodea > Mantidae > Deroplatys > Deroplatys truncata. Next base: position 18,987,794 of record CM060980.1, on the reverse strand, counting down.
CCGCGGGATAATTGGATCAGGTTATCCCAAGGGTGGAGTAGTTTATGAATACGCATTAAACACATTTCCTTGCACTGGATCTGTGACTTAGTACATGATGTATGAGCATGATATATTGAAATTACGTAAAACAAGCATCTCACGCTTGTGCTTTAATAACTGTAATAATAAACACATATACAAATATATTTGATTTAAACAATAAATGTAATGGTGTTATATTCATTTTGCTTTCCCCAAAAGGCTCTATGGATAAGGAACCCAAATTACAATTGACGTAATAAAGTGAAAATGTTTCTCAATCACTGCCAATCTTTATGTCACGCTTGGTCTGAATTTATTATTCTTATTATCACAACTCTGGTATTAACCTTCCCAAGGTTAAACTTCCCCACATACTGGGAATACGCATTTAACACATAAATTATCAACACGTTAAATTGAATTAAACTCATAATGCAAAACTTTAAAATTATCCATCACTTTTCCTTAAATTTCAGTGTCATATTACACAGTGGCTGTGTAGCTTAGACATTTAATAATGAAGTGAATATTAATTCGTCTGAGGAGGTGAGTATTGTATAAACCAAGGATCTTCTTTATTTCATGACATTCTACCGGTATTCTATTGGGTATCAGCCTGGATGTAGTAAAACCCGGAATCCAACCACCTTCCTCTATTAATTGCTGATATTATAGCATACAAAGGTTGCAAACTGGGTATCCTCCGTGAAGTAACATCTCTACCTCACAAGTTCCATCTCACTTTGGACCGCTGGTCGCTTTGTGTAGATGTATGAAGTACCACAACACTAGCGTATAATGTTTAACTTTGCTAGCGAACTCGCTACGTATAAAAATGACAGTAGCGAAACTATTTTAAAGCCGCTGATTGCCATATGAATTTAGAATACTTTCTCAATAAAAACTGATAAAGTTGCCATGCCATGCTAACTGCTCGCGTCTGCTACGCAGAATCAAGTGCTCTCACGAACCTATTGTATTTTCCTTGTTCGACGTCAGGTGAAGTAACGGGTCAAGTCGATCTCGCTGTAGTCGACAACTTAATTTTCCCTGGGCTTCGAAATTTAAGGTGACGTGTTTTTAGAATGTCACAATCGTTAGAACAATAAAAATCTAATACTTTTTCTACCACAGAATATTCTAACGCTTTACCAGCTTTGGGTTCAGAAATCGACAAAATGCTCCTCTCTGAAGCTAATATGTTTGCTATTTTTATCATATGGTCGACAAACTGTTTTCAAAGTGTTCTTAATTTGATTGTAAGACCAGCATTCGAAAATAGTTAAAATATGAATCTGTAAGTTCCTATGTACTATTAAGTCTATCAGCTTCTGATTATTTCTGAATTTGTTTTTCTTGTGGGACCGTTTCACCTTCAATACGAAATACCTTCTCCTTAAGTTATCCTATTTTTGTGTATTTTCTGGGATGAATATTTTTTGTAAGACGGTTTTCTTTCCTTTATGGGTGATTCTTCTAAGCTAGTACTCGTATTAAAATTTGAAATATCTACACTTTCCGTGATCTCATTCATATGACTACTCAGATCTGAAGTTGAATTATCGATTTCTGACCTACTTTCATTTACAATATCAGAGGAATGTGATCCAGCAACACGTCACACATGTTTTCACTCGTATCTGGAATTTGAAAAGTTCTTATACGACATGAAGCATGTAATTTTTGTCCTGGGGCAGTTCTACATGCTTCATTTTCAGCTTCAAAAGTATTTTACGAGTAACTGGCAAATTCTTTTTTCTCCCACTTTACCAGGAAAATTCTTTGGAGCGATGAGTGTTACTTTGTACCGTCAATAGCCACAATTGAAATATTGGTCTTCCCATTGAGTTCAAGCACATCGCTTGAAAATCCAATGGGGAGTCAATGTGTGGTATAGTATACTGACAGACTGCTTCATTTGGTCTGTTTTATAGACCCTAGACTCTCAGGTGGGTGGAATTTGGAATTTCTAGACACCACTTTGCCTCTAGAAAACTGCTGGAAGATGTTCCATTTCGGTTAGCACTTCAGTATTTCAGTATAATAATGTGCTAGTTCGCTACGTTAGAGCAGTTGGCGAACATCTTGATGCAATAATACGAATGATGATTAGGTCGTTGTGGACCCTGGCTGTGTCGGCAACGATTGCCTGATCTAAATCCTTTAGGTCTTTTCCTGTGGGATGTATCAGATCGAAGGTGCACGAAACAGAGACAGAAATTGCGAGGAATTACAACAGCAAATTATGAGGCGTGTGCTCCTAAGATATCTGAAACGTTAAGACCTGTCCATGCAGACACTGCGAGGGTATTCAGCACTGCATAAAGCACCAGGTACATGTTTGGACATATTTATTATAAACAGCTGCAAAATGAAAAGTTCTGGTATATCGAGGTGATACTTCGATTTTCTACTCCTTGGAGCTATTATGTGATAGTTTTGTTACATATTGCAAGCAATTATTTGGTAGAGTCGAACTTATCTAAGCTTATAATTTTGTGCTACTAAACTTCTTTTCTGACTCTTCGCCGAATGGAACCTGCCACAAAATATGCGTTGTGAAATGAACATTGTAAGCATATCTGCGTATAGCAGACAAGGCTGCAAGGGTTTTAATTATCTCAAACTCGAAAGCCTTTCACTAATACTGTAACCTCATCAAATAAATTGCTGGATTACAAACTTCATCTTCAAACTTCTGCCCTCAACTTCTTATCTCTAGTAGCCTGGCGTAATCTGCCAGTAATTTGTAGTCTCCTCTAAAAATCAGTGATTATGCTACCACTACACCTTTACTGCAGGTGGGCCACCTGGTATATATGTGTTTAATTTGCACCATCGCCTTGGATGATATTATCTCTCATAAAAGATATCGGATAGCTGCCGAGGACTCACATAATAATTATTAATTTCGTATTCCTTATCGTTATCGAAACCTATGCTTCAAATGTAGAATAAGGTGAGACAATTCGGTCATTGAAAATCCAGTTCTAATGCAACACCAACATTGGGCTTGAAAACATCATTATGTGTTTAATATATTTCAGTTACCATCGTGTTCATTAAGGCCTACTCCTCGATATACCGATATCCACCAAAACAGAAGTTTTGAAAGTTGAATAAGGTTGAAGCACTTAATCCAGGGTCGGGATTAGAACCAGATTCTTCGGCTCACCATGCCGAAGCTCCAAATGCTAGAGTTCCCATTGTGACATACTCGTACGTAAATTAAATCCTTCATCCCATTCACAGCTTTACTTCCCTTCCAAAGGAAGCCTTGCTAAGGACCTTTACGCTTGTTTGTTGGAGGTTAACATGGTAACCATTATACCACGGAAGACATCATATAAAATTCAGTAACAATTAAGCCATAGATGGCTCCCCATTGTAGCCTTTTCGTTTCTTCAGTCTCAGTATCATGTGTCACTTGCTTTATCGACATCGCCAGATTCTTTTGCTGGGGAAGGGACGTTGCAACCTAGCATGGTTTGACTGCCTTACCATTTGGTAGGAGCTCCGCTCTACATGCTATATATGGCGGGCTGGTTGCTCGATGCGTGGTGCTGGTGCTGCACGTCTCATATCACGTGATCTTTCAATGCAGGTATCCCAACCGGACTGAATCGAGCAAGCAGACGCAAAATTAATAAAGAATCTACTATCGCCATAGAAGGAAGATTTAGCTCGCGGCTTTGGGAATCGGCAACGTTTAAACGCCTTTCACCTTATTTCAAATTCCTTGCTGCATCTTTGTAAGTAATATTCTTAATTTAATAAATTCTGTGCGTGTGCCGCACCGTCAATTCGGGAATAGAGAGAGTTGTTCATTTAAAGGAATGTGTAAAGTTAAATTCACGTAACAGATTTAGTAGAAAGAACAAAGTCTTTCGTGTATACCGAATCTGACTTGAATTGTAAAGTCTTTCCAATTTGTTAATGAAATATAGAGTATGTTTGAATCATACAGTTGCAAGAACTAAACGCTTTATTTATTGAAGTTGTTGCTTTTAAACTGTGTTCATTGTTCCTCGCCTTTCATATGAGTCAGCCACTGGATACCTTGAAGCGTGTGCATTATTTTATATTGTAAAAAATAATATTTTGGACCCACCATGCAATATTATTTGACATTACAATCTTTCTAAAATATCTTTACAATTACGGTTAATTAAAGTTCCACAAGGCGCAAACGGTAGTAGTGTCGCGTGCAGTTAAGAATACCACATAGTACAAAGACTACCATTACTATTACAAAATGGCACCTGAGCTGAAATTCACTTTGTTCCTATGCCACATTTGGTAACAGGAAGGTGTGGGCTTTTTGACTCGGTTTAGTTTCCCCTTACGTTGACTTGCAGCTGTTTCTTAAACTCAAAAACTTGGTTCTTTTTGCATTTTCGGAGGACAGAGAGGAAGCGTTAGTAATTTCTTACCTTCGAATTTTACATAATTTTCCTGTGAATACTTATCATAATCACTACTAATTGGGAGTTACTGCGCAAGGACGAATTGATCTCCTACCTGAAATTACGTGGATTACGCATTAATGGGTCATATACGTTCCACAATTAGTAAAATACTTAAAAAAAACATTTACACATATCGCCGGAGTGCGAATGTTTCTGAGGAGGAATTAATGATTCTTACACTGGAATCTAAATTTCAATTACTGGAGTAAGTTAAGACGTATTCAGAGCAAAGTATTGAATTTTCTACGGCGGTTTGGCGTCATGTACCTGCACGTATTGTTCATTACATGGAACGTGTACAATTTATAAGAATTCGTCCCTAGTGGTGTCGGAACAGGACAATTTGACTGAACTCCATCGCGAATATTCTGCCTTATTGCAGAAATGTGCAACATCGACTCCGTCGGGCAAAGATGCTTTCAATTTACACACCCACCTAGTTTTAAAGGAATCGTTGTCGTCTTCCTTAACGAATAATTTTACACATTTATCGTTGCCAATTTCAATTTCCACCATTAAAAGTAAAGCATCCAGCGCAAACTCTAATTGCGAATACACATTTCTGTTTATTCATCGAATCAAGCTTTGGATTTTCTGGATATTTTTATACGTATTTTCGATTGTTCTTCTAACGCCGCTCATCATCTGTGTGATGTATATAGGTTGTTGTTGACTATTGCAGACGTAAAGTCGTTCGTTTATTGGAAACCGATAAGGATTTGCTTCTTAGCCTTCCAGATTTCCATACTTCAGTTTTGCAACTCTTTTTCCGCTACGTTTGCATTCATCCTTTTTGACAAA